>CAWZYM010000224.1:247500-595000 GCA_963966185.1 Rhabditoides inermis | reverse complement strand
AAATCGATCAGATACCGGAATCAATTTGCCGACGTACAACATTTGCTCGCATTAGTTTTTTTTATTGCAGAAAGAGCAGATTTGTTTACTATTTCGATTGATAAAATGCATGAGCTTTTGTTGCATTATAATTATACGTTGGGTAAAACACAAATTATTTCCTACAACTATTTGCAATACAACTATTTTCTGAAAATGCCTGCAAGTTGGTGAAAATTGAGCGCAAAATGTATCAAAATGCAGAAATTGGTGCCAATTGGTGCCAATTTTCAATGTTTAACAGATCTCCGACACATAGTTGCATTGACGAAAGTACATCATTTTCAACATATTTTCACATCCCGGTGCTAACTCAACATCGAAATTCTCTTACGGAAGTTTTTTTTCAAGATAATGTATGTTTACCTTGACTCGCTTTATCTCGTACACAGCCCCTCGCCGGAACGGACGCATAAACCTGTAAACGATATATTGATTGATTTATTGACATATCGATTTCTCGTCACCCACCACAAGTTGAGGAGACAGCAAATGGAGCACGCAAGGTTTACGGGGACGTCTTTCATGAAGTTGAGCGGGATTCTGAAACGTATCCTTGTATCCGTGAAACCTATCGATTTCAGTTTCTTCTCTTTGTTGCATTGTGGGATGAAAGAACGCAAGGGAATGAAAGGAAAGGACACTAGTCGGGAGAGATCTCTATCTCGAACGGGAATCTTTCCATAGCTCGGAGAGTGCAGATCCTAAGGCTAATAAGGGGCTTGCAATAGTGGAAGACATCGATGACAAATAAATAAAAAAACTAACAACCTTGCTGCACTGTTTCCATTCCAGTAACCAACGATCTCGCCCACAATAATCACGACAAATTGAAAGTTGTTGTCGCCTTCACAAGTGCCTGTCCTTCTTCCAATTGGACACAATGTACATCCCACTACAGTCACTCCAGCAATACTTGTTACACTCATTACAGTTGCAACCGTTGATGTAACAGCTACAACTACAATTACAAGTTCCGACCTCCCTTGCATCGACGCCTCTAAAATCACCACTTGCTATTTCTCTATACTCGGCGCCAGAGCGATAGTTTTCGATCTACCTCGCTTGCAGTTCGAAATACGGTCCCATAACCGTCTGCCTCTCTTGTTTTGCGCGGTATTGCCGAAATCTGACTCTCCGTCTTCCTCTGATCTACCCCACCGCGTGCAACTTATTGCGAGCATAGAACTATGTCTACAATTGCTCCCGCAACCAACCTCTCCTGCCCTATCCGTACCCACTTGCTGCCTGTCCAACAGACGGGACGTCTTTGATGAAGTTCCTTACCCCCACCCACCTCTTCACCCCCACCTCCTTAATTCTCCATCAACTCCATCATCTCCATCCATTCTCCCCCCTCCTTACTTGCTGCTTCCTTCGACGAACAGTCCGAGCACGAGGCTGGCGATGAACGGCGCGATTCCCAGCACACACGCGAACAGCATGTACGCTATGAACAGACGGAGCACCTAGACAGAGACAGCATAGCAAGTGGGGTAGTGGGGTAGTTTTCAATGTGGCTAGGTCGCTAGGATCTGCACTTTTCCGAACCTGCACTTTTCCGAAAATATAGAATATGATAGAGTTTGTTGTTTAATAATTTCTTGAAATGCTATCGTTTTGCTCGGTACTTTGTTCCTTTAACTGTTTTGATAAATATTGCACCAGTCGTCTCAAAATAGCTTATGTGATTGCTTTAAAACACATGTGGTATGTAAAGCAACATACACATACCTGCTGGATCTGACGACTTAATGCAATAGATGTGCAGAGCTTGGCACCGCGAAGGCGGGCCCTGATAACAACATGTAAACAAATAAACAAACAAACAAACAACTCACCATATCCTCACGCCAAAATAGCACATCGCTATCATAAACACTATGGAGATAATGCCGAGATAGAGGAAGAGCATAACTCTGAAAAACACATATTGATAAGAATATCGATTTATCGATCGCTTACCGGTTACGTATCTGTTTTGGTGTGTTAAAGATGACAAATGGATGGTGACTGGCCATCGCTCTAGTTTCCGGCAAGCGAGGATACAGCGCCTGAACATATAAAAATGTAAGATGTATTGTGCCCCTTCCCCGCTTTGGAGGGCCAGCAGAGGATGTCCGTCATTCTTTTAGTATGCACAGACGCATAACGTAACCTCTCTCAAAATTGATTGACTGGTGTCTGTTGACCGATCTGTGACGAGAAATTTATGGAAATCACTTGTAAATGAGTTGTTTCGATACAGTATCTGTGTATCTAGGAATCTTAAAGGAACAATGGCGACTTATTTTTGATTTGGAGTATTTTTTTTAAATTTTACCTAACACATTCGCAATTTTCGCGAAAGAACGGGGATTCTGAGTTAGATTCGAATCTGCCACTGCCACGGATGCAGACGAAAATTTTAATTACCCGCCAACGTTCAATACTGCACGTTCGGGTCGGAGACATAAGCGCAAATGAACTACGCCTTTCACTTGCTTCATGGCTCAGTGCATGTGCACTGCGTTGTGGCCCCCGAGCTTCGCGGGTTCGATTCCTTTTAATGCCAAATGTTTTGCTCGTGTGAAAGTGAGGAGTTGTGGCAGGTTGTGGCGGAAATAATTCGCACTACTCCTGTTCGAACTTTATGAAATCGCCCTAAAATTTGACATGATGTTCCTGAAAGAAATCCTGATCTCCTGATGTTCCACATTGAGAAATGATGCGTGGAGACAAGCGCATTTGCATAATTTCCTCATTTTCTTCTACTGCTGGCCCTCGAAAACGGGGGACCCACGATAATTTTACGCATTGCTTTCCAACAACGAATTGCAAATGCCATCAGAATTGCAGTGGCTTTCATGTTATGTTTGTGAAACGTAAAGAGATTTTTGAAGAGATCAAAGTAATTTTTTGTGTGAAACATATCCTCACCTCCAATATCTTCTGGTCTTTCTCGCTGTGGAGGCTGAGATAGAGACTCGTGCAGATGCAGGCAGGAATACTGTAAGAGTACTGTGATGCAAAATACTACTTTATCCCAGGAGTATACTGTATTTAAAAAGTACAGTACCTGTATGTTATCAGACAGACGAGATACATCCGCCAGCCGTGCACCCACACCCCGAACTCGTGGCACACCTGTATTTGTATTGGATTATTCATTTATTGATTTATTGATTCATTTTTACAAATGTCAATTAAATTACATTTTAGTTTTTAATTGTGACAATAATAACTAATAAATTTGATATCTCGCATTCAATTCACAACTCATTTAGATTATGATTCGTTGGTCGATTGACTTTTTGCCCTCCAAAAGGTTTGCATTCAAAAAAAAATAGTCCCAATATAGGCGCGTGCTATCTCGTTTCATACCACTCGATTTCAGAGTACTCTCTACTCTCTCACTATCGCGTTTCATACCCATTTCCGGAGTGTGAGGCCGGCGAAATAGTGCGCGAGGAGAGAGAGCGCAGGTGTGAGAAGGGAATAATGGACAGACAAAAGGCCCTCGTGGCTGTGTGAGATGACGGGCATCTTTGGTGCTTTCACGAGAAAAAAGGGAGAGAGAGGGGGGGGAGGGAGGGAGAGAGGGAGGGAGAGAGAGAGAATAATCGTAGAGGCTATAATGGGATGTTGGACACACCACCACGGAAGCAGTAATATTGACAGGCACGGAAATTACCTATGATGACCAATGATTATAAAACACAACTGGTTACTTGATGAATACAGTAATATAAAGTAACTTACCATATAGTACATGAAGAAGAAGACGAGCAGAATGTTCATGCCCATCATTTGTGTGACACTCGCGAGAACAGCGAACTAGAAAATTAATAAAGTAGTACGCAAAACGCAAATTACTATTGACGAACACGTTAGTTCAGTTTTCAACATTATGTTTTGGTTCGGAAATCGGATTACCTGCACCAGAGTTGATTTGGCAGATGAGGAGTAGCCAAGACACAGCGAGAGCTGGAAAATACAATGATTCAAGGTATACAATACAACTTTACGATATTCTGATATTGATTTGTTTTTGAATTAGATGATAGTCTATTCTAAAATCAACACGATCATCTTTTTATCATCCACCCTCTCTCTTCTCTTTCTCCCTTTCTATTTATTTTTTATGTTCTCCCATTATCTCTCATTTTCTCATTGTCAGCGGATCGACGGGTCCACAACTCATGTCAGCACTCAAAAAAACATCTGCGTTTAGTCTTCAATTATAAAGTGTTCAGAATGTGCTTCACATGAACACATGTTAAAATTCTGAACAGACACTTTTTGGAAACTTTTTCGTCACAACTACTTTGTAACAGCTGATTGTGACAGCTGATTTTGAAAAAAAACGATTCGAAATTAGCAATCATCCCGAGAACTGAACTGACCTCATAGTAATAGTTTTATTCGCATGCATTTGTGGTGAACATTCGATGTTTTCTGTATCGATTTCACTTTGTTTATTTTTTTCATACCGTATGCCATTGCTCATAATGCTGTCTTGCTCTCCAAATGTACACGGTAATAAACTTATCATAACTTATCAAGTAAATAAGAAGGAAATGCAATATGATGATCGGCAATGACGCCAATGCCTGACCTTGTGCGAGCTCATCTGATAGGGCACAGCTATGCCGGCGAGAATCGACCACATCAGAGTGAGTAGGGTGTTCTGCAGGATGAGGAACCTGCAAACATTAGGTTCATTCTGTTTACTATTCTTCTTTTGTTAGTTTCTTTCTTGTATTCTGTTTTCATTCGCACACACGAGAAGACAAGGCCCTTTAGCGATCGAGTGAGCAATGAGAGGGAGAGAGAGAGAGAGAGAAAGAGAGAGAAAGAGAGAGAAAGAGAGAAAAGGAGAAAGAGAGAGATAGAGAGAGAGGAGGGTAAGAGAGAGGTAACATGCCTGAATACAGGCGACAGGGTTCTGGAGTGTTTGATGATGACTGCAATGGTAAATGCGGCTACGGGCAGGTTGAACAGAGTGACCGCACGCATCGTCGACAGGTACGCGGGTAGGAGGGGCGACGACTGGAATGTGGAATCGTACTATATTTTAAAAGTATTCTTTTCGAACAATCCTATTTAACCTATCTCACTCACTGATTTAATATCTCACTCACTGATCGTGATAGTTAGATACGCGGTAAGCAGAGACGACTGGAACAATATGAGAGAGAGAGAGATAGAGAGAGAAACCCTACTTGCCTGTGCGAATGTAACTGCAGCCGAGTGTATCCTCTCCGCCAGATGAAGATCCTCATAGTCATCGGAAGTGTCGATCAGCGACGAGTCCATCTTTAAATATGCAAATTATTACTTTGTGATTCATAAACTGGTAATTATGTAGTCGCAATCAACGAATAGACAAATGTTCGTTTATTGAAATGAAGTACTCACGTATTGTTATAGGACACAGGTGAAAGGTGTCACGAAACAATAGCAGGAAACACACTACGAAAACCGCGATGCGATTATATTTATGAAACGGGCCATCTGACGATGGGAATCACAAGGAGGGATAGAGGAGAAAGAGAGAGACAGAGAGAGAGAGAGGAGAGAGAGAGAGAGAGAGAGAGAGAGAGAGAGAGAGAGAGAGAGAGAAAGGGGAAGCAAAGGCAAGAGGGAGTAGTATATTTGTATATTAGCTCCTTTACGACACAACAACACTTTTATATATAGTGCGCGAATGGGAAACCAAATAGTATTGAAATTCGAGTGAGTAACAGGAAGTGATTTGCATAATTATGCCCGACGGAAGAATATGACTGCGCATCTCTCACGCACTCAGAGCGGGGGAAGCCCCAATTACCGAAATGGAATGAGTCATGCTGTCATCGGAAAAGAATAAATGCGCATTTATATATACATTTCATTTCCTCGTATGAAAACGTGATTCTCAAACGTGCAAAAACTCTTCGTCTTCCTTCTGAAAAGTAGCATAATTACGTGAGCTGCAAACCTTATTAAGACATAAGATTGTGCGGTAAGTGAAATGAAAGTTCATAATCATAATCCAAGAAACACTGCGTGCGTATATAATCCAATTAGAAATTCGTGTATGCCTAAAAAAACATGCAAGTATGTTGAATGCGAAATGAGGAGGCGGCGCGAGTGAGAAAAAGAGATATAGGAAAGTCGAAAGAACAACGACCAATCCACTTGCTTAGTGTTTTAGACATTTGACTAGAACCCCTACAACTCTCGCGAAAAGGTTTCTGTGTCGTCTTGTGATGAGCGGGGAAGATTATATAATCTGTGGTGATAAAGCGATAAGGGGGTGATTAGCGACACCTCTGGTGCTTGAGCTGAGAGGGGTCCGTGAGATAAAACGGGGACCGATCGCAAACCGATCTCATCGACGGATCATCGAGACGCAATTCAACTGTTTATTTATGAGATGCGCACCGTGTGAAACTGCAGAGAACGCGAGAGAGAGATAGAGAGAGAGAGAGAAAGAGAGAGAGAGAAGGAGGGAGAGAGAGAAGGAGAGAGAGAGGGAAAAGTAAGGGAGGGAATTCGCGCACATATGCCACTGTTTAGATGTGGTTCAAATGGTCGCATAAGAATGAATAAAACAATCATGATTCAATGATTCATGCATACAGATATCAACAACATTACTTTTTTATAAGAAAAGGGAACGCGCGAGGTACAAGTGGCTATATGATATCCATCGAGCGATAGGAATAAAATATTAGCCCGCCCCCATATCCAAGGTAAGCGAGAGGTAATAAAAAGCATACATGCACACCTATGCATTGTAATTATAACACATTGTATTATTACAAAACAAAATCGGCTAATCAAATATTATCTTGATTGTTCGTACCGCGAGATTCTGAAGATTCTGAATCATTTTGGAATGGAAAGAATGATGATTGAATCATGTGCAGCTACTTGTGAGGAAACAAAACGGAAAAAAAACATCCGTGTCCGAAAAAAAGGAGCTTTGGTCACTGCTAACGAATAACGGAGGCAGTTTTGGGGGAGGTAATAGTTCGCCTCCAGAAACGCTATGTAATCCTTTTGGTCTCGGGAGTAGAAGAGAAAGAGAGAGAAAGAGAGAGAGGGAGAGAGAGAGAGAGAGAGAGGAGAGGAGAGGGGGGGGGTTCGATTCATGGGAGAGCAGACTTATTATACCCGGCTCCCAGCCAATAAAAGTCATTCAAAGACTATCGCGATTCACTCTTTCAGCTTCATTGATCAACGAATGTGCGAGAGTAGAAGTGATGTGTGCGTCTTTCTAATGATTCCCACAAAAAGAGTAAATTGGATTGAGTCATTTGAGATTTGAAACGAACCCTCGAAACCTCAGAGTCCTGAGAAAGTTCGCGCCGACTTCCGCGAACAAAAACTCAATACACATATTAGCTAAAAGCTTCAAGAATTCAAAAATTGGTGTCTCGTTGACCAGTAGCTTAGTAATCCAGTAAAGTAGCCTACTTATATTGGGGCTTCGTTTATCCAATGAAACCTCTTTCCTACTTCCCCTCTCTCTCTCTCTCTCTCTCATGTATATCACAAAGTGCCTCTGTCTGCGCGGCACGTCCGAAAAATCGCGCAGGCAAAAAAATATTATCAGGGTGTGTGGAAAGGAAATAGCCTGCTCACGCATGAGAGGATTGGAGGGACGGCGATCGAACATTGCATTGAATGACATTACACTTCCGTGAACAAACGATTAACTATTCACTGAATAGGGTAACGGTAAAAGGTATGTAAAGGTGTCCCCTCGATTCAAGAGATTCACTCTGCTGAGGGAATCGAAGGAGGTCTATGGCACTACACATAGCCCAACGATTTTCCAACGACGGCATCTGGCCTATTTTCGCAATAATGCGCCCGTGGGTAGACTACCTTGCGGGTTACCTTTGCTGCAGATTGCTACCAATTTATCACCTTAGTACGATCAAGCGCCCGGGAGGGAAACCGAACCCCCGACCCACCGAGTATAGCGAACATCGCACCACTACACTACGCAGTGCTCATTTACTGAATTAACCGAATAGATACATTAAAAATAGGAAAAGAAACCATAAACATGTATATAGTACGCAATATAGCACAATCGAGCAAATATGCGGAGGGTGAGTGAAAATCTCGAATCGGTGAAACCGCGAAATGAGGAGGGTGGCGAAAACGATTCCATATTGCCTTGCGATATTGCAACATCTTAAAGTCTTCTCAAATTCTACAGGGGCAGAATTTGCACGCTAACACGTTGCATAGGTGCATATTTTATGAGATCTTCATCATGTCTATGTAGTAACCAGAACATCAAACACTGATCGCGTCAGTACATTGCCTATTGGGCTGCTCGCGCGCGACCGGTGCACAGACAGTCATGACGCGCGAATTGTGCAGGGATATTCGAACTTGAGAAATAGAAGGAATTTTACGACTATTGAAAATTAGACCGCAGACTCTCCGTCTCTCTTCCCATCTTTCTCACTTTCTCTAACAATAAAAAAATGCAAAAATGCACAACAATGTTGACTAATCTGCGTCGATTAGTCAACAAACATGAAACAGCAGAATTATGGATGGTATTCCTTGGAGAATGAGAGTTTCTCGATCCAAGAAGGGAAAGGGGACACCTCACTCATTCTTATAAGAGAGAGAAGTAGGTGGACGGCGGGCAATATTCGAAGGGCTATCCGATATCCTCTCATCTCATCGTGGATTCCGGAGGCAGCAGCGCCTTCCAGACGACAACTCGTGATCCGGGTTCCTGGATATCCTGGATAGACATCCTGGAAGAGAGTGAGGGGGTGGATTGGAAACACATGTGATCTCACTGGTCGCCACGGAAATTTGAGAGTTTGTAAATTGTCGAGTCAATTATGACAAATTCGTGGGGGCGGTGAGTGCACTCTCTTTTGGCGTGACCCCAAATGTAGTGAGAGAGAAAGAGAGAGGCGGGCAAATGGTGCCACAGGCAGCGTCCTATGGATTGAACGAATCTGCTGATCACCTTCACCCTTCTTACAAGGGTTCGCCTTGTCTGTTCTTTCTGGAGACTCCATCCCGTTGATGTTGCAATCACTGCATCACCAATCACTGCCTTCCCTCCCCCCTCCCTCTCTCTCTCTCTCCCTCTCTCGCAACTGCTCTCATTCTGTACCCTTGAAGGCATGCATACCAGGATGAGGCACAGTTCCCATTTCGCGCCCATTCAAACAACCCCCAACGTGCCATGTTTGGATATTTTATATTCCCTTGACCACTTCTTTCAGGATTTGTTGTCATAGCTGAAAAATGAACATAAATAACATCTGATATTATATAAGTATTATATAAGCTGTTCTGCAATAGCTTCGAAACCAGTTCCGTAATACATTTCCCGTCAGTAATGGTTTTAATACGTTCTTCCGGTGCCGGTGCCATCTCTCTGCACTGTTCCTCTTCAATCGCTCTTCATATCTCACACCCTCTCACCCACACTCTCTTCATTTCCCACGCTGTCTCCATGTCTCCCTCTCCCTGCGTCTCTCACCTCCACACACTCTCTCGTCTAGACAGCTGGTTCCTGCTCTCTTGAAATGGAGGGACGATTCAGTCTCTTCTTCTGGTACTGAATCGATCTGGGATAAAACCGTATTGCACTACTTTACTCGAATTGGCTTCGATTTGGGACTGTTCCCACAGTTGCCACTCTATTTTAGCCATCTCTCCCTTCCCCCCTCTCTCTCTCTTTCTCTCTTCCTCCCTCTCCCCCCCCCCCCACTCTCTCTCTCTCTCCGCTATGATCACATATCGAGTTCTACTAAGTAAACATTTTGCAACGGAGTGAACAAGAGTAAGTCTCGAGTTATACTATTTGTGCCACTGACAAATGTGCCCCCAACCCCACTCCACGTGTTTCTTGCGTGCTTGATGGCTGCTTCACTCTGTTATTCCGGGTTGGGGGTGTCTTGAGTGAGCGATTTTATTATGCATTGTCCTCCCCCCTCCCCCACTTCTCTAACTTCTATTCTTCCATTCTTTTCTCAACCTTGCACTTTTGTCCGTCTGCCAATCGCTTTGAATTTTCGATTGTTAGATTTCTTGAATAATTTTTATCATTGTCTTGTCAACAAGACCCTTCACAGGTTCGCTTTGAAGAGGCGATCTTCAAAATAAACAAACGCTTCTCTCTCTCCCTCTGTCTCTAACACATGTGCGTCTGCTAGAGCAAACAACTACGATCCTCTGCCCTCCATTCATTCCGCAGCGCACACTACACCCCCACTACTCCACACTAACAACCGCAAATCTCACTACGTCGCTTTTTCGCACTTTCGCAAATGCAACACTGCGCAATTTGTCTCTCCCACCACTTTCTCTCTTTCCTTCACTCTCCATGCCCTTTTCAGTGTCCGATGACACTTTCTTCTTTCGTCGTTTCACTCCAATTCTTAAGTGGCCATGGAGACCAGACAGAGTGGCGCTTTGCTACCACTGTTCCTTTACACAATTCTGGAACAAGCTGGTCCGTTTTCCAGTGGTTGCTCCTGTGAACCGAATGCTGCCTTTGTATGGACGTTTGTTGATTTATTCACGCGTCGCTTCTGTGTTTATTCAGCGCCCGTTTGCCACCCGCACAATTCAGTAAACAGGCGTATGAAGTCCGCACCCGCAGATTATCATTTGACTCAATCCTCTCTCTATCACTGAACACTCACTTTCCATCTCTCATTCTCTCTTATCTCTCCGTACTCCTTCTCTCTCTCTCTCTCTCTCTCTCTCTCTCTCTCTCTCTTTCTCTCTCTCTTTCTCTCTTTCTCTCGCCACGCACTCACTCTCGCTATCTCTTGTTATCGGTAACCGAGGGTTTGTTTGTGTGAGAGTGTGACCGTGGCGCATCTTCCATTGATCACATCCGCTTCTCTCTCTCTCTCTCTCTCTCTCTCTCTCTCTCTCTCTCTCTCTTTTCCGATCAAATCAGGTGGCAAGTTGCGCACCACTCCCCTACCGCGATCTGCGATTCGTAACCGTACCGGTTTCGAATCGATTTTATTAGTCCGCGAGTGTTCCGGTGTGTCTATCTGTTACGGACCGCCTGTGCAAAATGTCGGACCGTATGTACTATGGAAAGGTCGGATAACGCGGCTGTGTACACTAAACGTTCCATGATATTATTATTCTATTCTGTTTACCTACTGATTCATAATTAATTGAATACCTTGTGATCTAGGCCTGATAGAGGCCTGATAGTGATAGGCCTCTAGGGATAAATCACATGGTAATGTAATTGTTGATAGTGTCTTCCCTTCTGTCGCATTCGTATTGTGTTATGTAATACAGTCCGCTTCACTCACCCGCGAAAATGTGGCTTTCACTTTCTCCCATTCTTTTCTTGCGCCACGCACACGCGAATCAAAAGAATCACTTCTATTTGCTGCGCCGCACCCGGTTCTCTCTCCTCTCTCTCTCTCTCTCTCTCTCTCTCTCTCTCTCTCTCTCTCTCTTTCTCTCTCTCTCTTTTTCTCTTTCTTAACTTTCCTTCTTTTTCTTCTTCTCTTTTCTTGTTCGTTCTACTTTTTCTGTAAAAGTTTCATATTTAGTTCATTTGAAATCGAGTATTCTTCTTTTTTCCGGGTTCCGCTTTCACGGAAGTTGCGCACCGTCACAGTGTCACAGTGCAGTAATCTGATATAGCGTGGACATCTCTATCTCTCTCTCTCTCTCTTTCTCTCTCTCTCTCTCTCTCTCTTCTTTAATCTAACTTCAAGGCTAACGACGACTCGCTATTAGAATCGGAACACTTTCCCATCACGCGTAACCATAACATGGATTCTTGGATCGTTCCATCTTAGCCTATATTCTTTCATTCCAGCCACGTTTTGTTGTGTCATTTTGTTTCGCGGATTCCTGTTCCGATCGATTCGAATGGCAGGAGACAAAACATTTCCCCCTCTTCGATTTTGATATCACACGTCGTGTCTTCTGATCAATCAATACTAGCTGATAGTGGCACCCATCACTTTCACACTTCTTATATCTCAACTATTAGTTGCGCCACATGTATTCCAGTTTTCCGGGATTTAACTTTTGCAGCGATCGGGTGTTGCTTGTTTACCCGGTTTTTGAAAGTTCGTATCTCATAGGTTGTAGTCATGTGTTGTTGTTCACTGACTACAGATTGCGGGCGGCGCGCGGGTCGACGCAGGTTCAGAGCCGAGACATATTCGGGTGGCGCGCTAGTGAGGCGCGGGTGAGCTGCGGGTGGGGTGGGGGGTCGTCAGCCATCCGCATCCCACTCGCGCCCCACCCGCAAGCTGTAGGTAGATCCATTGATATTTCTAACCATGCACGGCTTCATATGACTTCTGAACACAAACTCCCCATCTTTTTCGGAAGTAATCGAGAGTGAGAAGAGAAGAGAAAAGAGAGAAAAGAGAGAGAGAGAGAGAGAGAGAGACTTGCGCGCTTTCCTCCCACGGGCTACATTTAATCGGACGCCATTTCGTGTCCACTGCCACTTTTTTCCCTCCATTTCATCCGCTCCATATCCCTCCTATCTCTCTTTTCTCTCTTCTCTCTCTCTCTATTTTTTCTCTCTCTCATCCACTCTCCCTCCTAAATTACCACCTGCATTCCCTTTTTGTCTTTGTTCCCGCGAGTTCGCTGAAAAACGCAGCATTCGTCGTTTCTGACCGAATTGGTCACACAAGTTTTGTGTGTTGCAAAATCGTGCAAGATTTTGGTTATTATTCTCATTATGGTTGCTGTATGTAGTTTCGCTGTCAGTTTCTCTAGAAGATGTAAATAGTGTTTGAAACGAAAAATTGTTCCAAAAATGTTTTGAAGGATGTGTTATGTGTTACCTGTTAAACTTACCGCTAGTTCCTACAGTACCCATGTCTTCGTTTCAGGATGCGGGAGATACTCCTGCTCTTGATAGGAGTCGCACTCACATTGGCGGATTATTGTGGCGACAATAAAATCCCGTTTGGAATCGAGGTAATAGGAATAGTTTATAAATGACGAGCACATTAACTTTTCTATAACAAAGAAACTTTTCTATTAAAAAGTTATTTATTCTTCACATCCCCCTTTCGTACTAAAATTTACTATGGTGTCTGTCTGTCTGTCTGTCCTTCCGGCGAGATATCTCTTTTCAAAGTCTACTCTAACTACTCATTTTTTCTAGAAAGTTTCTTCAATACCTGAGAACGCAAAATTCCAAATATCTCGTCAATAGCGATCTCCTAATCATAGTTATCACCTAATCTCTTAACTATGGAGAAAATTTTCAAAATACTTCAATTAGAACGAAATTTGGAGGGTAGGTGAATCGACCTAGAAAAAGTCGATAGCCGCGATACCAGCTGCCTGTGACCTCATCTTCATGCCCAAATAGGCGAATGTACCCAAAATGCACCCAAAATTCATGATCTTCGATTTCTATAAAAATTGAATAGAAGAAACATCACGTATAATAGATTAAAGAAACTGGTTTCCTTTTTTGAAAAGTCACCAAATATGGCGAATATGATCGACTTTTCGTACAGGCGAGATAGAGGGTCCAATTTGTAAACTTAAGCTTTTATGAGCAAAAAAACCCTTCTGGCAAAGTTTCAGATCGATCGGACTTTGTCTTCATACAGTATTAGACATTTTCTGAGCGCGCGTTACTTGCTGGGGTCGCGCCCACCGGATTGCTCGCTACCAGCAGGCAGGTCAACCGATCGATATCGAATAGTTGGCATTCGCAATCACTGACCCATATCCACTCAGTTGTGTCTTTTTTGATAGAAGTATGTCTGAATATAACAATAATAATGGATTGAGTCAGTTGAAAAAAGACAAAATTTCTATTTTCAACGAACAACTTTGACAAAACGAAACGTTGAAGGTTGAAAGTTAAGTAAAATGTTTCTAGACGTCAATAGATAGTGTTTTCTAACAATCAAATCAACCTCAAACTGTTTCAAACTTCTTCACACGTGCGCGCAACGTGTTAGGGCGCGCCAGCCGGCTTCTTTTCTCGAAGTCATTGTAGACGTAATATACAACTATGTACCGCTTCCTTTTTCAGTTGAAACTAAGTTTTGAGTTTATTACTTGTACTCTTGTACATATTCAGACTGAAATTCCGCTTTTCGATGCAGTACAGTGTCGAGTGGAAGTGAGGTGAGGTGAGAATCGAGTTCACCTTACATGTCATTTGGCAAGCACAGGCGATCAAATTATATTTTCAGAACGTGAGAGAGTAGACAGTAGGGAAAAAAGACAGTAGATAAGAGATTAGTACTTTCTGTTTGAAAAAGTGTTTACATAACTGTCTCTCGATAGTCGCAGTGACTACTACAGACGCGAGAATAGAAGAGTACACAGAAGGTGCCATAGTACTGTCTCTAGAAAGTTGTTGTCACCGATGCAGAGACGTGAGAATAGACAAGAGAAAGACAGAGAGAGAGAGAGAGAGAGAGAGAGAGAGAGAGAGAAAGAGAAAGAGAGATGGAGGGGGGAGGAGAAGGAGGGAAGAGAGAGAGTAGGCATAACTGTCTCTCGGAAGTCGCAGTGACTGCTGTAGACGTGAGAGTAGAAGAGTAGACAGAAGGTGCCATAGTACTGTCTCTAGAAAATTGTTGTCACCGATGCGGAGACGTGAGAATAGACAAGAGAGAGAAAGATGGGGAGAGAGAGAGAAGGTAGGAGTAGGAGAGAGAAAAGAGGAGAGAGAGAGGGAGACTAGACATAACTGTCTTTCGAATGTCGTAGTGATAGTGATTACTGCAGATGTGAAAGTAAGAGTGAAAGAGGTGACGAAAGGTGGAAGTGGACAGAAGAAAACATAGTAATGTCTCTAGAAAGTTTTTGTCACATTTTAAGAAAAAGATGCAGTAGACAAACAAGAGCATATGTAGTATTAGTATTTAGTATTGTCCCTAGAAAGTTGACAGTAGAGTAAACAATAGAGAATATAATACTGTTTCTAGAGAACATAATACTGAGAGAGAAAGAGAAAGAGAGAAAGAGATAGGGAGACAGTGGTAGAGGGAGAAGAGAGAGAGGAGAGATAGGGGAAAGTAGAACTGTGTCGAGGAGGAGAGAGAGAAAAAGAGAAAGATAGAGAGAGAGGGGCGGGAGGAGGGGAGGAGGAGGGAGATAGGTTGGAAAGTAGACAGAACAGTGTAGAGGAGAAAGAGATGGGGCGGTGTACATCTGTGAAACATAAAATAAGTGAAAAAGAAGTAAGAGAGACAGTTAGAAAATACAAAAATTAGGCTACATATACAAAATACATAGAACTTAAACACTTCAAATACGACCCTTGCGTGTATGTATCTTCGCAAAAGTCATTAGAGTGCATTCAACTATCAAACATGCAAGACGAACTTTTCTTCTATTTTTCTATTTTCGTAAACCTAGTGCGGAGGCGCGCGACAGCGCGCCGGAGCGCTAGTCGCCTTTTCTACTAAAATGTCCTATTGTCTCTGTCCGTCATTCCAGAGTCATAACTAGCTTCAAACTCAACCAATTCACATGAAACTTGGTAGAAAGTTGTATTCCTTTGCAAGGACGACGACAAAATTCAGGCACATCTTAACTCCCCCTCTACTCCCATATTTGGTCAAAAAACCACCAAAAATGGTCACTTTTGCACTTTTTCTTGTGTTTCCGCGGGCATAACTCCGTTTCTACCGAACCGATTTGCGTCAAACTTTGCAAAAAGTTTGCATAATACTTCAGGATGCAGTCCACTTTGTGATCACTCTCCAATTACACTCATCGCCTATATTTGGTAGAAAAACCTCAAAATTCGCCGATTTTGGTGCTGTCCGCAGCGAAAGCTTTTCACCTAATAATTAGTTTTGCCTCTTGTTGTGTAATTACTTTCAACAAATAATTCTGTCGCGAACCTGCAAATTTCAACCTCATTGGTTACGATGTGAGCGAAATACAGCCAAATTAGCAAGAGATGCGCGCGCGCCCTCACCTTACTTTTGCGATTTTGAGTATTTCCGAGGTCATAACTTGATTCATACAAAACCAATTTGCAAGAAACTTCTCAGATAGTTGAGTTTACGTCTTGTGATGCAGTCCATTCTGTGACAGTTCTCAATTTTGCTTTCATTACCACTATTTTTGGTCAAAATACTACCAAAAATGGTCACTTTTCCACTTTTTCTTGTGTGTCCGCCAGGATATCTCCGTTTCTACTGAATCGATTTGCGTGATACTTCGCAGAAAGTTTACTTTGTGTTTCAGAATGCAGTCCACTTTCTTATACGTCTCTACTTACTCTTGTAATAGAAGAAAAACCACGAAAATAATCAAATTTGTAGCTGTCTGCAGCGAACGTTTCTCATCTAAGCAACATCTCTGTTTTATTTTCCGTAATTACGTTCAAAAAACAGTTTTTTTCGCGTACTTGCAAAATTCAGCCTGAGTGGTTACAATGTGAGAAATATATAGCCAATTTATCAAAAATTGCGCGAGAATTAGCATTTCTTTTACGATTTTGATTAGTTCATAACTTTAGTCATACTAAACCAACTTGTATGACACTTTGCAGAGTAGTTGAGTTCACGTCCTCGGCTGTAGTCCACGTTGTGATAGTTTTCAATTTTGCTTTCATTATTCTGTTTAAAAAACATCAAAATCTCGCTGTCCGGCAGCGGAAGTTCCATGTTCAAGCAAAGCAAAAGTTTTACTTCAATCTTCAGAAATGCATTGACAAAGAACGGGAAGAGAAGGACAGATGAAAAGTTAGAGAGAAATATATAGATATATTTATAGAGAGAAAGGCAGTGGTAGATCGACTTAGTCGTTGCATTGACAACAGAAAAGATGCGAGAGTCCTGAGAGAAAGAGAAAGAGGAAGAGAGAGAAAAAGAGAAAGAGATAGACAAAAAAAGAAAGAGAAAAAAAAGAGAGAGAGAGATAGAGTGAGTGAGTGAGAGAGATTATTGATGGAAAGAGGTTGCAGAAGCAGAGAAGCAGAACTGTCTGTTTTCGTTGCATCAAAGGAACAGTGGCGACTTATTTGACACGAAGTATTTTTTAAAAATCATGTTAACCTAACACATTCGCATATTTTTTTCGAAAGAACGACGATTCTGCGTTACTTTCAAATCTGACAGTGCCAAGGATGCAGATGAAAATTTGAATTTCCCGCCAACGCTTCAATACTGCAAATTGGGGTCGGAGACATGAGCGCAATTGAACAAAGCTTAGTCAATAGCTTCATGGCTCAGAGCATGTGCGCTGCGTTGTGGCCCCGATCTTCGCCGGTTCGATCCCACGGCCAAATGTTTTGCTCGTGTGAAAATTAGGAGTTGTGGCAGGTTGTGACAGAAATAAGTCGTCACTGTGCCTTTTACACTGAAAGAAATACGAGGAGAAAAAAAAAGAGCAAGCAGAGAGATAGAGAGAGGAAGCAGAGGAAGGAGAGAGAGGTGTCCGCGGGCATAACTCCGTTTCTACTGAACCGATTCGCGTCAAACTTTGCAGAAAATTTACATATTACTCCAGGATGCAGTCCACTTCGTGATTACTCTCCAAATACACTCATTGCCTATATTTGGTAGAAAAACCTCAAAATTCGCCGATTTTGGTGCTGTCCGCTGCAAAAGCTTCTCACCTAAGAAACAGTTTCGCTTCTTGTTCTGTAATTACTTTCAACAAATAGTTCTGTCACTAACCTGCAAGTTTCATCATCATTGGTTACGTTGTAAGGCAAATATAGCCAAATTAGCAAGAGCCGCGCGCGCGCTCTCGCCTCACTTTTGCGATTTTTAGTATTTCCGCGGTCATAACTCGATTCATACAGAACCAGTTTGCATGAAACTCATAAGATAGTTGAGTTTACGTCTTCTGATGCAGTACACTTTGTGACAGTTCTCAATTTTGCTTTCATTACCTCTATTTATGGTCGAAAACCACCAAAAATAGACACTTTTGCACCTTTTCTTGTGTGATCGCGGGCATATCTCCGTTTTTACTTGACCGATTTGCGTGATGTTTTTCAGAAAGTTTACATATTACTTCAGGACGCAGTCCACTTCGTGATTACTCTCCAATTACACTCATTGCCTATATTTCGAAGAAAATCTACGAAAGTAATCGATTTTGTTGCTGATCGCAGCGAACGTGTCTCATCTAAGAAACATTTTCGCTTCATTTTCCGTAAATACGTTCAACAAATAGTTTCAACAAAAAGAGCGTACCTGCAAAATTCAGCGTTATTGGTTACGGTGTGAGGAACATGTTGTCCAATTATCAAAAGATGCGCGCGCTCTCGCATTTCTTTTGCGATTTTGATTAGTTCCGCGTTCATGACTTGATTCATACTAAACCAATTTGTATGAAACTTTGCAGATAGTTGAGTTTACGTCCTCGGCTGTAGTCCACGTCCTCAATTTTGCTTTCAGTATCCGGTTAAAAAAACATCAAAATCTAGCTGTCCGGCAGCGGAAGCTCCATGTCCAAGCAAAAGTTTTACTGAGGAAGAGGGAAAAAAGAAAGAGTTAGATAAAAAAGGGAAGGGAGATATAGAGAGAGACAGAGAGAGAAAGAGAGAGAGAATGCGAGAATAAAAGAGGGCGAGAGGTTGCAGTAGCAAAGCTCTCTGTTTTCGTAGCATTATAACTAAAAGAAATACGAGGAGAAAGAGAGAGAAAGAAAGAGAAAAGAGAGAGAGAGAGAGAGAGAGAGAGAGAGCAGAGAAAGAGAGAGAGGAAGCAGAGAGAGAGAGAGAGAGAGAGAGAGAGAGAGAGAGAGAGAGAGAGAGAGAAGAGAAGAGAAGAGAGAGAGAGAGAGAGAGAGAGAGAGAGAGAGAGGGGAGATGAGAGAGAGAGAGAGTTTTTATGAGCAAAGGAAAGTATAGTTCAGAAAAAAATGTATAATGATTATCATTGATCTATGTATTCATAGATATTGATAGCGGGAGCGCGCGGCACCGTGCGGGTTCTCTTTCTGTATACGCGAGGACATTCAAATTCAAAAATATACATAGATCTACTGACTTGTACAACAGAGGTACGCGGCAGCTAACCAAAGCACTTGCAGACCAGGTATTATTATTATTGCATCGCCTCTAGACCACATTATCAGTGCAATCAATACATCAATCGACTAATCTTCTCTACTTTAATAACCAGTTTCACTCAAAATGTTATAAAATTGTAAAATAAAAAACACAGTATTATTGATCATAACAAAAACTTGAGTTTCTATTCTATTCTATGAGTTTCTATTCTATTCTTCTTATTTTCATGATCTAGCGCGGAGGCGCGCGTCAGCGCGCCGGAGCGCTAGTATTTATGCTAACTAAAAAATCATTGGGTATTCTTCCTAAAATCATATTATCAAAAATATGACATTTATATCTTATACGTTTCACCGCCGCCGCCCAACTATAATAAAGCATTTTCAAAACTGACCAATCCGCAGGATATGATCGGTTTTTGTTTGAAATAATGATAAAATAATAATACATTTTATTATGATTATCATTAATATACGTTATTGCACAGGTGCACCGCAACGGCAGGATCAATCTGCTCTGCTCCCGACCGAACTGCTTCGAAAAACACTACGCTGTGAGTAATTTTGCCATTTTATTATTTTCGGTCGCGGTTTCATGTTTTACTTTATTTCCATTTTGCGAGAGAAGAAGCACACTTTGCGCGTTGCATGGGCTTTGGTGAATATTTTCATCATGTCTAATGCTCTACGACTGGAGCGTGGATGTAGAACACCGATACACTGATCGCTTCAATTCTGCAGTACCATCTTCAACATCTTTCAAAAGTACTTCCAAGTGAAAGTAGTTAGTTCGTACTGTTGTCTTAATTGAGTGAGCAAAGGGACTGTGAAATGAATTCAATGGTTACATATGCTAACAAGCTCTCAACATAATTTGCTACCAGAGAATAGCTAGAGGCTATGCTGCGCGAATCGTGCGCAGGTTTTCGAACTGGTCAAGTGTGAGGGAATTTGTATAAAAAGTACAGCAATACCCTTTTTAGGAGTGCGACGAGCGTCCGGAGCGCCGCAATTGCTCCCATTCAGTGACCTCCTGGGTAGGAGGCATAGACAGGATGGTCGACGGAACGTTCGTTGTTTACTCGTTTATGTTTACTCGTTTACCCATTTATTTGCAGTCTCTACGTGCAGTGTTGTGAGTACCCCGACATGACCAAGTATGGAGAGCTGGCGTTTGAGAAGGTGCGAAAATGACTTTGACTTGTCAGAAAGAAATCTACTGAAATTCAAAAACATAACGATGTGAGCATTTGCTGGCGGAATCGAACGTGAAGGAGGGAAAAAGAGAAAGAGAGAGAGAGAGAGAGAGAGAGAGAGTGAGAGAGATAGATAATGAGAGAGGTCCATCTCCCCCAGGTGGTGGTCCGTCGTGGGGAGTTCTTCGAGGGTGAGGAGAAGTACGATCCACACTCGGATGAGGACGTCGTCTCATTCGATCTCATATCAGACATCCGACATGGGAAGGATGACAAGGGGTCTGTTGGAATTTAAAAAAAGCGTTATTCAGTTATCATCCTGATTGCGACGTACAATCGACATGCTTATGGGTTATATTTCAAGCTTTAGACGTTACGTTTCACATTGTCTTTATATTTATTGTGTACACTTCGTTTCAATAATTGTAATGGTCCATGTAAACCAATTTACCAATTTGTTAGTCAGCTCTTTTTTCTCACACGGAACTATAATTCAGTCCGTTTCATCGCATTACGTTTCACGTTGTATCAAAAATTGGATTGCTCCCGCAGGGCAACCCAGTTACACCCAGATACTTTCCGCGAAAACATTGTTTTGATAAGCCCATAGAAAAGTTACCTACTCAAAAACTACAACTACAGACTACAGTACTAAAGTAACTAAAGTACTATAACCGTAGTCTCTCCATTTCAGTGAGTTCTACGAGTTGCAAGTGTGGCGGTATCACTGCGAGAAGGAGCCAGACGAGCCACCCAAGTGGCACAAGGAAAAGAACTGGCCATACTTCAAGCCCCGAAAGGACAAGAACGGCGTATGACGTCAACTATTGGTCCTTCTAGATGCGTCTGACGTCATCTGCCCTGACTCTTGGTCCTTCGAGATGTGTCTGACGTCTCTATGATGGTATAATTGGGACCACACTCGCTCTATTTTGTCTGTGATTCGCCACTAGCTCGATGAGGATTTGTGTACCTCGCAGTTATTGATCGATTATCGATCGGCTCTCTCTAATCCGCGAGCCAATCCGATCATACCTCCACGGGTCTCTCTCTCTCTCTCCTTTCTCTCTGTCACTTCCACTTTCACTCACTCACTTTTCACACCATAATCGCCGCGCTCTCGTTGCCCCGCCAGTTGTATATTGTATATTGTTGTACAATAAATATAAAGATATTTATGAAATCACTAGCCTGTATGCTTGATTCGGATAGTATTCAAAACACTGTTATGTGGTTATCGAATTTGCATAATCGAGTTTGTCGTCACGTGGTTGGCTATTGTGATTAGTTCGTAACGCGTTACACTGAATAGTCGATGTTCGCACTCCAATCAATCCTTCTTACACTATTGAGCTCATGCATTGATCACACACTCTCTCATTTATTTTATTTCCTTCCCCTTCCTCTCTCCTTCTCTCTCCCTCCCTCCCCCCCCCCCCTCTCTCTCCCCCCCTCTCTCTCTCTCTCTCATTCCTGATAATCCAACACCCGCATTCGCATTACTGCGATCTTAGTCACAATTACGCATCAACACTTCCTTTTCCTAATCCAGTATCCAAATCCGCATATCCGTTCTCCCTCTGCTTCCCCTCTCTGTTTTGCCACACCTTTCCTTACCTCATCTCTCTCTCTCTCTCTCTCTCTCTCTCTCTCTCTCCATTTATGGATGTGTATTGCCTAGCATTTATCAAAACACATATTCCACAGTGATCTCCAATGTCTGTGTTTGTTTTGATGTTGAATACCGGCATTACATGGTTTTTCTGATATCGAGATCGACTCTCGAAAGTCCGATCCACTCAGACGCTCTGTTTGTCCACTTTGCGGCCTCAAAACTCAAAATGATACTAACGGAAACTTTAAATATTTTAAAAATATTATGTTTACTTCTGTGTAGTTACATATCGCTTGCATTTGACAATACTACAGTAATCACTGTCTGTTTAGTATGATTTAGCAACCATACAAGCAGACGGATTTACTTTGTTTCCCATACCTGTAGTGGTGAAATGTATGAATGTAGGCGTTGAATTCTCAAAACTGCTTTTCTAAAACCGATATAAACAATCAGGTGTGAGTGTTTTGCCTGCAAATCCAACTGCCAATCCACTAACCCTCTTTTTTATAGAAACAGGTCTTGCAAACTGTACAATTTAGAAGAAAATTCTCCATTATTCTCAACAATCTCTGTATATCTCTTTGTGTGGGAATCTCTCTCTCTCTCTCTCTCTCTCTCTCTCTATCTCTATCTCTCTCTCAACCGGTCACAAGGGTTTCTTAAAATCACAGATACGATTTCTCTACATCTGATCCAATAACAAAACATTACAAAAAAGCTTCTGTGTTTTGGTTCTCTTTTTGTGAATCTCCGGAAAAAAACCTTCGCTGAAGATTTCTTCGAAAACCGAAATATTCTGTCTGTTTTCATAACATTGAGGAATTTGTTAAGACTCTCTCTCTCTCTCTCTCTCCTCTCTCTCTCTCTCTCTCTCTCTCCCACTCTCCCGCAGTGAGAATGTTTCACACGCTCGAATACCTTCGACCTACAACCACTCTCGCGCGATACATCACACCATACATTCGCGCAGCACTCTCTTATCATACCGCCACTGATAAGGTGATAAGCCTAGTAGTCCATGAACGTCGGGTCAAGTGTCTGGCTAGCTCACCTGTGATCGCAGGTCGAACCACTGACTCACACTGGTTGTAATAGCTCAATCATCTCGCATGCTTCGCACCCTCACACCAACACAGCCACATCGATTTGTGCTCGCTCGGCCGCTGGGTCAGTCAGTCAGTGTCTGTCTCTCTGTCTGATCCGGCCTTTTTTTCGATTCGCTCATTCCTTGTATTTTCGTTTCGTGTTGTCACAACAGGCTCGCGATCATTACTCCCTTGCATTCAATGGCTTCATCAACATATTGATGACGTCTATTACATCTATCACTATCTATCACTATCCGAATACGCGCTCGCTATCTATTTCAACCATGCGTAATTATCCCCCGCAAGCGTCACGCCCGCATCCGCTATGCACACTGTCATCCAGGCTTGTAGCATGCTCTCTCTCTCTCTCTTTCTCTCTTTCTCTCTCCCTCTCTCTTTCTCTCTCTCTCCCTCTCTCTCTCTCTCTCTCTCTCTCTCACCGCTGTCGCATATTGTGTTTCGCTGCAGCCGCTGCATTTCCCTATTTGGTAATCGTTGATATATTGGACACTTATTGCCTTATATAGTCGACATTTACCGGGCGGCCCGTCTCATTTTCCATCCTGCGATCGCAATAGTCTCTGTTTTATGATCGTTCCCTAAAACATTCTCGCCTGAATGCTTGCACAAAGTACTTTGGAACATGGAATCATGCATTATTCATGTTTCATAATCGGAATTGCCCGGTATTCGAGGACTACGCGTTATTTATTGGACTGTAAATTCTGGTGTACATATGTTTCTTCTGATTAGTTGATTTATCGGTCTTTTGCTCTTTCAATTTCTGAATTGTTTGTGGCAGACATGCGAAAAGTCGCACGCACTATCAGTGATACGCTGATACGCTATCACCACTCCCTCCCTCTCTCAATTCTCTTTTTTCCTTCCATTCATTCCGAAACATTCTCGTGTTTCATTCATTCTCTTGTCTTGTTCCGACGCTGAAAGTGAATCATATTTCCCGTGTTTTCATAGACGCAGTTGTTTTCAAGTGTGTTATTTTGGTGTCGGGAAATCCCATAGTTTTATTATTATTGAAATTCACGTTTATGGGTTCCTCTTTGATATTATATCCCTTTTCAATGCATTTCCTATATTATAAAGAATCCTTACATAAGCTCTGTGAATAATTCATATATATCTCCTTTCCTCTCCCCCCCCCCCCCCCTCTCTCTCTCTCTCTCTCTCATTTCCTATGTTCTTTCATTGGAGTCTTCTCTCGAGAGGCTTCATTTGTATGCCTCACTCTCATTCACGTCAACAATATTATTTTCGTGTTTCCATAAATAGTAATGTATCCACACTATTTCTATTGCACTTCAACACAATTTTTATAGTTTTTTTTCTTTTATCATAGGTTCCTGTGTCATTCTTTCGCGATGTCATATTTCAAATGTTATCTATATCAGATGATCTGATCACATTCTTTTTCGAAATGGCCATTAAAAATTCATGTATATTGTGTCACCTCGGGTAAACATTATCATAAAGATAAGATGATTTCGTTTTCCGCAGCATGGAGTCTCCGACGGTGGCCGACTCTGCTCTCGTCGCATCGCAGCCGCCCCACTATGACATCGCATTCCACGAGAACAATCCACAGGTATCTGCTCCTTCTCCTTCTCTTCCTCCTGCTCTCCCTTTCCTTCTCCTCCTCCTTCTCCTCCTGCTCCTGCTCCTGCTCCTGCTCCTCTTTCTCCTTCTTCTCCTGCTCCTTCTCCTCCTGCTCCTCCTCCTCCTTCCTCCTTCTCCTTCTTCTCCCTTTCTTCCACCGCCTCCTCCTCCTCCTTCTGCTCCTCCTCCTCCTCCCCCACCCTCCTCCTCTAGGTCGGCAAGCCGTGGAAGGACCGCACAGTGGGGCAGGGCGACCTTCGCGATCTCTTCTCCAACCTCGATCTCTCACAGGACACACTGCCCTCGGAGGTCACTGGTGGGTGGCTGTCGAATCATTTCGAGCGATTGTCTACGTGAACGGACGCTCCGGACGGACTTAGTCATTCAAACTGTGAAATACTCCGCCTGCTTCTCTGCTCTCTCTCTCTCTCTCTCTCTCTCTCTCTCTCTCTCTCTCTCTTTGCGCTTGATGAGTTTTTGAAAAATACTTTTGAAATAGGAGGCTAAATTCCGTGCACTGTAGTCCGATCGGTGTATCTATGTTCTCACAATTTTTTATTTGCACATTCAACTTGTATACTTGTAAGTTGTTGCATGCGATACTGTGAACGTATCAGGCATTGTAAAACTTATGAGATTATCAGATTCGATTATCTAGCACGCGGTGTGTATCAATTTAACAAGAGTGTGGTCGCTATGAACGTCTATCGTTATTGTCTCGTATTATACAAACTCGATCGAGTACTGTATCTGATACTAGAGTGAACAAAAACGTTGCGAAAAACGATATGTAGTGAGAGACTAGCGAAAGTGAGTACAGTATCAGACAGGGTAAAATCATGGATATAGATAAATAGATAAGTTGAATCTGTGAGTCTGTCCGGGTCACTGAAAAGTACTGTACAGGCACAGTAATACTGTACTGTACCCTACCGTATTTATTTGCAGCCCGCGCCCGTCTGCTCTGTGCCAAGTATCTCGGAGGCGCGTGGAACCTCCCTAATGCCGAGATGACCATCAAACCCATCACGTGAGTCCTGCTCCTTCTCCTTCTTCTTCTCCTCCTGCTCCTGCTCCTCCTGCTCCTGCTCCTCCTGCTCCTATCCTCCCTCTCTCCCCTCCTCCTCCTCCTCCCCACTCCTCCCCCTTGCAGTGGTGGCATGTCCAACTACCTCTTCCTCGTTCGTCTCTCCGACTCCACTCACTCCCTAGGAGACGAGCCCAGAGCCGCGCTCCTCAGGTGGGTCGTAGTCCATTTGTTTATGTTTGTTTTCTTTGTTTGTTGTTTTGTTTACTGTACTGTATACCCCACGAAACATCGATTGCGATTCGATTGCACTTTAGATATTTAGCTGCCACCTGATACGTATTGATATTCCGCACCGTACATTTTTAACATTATGATTATTGTGAAGAGTACGTTTCACTCGCCGCGTATATTGACGACTGCACATTGACGAACAATATGTCGCTGATTCGCAGAAAACTAAAACATGCAACATGAACGAGCCCCGCCCCCTGTGACCCCGCCCCCTTGCAGGGTGCACGGCATGTCTGACTTGGAGCAGCTGCTCTCCGAGTCTGTCGTCTTCACGCTTCTCTCCGAACGCGCACTCGGACCCAAGCTACTCGGCGTGTTCCCCGGCGGACGGTATGTTTACTTGTTTACTTGTTTGTTTACGTGTTTACTTGTTTGTTTGCCTGTTTGTTTACTTGTTTGTTTACTTGTTCTATTTGCTTGTTTGTTTTTTTTGTTTACTTGTTTTGTTTACCTATTTGTTTACTTGTTTACCATATCATTTCAGATTCGAGCAGTACATTCCCTCCCGCCCACTCTCTTGCCAGGAAATGAGCCTGCCAAAGTGAGTTTTTCTCTCTCAATCAATCAATCAATCAATCAAATATTTATCCAGAATCGCATATTCATGTACATATTGCACGCATGAGAGACGGTTTGGTTAGCGCTGGAAAATGAGATCGTTCCATTTCCGGCAGTCGTTGGTCACTGTCCGTCTCCATTCTTTGCGAGCATGTGTCCTCGATAGATCGAAGGCATCTACGAAGTCGTCCTCCCACTTCTTGTGCGGTCGTCCAAGTCGGCCAGTCTTCTTGGGGGTCCAGTTGACTGTAGCCTTTGCCCACCGATGGTCTTTCGCATTGTAGAGTCGTTCCGTGAACTTCCATTTCCGGTGTCGTACTTCTTGCAGAACGTCTCGTAGTCGAATCATCTGCCGAATGGTGCTGCTTCAGATCCGGTCGCGTAGGGTGACTCCCAGCACCTGGCGCTCCATCTTCCGCTGCGCAGTCCGTAGTCGCATGAGTTCGTCTTGAGGGAGACTCCATGTCTCGCATCCGCACGTCAAACAGGAAAGTACTCCGGCGCGAAAGACCTTCCTGCGGAGTCGCATCGGAGCTCGTCGTAGTGTCAAGAAGTGCTTGTGTCGTTTGAACGCGGCCCAGCCACTTTGGATGCGGCGGGTGATCTCGTCCACGTCGTTCTTCTGACAGCTCAGTAACCTCCCGAGGTAGATGAACTCGTCCGCGTATTCAATCCTCGTTCCGTCGAGGGTTATCTCCGTCTTGTGTGCATTCGTCATCACCATCGTCTTCTTCCTGTTCACCTCCAGTCCGTACTTCTTGCTCTCCTCGACAATGTCCTTAAGCATCCTTTCTGCCGCCGGTGCAGATTTCGCGAAGACATCCACGTCATCGGCATAGGCGAGGTGTGTCAGCTGTTTTCCGTCGATGTCGAAACCGGCGCCGCTGTACTTGAAGTCCAAGCCCTTTGTACACCTTCGCAAGAACGCTGTTGAAGATGTAGTTTTTCTCTCTGTTTGACATGATGTTTACTTGTTTTGGCTATCGCAAGTGAGGCAGAGTGAACATTGAAAAGACAGCATCACTTCTATGATAT
The DNA here is from genome assembly GCA_963966185.1 of Rhabditoides inermis. Taxonomy (NCBI): domain Eukaryota; kingdom Metazoa; phylum Nematoda; class Chromadorea; order Rhabditida; family Rhabditidae; genus Rhabditoides; species Rhabditoides inermis. Next base: position 567,547 of record CAWZYM010000224.1, on the reverse strand, counting down.
GTAAGCAGTGAAACGTAACATATATACGATTTTTACCCGTAGTTTGGCTACTCTGTCCTGATCCGTTGTTCAACCCTGCTCCTAGGACGGCCGTACTTTTTCATCCTACCGTATCCCTAGGTTTGCTCGTCTGATCGGTCCTATGGTGGCGCGTGTGCACACCCTCGATGTGCCTATCAACAAGGAGCCGGAGGTGAGGAGAGAGAGAGAGAGAGAGAGAGAGGAAGGGAGAGAGAGAGAGAGTAGAGGAAGAGAGAGAGTTCCTTTCAGATCGTGTCGACTTGCCGCGGCTGGTTGTCCAAGTGGTCCGCTCTGCCGGCTGGCAAGCTGCCAGTCGAGATGCGCACGACGAAAGCAGACGTGCCACAGGGAAAAGTAGGATTTCTACTTCTGTTCTGATCTCTTGAGCCTTTTTTGACTTCTTACTCCTGACTTCTCCCACTTCCTCTCTCTCACCCCCTTCCCATTACAGTACCCTTCCTCCCTCACCGCAGCCGATCTCTCCGCCGAACTCGACTTTATGGAGCGATTCATGCAGAATTCCGGATCCCCCATCGTCTTCGCACACAACGACCTCCAGGTGGGCAGGGCTGGGAGGGGTGGAGCCTGTGCACTGGGCGGAGTTAGAGAGGGTGGAGCCTATGCACTGGGCGGGGTTAGAGGGAGTGGAGCCTATACACTGGGACTGGGAAGAGCTAAATAGACGGAGCCTCTATTTAGCTCTGCAATGTGAGCTATAAGGGGCGGGACTTGGATGGGCGTAGCCGGGATGAATCGCACTCTTTTCAGGAAGGCAACATTCTTCTTCCGGAGGGATGTAGTGTGGGTGAGGAGGGAGTGATGCGGGATGGACAGAGGGTCGACGACGGATTGGTTCTCATCGACTTCGAATACTGCAACTACAACTATCGGTGAGCGGAATGAGTGGTTGTTTATTTATCAGCAATGAATGAATGTACAAGAACAATTTTGCAGAATGGAATGATTTTTCGAGTAGACGAGAGATACGTTTCAGTGTGTGTTCATGTTCGAGAATGGGATCCAATTTCAATCCCATCTTTTCAAGTTCTTTTTATGTTTCACCAAATACTGATGCAACATTGTACTAATGCAACAGAAAACATTCCAAATAGTGCGGTTCCCACCTTTTTTCTTGTTTCAATATTAACGACACTCAGTTCTAGATGTCAATAGGCATGTGGCATAAAACAATCAGATTTCAATCCACAACGGTTCACTTTTGCAGCGACTGATCGATAAAATAACTCGATAAAACCGACGAACGTAAAATGTTTTGTTTATTTAAGTATTTGCAGTGGCTTCGATCTGGGCAACCACTTCTGCGAGTTCGCGTATGACTACGCAGTGGACAGCGAACCCTACTACATCATACATCTCGACCAGTACAGGTAAGGTTACCGTCTCTCTTTCTCTGTCTGTCTGTCTCTCTCTAACTATCTATGTAGCCTTCGTATCTCTCTATGTCCTAAGCTTCCTTGAATTCTGAATCTCCTCATGTTTTTTATTTATCGAGGAAATACAATTTTTTAGAATAACCAAACATCTAATAAATACTGTTCTAGGGGCGACGGCGCGCGACGCAAGGCATTCGCCACAGCCTATCTGGAAGAAGTGTACAAGGTGTGAGAGAGAGAGAGAGAGAGAGAGAGAGAGAGAGAGAGAGAGTCTCCCCCTTGCAGACTCGTCTTTCCTGTCCCCGCTCGTTCCCCTCGGATCTCTCTGGTGACTTCTCGCGGGACGTGGCCCGCCTGCAGAGGGAGGGCGAGATGTTCATGGCGTGCTCCAACCTGTTCTGGGGTACGTACTCTCGCTCTCCTCTCTCTCTCTCTCTCTCTCTCTCTCTCTTTGTCTCTCTCTCCCCCCTCTCTCTCCGTCTCCCCCCCCCCTCTCCCTCCCTCCCTTCCTCCCTCTCTCCCTCTCTCACTCTTCCCCCTCTCTCTCTCTCTCTCTTTCTTTCTTTCTTTGTCTCTCTCTCTCTGTCTGTCTCCCCCCTCTCTCTCTCTCCGTCTCCCCCCCTCTCCCTCCCTCCCTTCCTCCCTCTCTCCCTCTCTCACTCTTCCCCCCCTCTCTCTCTGTATCTATCTTATCATTGGTGGACCGCTAGCATCCAGTTATTATTTGAACCTAGTATTCTTGTCGAGTTATGCTCTATGTGAAACGTATTCATAATCTTCACAAAGTCGAAGTAATCTACTGAAACCTTTCCAAGCTTCAATCAATTTCGTCAATAATCAATATACGATTACTTATTATACTATTCATACTATAAAGGGCATATTATAAATGAATGATTTTCGCAGGTGTGTGGTCGCTGCTCCAAAACGAAGAGATGAGCCTGGCGTTCGATTATTCCTCCTATGGCCGCGACAGACTCGCCCTCTACTTCGAACAGAAGCCCGATCTGGAGCGATACCTCTCCACCTGCTAGGCCCCGCCCCCTCTCCCCCTACCCACACTTACAATGCGCCTTCCTACAGCGTGTGATTCTCGCGAGATTTGAATGCATATTTCTTTCTTTTTTCTGTACATTCCCACATTTTGTCACACCACGATTTATAGATCCCAGTGAGCTAATCTTCTGTGTCCCAAGGGTAATCGATATCAACTATTCAAATATACATTTTATTATCGCAATATATATTTCTTCTTCTCGTCAACATATTATATAAACATAATAGGGGGAGTCAACAAAGGTGCGCGCGCAGGGGAGTATATACAACGCAAAATCATGTGATCTCAACGAGGAAACAGAAGGAATATGTCAGAATCAACGAATGGGGGGATCTCTCTCGATTGGAATATCAACACGTATGTATCACGGATTCTCAGTCGCCTCAGTCTCGAACACACAAAAAACACAGGAAGTACAGTATACTCACACGCACACACACTCACAAACAAACACACACCTGATTCAAACTAGCGATCGGGGGATACGTTAGCCAAACTACTATTCTCTCACTCTCCGCATCTATTTTGTACAACGGCGCCTAAAGTAGGGGAGGGGGATATCTCACAGAGAAATAGGAATGAAGTGGGGAAAGGGGAAACTGTGCAGACTGACGGGAATCGAGGGGAAACGACGAGAGCGCGGGAGCGAGTAGCTACTACGCCACTGTCATTGTCATGTGGAGCTGATCTCGTGTACCTGAAGGGGGCTGGAATTAGACGGGGGGTGAGTGGTCCCTCTCGCTCTCTCCCTCCCTCTCTCCTTCCCCTCCCTCCCTCTCCCTCTCACCTGGGTGTCTCCGTCGGCGTGGTTGCGGATCATCTGCTTGATGCTAGAGTGCACTTCGTATGGCAGGCCGTTCAGGTTGGCAATGTTGAACAGAGCCAGGAACTGCACGTTGTCGTCCTCTTGTTGGGAGAGGTGCTGAAAAGGAGTTCCTGATTCTCTCTCTCTCTCTCTCTCTCTCTGTCTCTCTCTGTCCTCTCTCTCTCTCTCTCTGTCTCTCTGTCCTCTCTCTCTCTCTCTCTCTCTCTCTCTCTCTCTCTGTCCTCTCTCTGTCCTCTCTCTGTCCTCTCTCTCTCTGTCCTCTCTCTCTCTCTCTCTCTCTCTCTCTCTCTCTGTCCTCTCTCTCTCTCTCTGTCCTCTCTCTCTCTGTCCTCTCTCTCTCTGTCTCTCTCTCTGTCTCTCTCTCTGTCCTCTCTCTCTCTGTCCTCTCTCTCTCTGTCCTCTCCCTCTCTCTCTCTCTCTGTCCTCTCTCTCTCTGTCCCCCCCTCTCTCTCTCTCTCTCTCTCTCTCTCTCTCTCCACCCACCGTGATACTCGGCAGTAGCAGCAACAGCTTGCTTATCCGCTGCCCAATCTCCATCCCGGTGTACTGTGGGTGCTCGTTCTGAAAATTCAGAGTACAGTAATTATAATATACAGTATTCCTATAAACTACAGTACCCCCACCGTACCTGTACGTGCAGGTAGAGGGCGTCAATGTACTTGTCGCGGCACATCTTCACGTGGCGCTTGCCCGGCTCAGAGAGGCGGTGGTCTGCAAAAATGAATTTGTAAAAGACGAACATTTCATGGCACGCACAAAGTGCGCGTCAGCATTTTAAATAAATAACACAGGAAGGCGATAAGCAACACCAAACAGCAGGATGGGTACGTACCGACAGTGAACAGGATGAGTGCCTTGAGTATGCAGAACTCTCCGTCGTCCATCTGCATTTCTCGCATGGGGATCACCAGATCGAGCATCAGGTGCTCCGACAAGATCCCGAAGTAGTGGTTGCATCTGAAACGGAACAGTGGTTTAGTATGTCGACACGACAAAAACTTTTAAAGTGACAATTTCACTTAAAAATGATATTATACTGATGAAAAGTTAATGGAAACATAAAATAACATCTACTAACCCTGAAAACTAGAACTTTTTTCATGGTTTTAAACTATTTTTTGCACCAAAAAATAGTTGATTTTGAATGCTTTATGGGTAAAAAGTGAGGTTACATCACAGATGAGTGTCTAAAACGTCTTGAATGACGGGAATTTAGAAATGAAATTTTGATATGAAATTCAGTTTCTAGCATAAACTGAAGTCGTAGAAGCCGATAAACATATCCCTATGTGATACGCATCTCGAGTTCAATAGTTATAGCCAGAATTTGTAAAGCGCGCCAATTCAAAATTCAAAATTTTTCCGATTGCGGATCAATAAAATTGTCACTTTAACGCAAAATTACATTCGCCACTTTCCATGTTTTTATATGCAGCTCTCAAATCGTTGGTGAAGACAACAGAACATGAAGAATTTTCCAGAGGATTTCCCCGCAAACTGCACATTCTGCTTTTGTACCCATTTTACACTATTCACTTCTCCTCGACACGGCCCGGCGCGCGTTCACTGATTTGCGTGAACTTAAACGCACGCGACGCACACGCAACGCGTCTCCTATGTTACAGAAAATCAAGCTCATTGTCATAGTCAATTTCTGCGAGACCTCTGTCATGATCATTTCGCCTAGTGGCTAGCGAGCGCGGTCAGTGATCTGTTCATCGCGGGTTCGATTCCTCTCGCTGGCACAACTTTTGCAAAATTGCTTGAGCAAACCGCGACGCGGAACTGATGCGTAGCGTGCGTCTGAGTTCACCGGCCAGTGAACAAATGAGTGACACTACGGCCGGGCCGTGCTCGAAGGCATCCCTACAATATTCCAACCTCCATTCCCTTATGTAGCATCCGCAAATCTGCACGTCTAATATGCTCGGTTTTGTTCCAGTTTCCCAGAATTTGCTGCACAAACATTTCCGAGAAAGGGACACTGCACATTTCAATCCCTACAATTTTCCAACTACCATAACTCCAGCCAGACTTGAACAACAAGTCACAACTAGGCATCACAACAACCAAAGACGCGCTCGAAAATGACAGCTTGCATATAAGTGGAGGTGTCCTACACAGCCGTCGGCCGAGGAGAAGGCAGTTCAGTGTATGCCCATGCGACTGTCCCTAGCATTGCTCATTCTCCTAGCGCCAGCCAGTTGTGAGCTGGTGAGATGGGGTCGTCTACACTGGCATGTTCCCGACAACATCACCGCCGCCCCTCAAACCCCACAACCCACCCTTCTACTGCGACACTTTCAGGGGTAAGTTACAAATCATACGAATTCATATGCATCCTGAGTTCCAAATCAAACACATCCAAATGTTTCCTTGGTTCCGACACGAAGTTTCAGCACACCCCGCAACTGTTTCTTCACTCTCGCGTCGTGTTCGCTACAGCCCATCGACTCTCCCTATTCCACCATCTATCAACAAATGAAGAGGCACGATAGGGTGCACGAGTGGCTCGCGTCTTATAGAGAAAACCAATACGCACATTGACAATACCGCATACTCAACACGCATACCCTTGTCTGTATACATCGATTCTTGCATAGTGTTTACCAGTTTCAATTAAAGTTGCCCGTTTACAAATACCGTACCCCGGATCGAGTGTCTTCTGGAGCTCCTTGTCTCGCGGATAGTAGCTGCCGTTCACCAGAGCAACACCGTCGACGCCAGACTGAAATACGCGGATTGATCTACCCTGATCAGCTGATCGAAAACTGATCTACCAGACTGGTCAGTAGTCTTGATCTACCAATCAGCAAGTAATCTACCTGGAATGTCTTGTATGTGTGGACGAGCCAATTGACGGATACGATTCGATTTCTGAGCAGATTGTACTGATCGATAGTGTCGAGCGCCTGAAACTCTCCGTTAGTACGAATATTGACAATAAAATACGTGAATATTGAGGAATTTCATTGTCATACATTTCCCAACTTCATGTACTTTCTATTAGTAAAACAAACGCTGGCTTCAACTATTAACGTTTGCGTCATTATGTGAGAAATATGATTCAATAATGGAAAATGGAAGCAAAAAATGGTCAAATTCCTGCTTACACAGCTTTTTCAGATAAAAGAAGTGATATCACTTTGATGCAACAACGCCACATAAAACTGTCATTAAAGGCCGCGTGACAACAAAGTCATCATCTGTAGCCAACACACTAAAATAAAACCACATGACTCTACAAACGCAGATATAAAACTGCAAGATACTGACGAGTAAAACACAAACATCGTTTCACCATCGACGCTTTTCTCTGTAGTATGATACTGTCTGTCCGTCTTCCTCTGATCAAGTTATATATCACTTTGAAAACAAAGTCATCATCTGTAGCCAACACGCATAAACCTGCATTACTCTACAAACGCAGATATAAAACGCAAGTAAAACGTCAGGCAAGTAAAACACAAACACCGTTCACCACCCTCTACGCCTCTCTACGCAGTGTAATAATACAAGTTTCTTCTTGAACTACCCCACCAACAAACCAAAACAAAACCTAGCAGTTCGGTAATGCTAACATAAATAGGTAGTTGTCAGCCTCACCTTGTAATCACTCATAATGGCCGCCCAGTCGACACACAGCACAAACGACCGGCACCACGCTATGTGCACGTCCTCCAGATTCGTCGGTCGCTCCAGCGCCAACCACTTGGGCTAGAAACATTATTATTATTATTATTAATATTATTAATAATATTACAATCAAGTTTAGATTACCTAAAACCTTTTGCACTTGTTGTGATGACAAAGAGAGTTATTGCAGAAAACGGATTTTCTAATACAGTGCACTTGATACTATTCACTCAGCGAAAACAATCATCCAACATGAAAATTACTTTTTACACTGTACCGCGAGTGGATATCTAATTTCAGCCCACGGCGCAAAGCGCAATCAAAATCCCGTTAATCAAACCTTAACCGTTCATATATTGACCACCACCATATAACGCAGTGACGAATTTGGCGCAAAAGCCTCGTTTTTTACGTGTCATAATCATGTCTGCGATTTCGAATAACATTTGAGATTTGAAAAAAGTGACAGTTAAATAATAAATTTAAAAACAAAACGTACCGGTGTCCTTTTGGCAACGACACCCGGCTGTTTGAAGGCAGTCTCTATCGTCACGTCCACGCGACACATCGAAGCAAACTCCTGCAATGCAATCGATATACTAATCAATAAATCGATAAACAATAATAAAAACCCACATGTGCAATGCCGTCTTCAATATCCGGATCGACCATGCTGTCACATTGTGTCTCCTAAAAATGTAAACATAGTACAAAAGTTTTGTGGTATAATCTCTTTTTTTCCTTCTCGCGTGTTATCAAGCAACCGTATAAATTATTAATGCAAACATAAACAAACAAACAGAACAAAAAAAACGCACCAGGTCGAGTAGGTGCTGAACGAGGGATATTTTCCTGTTGATCTGGGGTTTGTAGAGGGGCGGCGAGTCATCGGAAGAGTAGAAGGCGGAGTTGCGAGCGGATAGCGTCTCGGCAAACGCGCGATTCACTACTAAACGACACACCTCAGCTGGGAACCTTCACCAGTGATGGTGCTCCTCTCTCTCACTCCCTTCTACCCCTGCTGCACTCACGATATCTGCCCATCATGACATCTGGGGAGTAGTTGGAAGATACTGAACGCTACTTTAGTGCTCCTCCTCCTCCTGCTCCTGCTCCTTCTCCCTCTTCCCCTCCTCCTCCCCTGTCCCCTACTCACCGTGACTGCCCTGTGGGAATGGGGTGGGCGGGGCGCTGGGTGGAATCGCCACCGGCTGGCTCGTAGGGATCATACCTGCAACGAACCAACTGTCAACAAGCACCAGAGCTGGTCAGGAACCAGTCACCACCAGCCAACCACCACCACGCACCTCTCTGGTGTTCTGCCCCTGCTCCGGGCTGTGCCCCTCCTCTGATGGGGGCGGGTGTGGATGGTCCGGGCATACTGTCTCCGCCGTCCATCGAATCCGGACCCTTCAGCGGACGCTTCTTGTGCTTGTCGCGCTCCGATTGCACAGCTGAAACGATATTTTACATATTTCCGTGGGGTTTTTGTTTACGTTCATTTAATTATTGCACAAATTGTTCCTTTCCCTACGCCCCTTTCGTTCCTGCAACTTTCTCGTGAGCGAATATTTCTAGTTTTTGCAAATCGATTCAGTCCTACGCTGGCGATTCAAGTACCGCGAACACACAACAACAGTACAACATTTGGAACTTCCGATCGACACGCGCCAATTTGCAGGGATTTCACGTCTGTCTGTCTGTATGTCTCTCTCTCTCTCTCTCTCTCTCTCTCTCTCTCTCCTCTAAACGTTCCAGCAATCCACATCACATGTTGGAAAGAGCACAAATCTCCTTCATACCGATAAAAATATTGAAGCCATATCACCGCTCACATACATCTGTTATTAATATCTTATCCGAAATCAGACCGAACAACGTATGCTCATCATTCGCTATTTTCCTTCTACAATCCGAGACTAAGTCAAATTTATTCACGAATCGCACACCTGGTGATCACTAAAATAGTTCATAAGTCCAAAATCGCATCCAACGCAACATAATGCAACTCTCCCCACGCACATGTCGGTTAAAAAGTGAATTGGCGCAAATCACGTGTGGAAATGTGAGATGGGCAGACGGTAACACGTAGCCATCTCATCAATCGAAGACCGACAAGTCAAACAACACATTACGTATAGCAGATTGACCGAACAGGAATGTACTCTGTACTCTAGATCGTATTTTAAAATAGAATGTAAACCCGCGTACCTCTGGCATCCATTCCAACCTCGAAACATTTGTTGAGACGACACGCGCGACATCGATTCCTGAAATTACGTCAATCAATAACTCGTTCAAAAATCGATATTCGTATATCGCACCTGTACTCTTGAACGACTTGACACTTTCCTCCGAACCGACACGTATAGTCTCGCTGCTCCCAGATACTGAAAACGGAAACATCTTCAATGTTCAGATTTTTGCCGAGCTCGGCCGATGTTGTAAGATATTAAAAATAGGTGTTCAACTAGTTTAGAAAATGCTTGTTTCACAAGTAAGTACTAATTGGGCGAGTACTAATTCGCGGCCATACAATTTGCGTCGCACAATCTCACTTTCTCACTTATTAACACGCTAATCACACCACGTTTCAGTCTGAAACCCTATTCTTAATTACACAGTTATGCATATGCGCGTAGGGAGGGGGCAGACGATGATTATGATGTGTATGTATTAATACACACATTCTCGGTAGAGCCAGCTAATCGTCCATGAATTCTGCAGCTCAGCACACGGAGTGTTTCCCTCAGAGAGAGAGAGAGAGAGAGAGAGAGAGAGAGAGAGAGAGAGAGAGGGGGGGAGAGAGAGGGGAGTGAGAAAGACGCCAACTAGTAATTTAGAGATCGACGTGTTTAGCATCATTAGTCAACCGGCTGACGCAACCGACAACGTCTCCGCTCTCTCGCTTTCTTCCCTCTCTCACTCACCCGTTTATTGCTGACAGACTGATGTCTGTGATACTATTATAATTACACTTCCTTCTCTCCCTTTTTCTTGTAGTCAGTGATAAGTGGGCATTTTCAAAGAACAGAAATCCCCGGAGAAAGACAGAGAACAACACTTGAGGTGATCGCAGTGAACCCCAACTCATTTTGGCATTGCCTACTCTCCTTAGCTTCGATGTCTGTCCGCAATGACCAAAATGTGTGGATAGTGAGTGCGGCTCGAAACATCACCCATCTCTCTTTCTCTCTCTCCTTATCGATTTGATCCAAAACAACCCAAAAGTGCAGCGACAAAAGAAGACAGCAACGATCGCAGAGATGATCAACAAATAAAGCGTACCTGCGGCGGAAGAACCCCTTGCATCCATTGCAGGCTATGGTTCCATAATGCCTGCCCGCTCTCGCGTCGCCGCACACGCGACATTTCATTCCTGAAAACGGCATTTTAAAAACTACAATTATCAATAAATGTGTCGTGTTATAGTCCCCCTTCCCACCCCCGCAGACACTCACAAGTCTCTCGACTACCTTACCAATCAAATATCAAATAACATTTCACTTTCATATACCGTGCTCCGTGCACTTGTAGACATTATTAGCTCTCTCCGCCGCCTAACCAAAAACCGGCGTGGACGCAGAGAACCAAATGTTCCAACACCACAATCCCCCCCCCTTCCGGACATTGCCGTATTTAGTATGCTCTCGCATGCGCGGGCGCGCGGCACAAAGCGATCTCCCTATTATCCCCCTTCATCTTTCCGGGAACTCGCACTAATCCCCTCCACAACATGTATATCACGTGTTTCATATATCACACGGTAGCAGCTCTTTTTAGCCGCCACACAAAATCGTCTTCCCTCTAAATGTGTGTCTTCACCGCTATAATGCGTGGTGCACGAGGTACTCCAATGGCGGAAAAAGAGAGTGCTGATTCAATGACACCCTCATATCAAATAGTGGGCGTGATAGCGTGGCGAAAAAAAGCTCGCAAACGCATGCGCTTCTAATTACAGGGGGAACCGCAGCAGCAGCAGCGGTGGGTACCTGGAAACGGTAACCATACCTGGAAAGGCGAGGCTAACTATAGGTATATATGTATGCTGATGTGTATACGCGGCGGGTACAGAGGGTGCAGCGGAATCACATGAACGCGACCATTCCCCATTCTCCATTCGGACAGGGATCAGGTCAAAGACTTCGAGATTTATGCTTCGCCACTGCGTCTCTCTTTCTCTCGACATATCACGAGAAAACCGAACAACACACTTAGTGTTTTCGATGCAGGCAGCCCAATCGCCACTTATCACTGCTTGCCTGCCGGCTCACATAGAGCCCTTGTATGGACCGAATGTCATCAACATCATACATAATCCACCGTGTCTGGGTGCTAATCAATTCTATTTAGGTGGGATCCGGAGGGTGACAAAAGACTGAATTCTGTCCGACTAGGAGACAAGCTCCTTATGCGCGTCACGCTAAATTGCATGACGACATCGGACTTCACTCCTCTTTTTACCAGTTTCTCATTTCTCACGTATTCCTCAATGTAATAACACATAATTGCAACACAGCTGACAATAACAAATAAATTCTCTCCCCTTTCCCCTGTAACCCCTGTTTCAAGATTCAAGCCATGTGAGCATTCCAGTAGAAAAGAGGAGGATACTCAACGGGTTAGGGATCACCTCAAGTCACCTCAAATCAGCAGCTCCCCTGACATTTGTCCAAACAAACAAAAACACGTCCATACCTAGCCGCCAAACGTGGCGCATTTCAATGGGTATCATCGAATGATCGATACCGTAAGAAACACCAGAATACAGTATTCCAATAGTACCGTTAGTGAGCTGGAGACTGGGAGTGACGACCGGAACACCATGCGAATGCAGGCCGACCTGAAAAAAGAAGAAGATGACCGGCGAAATTGAAACGCGGGAAAAAGGCGAGAGAAGACAGGCGGCATACATTATCATAGAGAGAGGGGAGAGAGAGTCTACCAGACTATCCTACAAGCAGTGTGTGAGAAAGCATCTGACATCTACGGTGGGTGCAAATCACAAAACACAAACAGTAATGCGAATGCGAATACCTCTTCCATGCCGCAATACATTTCCACGACATAAAACGGAGGCATTACAAGAGTGTACGATATATGCAAATGAGGGCGGGTGGGAATATGCAAATTACCTCTTGCTTGGGAAGGAGAAACTCGACGCCCGGCTGCACTCCGTTGTTCATTGTGCCGTTGGTCGGTGAACCGGATGGGTCTGACAAATTGGATTATTATTATTATTATTATTTACAGCATACATAGTTGCAATCAGAGTCGAGAGCATTATCAGTACACTATCGGGTTCAAATTGAATTGAATTAAACAAAACATGCGGCATTATTTATGCAAGCCTAGTAGAGCACGAGTTCAGCCAGTTCAGCCAACAATTATCATCGCCACAAGGCATAAGGCATACTCTCTCACGCTCTCCCTTCCTCCCTCCCTCCCACTCCCTTGTTTGTGAGATCTAGTGAGATCTACACCGCTAGCCAATAAGTGAGTCACTCGAGTCACAAGCACAGTAATCACGATAATCTGCGTATGTGAGAATTATTGAGACGGGAATATATGACAGCAGAATCAATATTCGTGAAAGCATTACGCGAAACTGGGAGAGTTGTGTGGTTGTTAGCAGAAAGTGCGAGAGAGAGAGAGGGGGAAACATTTTGATCCGAGACACACAGGCGGCCACATTGATTCGCTGTCAGTTGCACAGACAAAAACGTCTGAGAGAGAGAGAGAGAGAGAGAGAGAGAGTAGAGAAACAGAGAGAGAGAAAGAGAGAGAGTAGAGAAACAGAGAGAGAGAGGGAGAAACGTGAGACCAGACCGAGAATATAAGCATCCACGATGAAACGAGTAAGTACAACCACGCATTATAGATACATAAACACATGATGGACATTCTGAGAATAGTGGATCAGACGAACAAATGCGAATCTCCCTCCCTCCCTATCTCTCTCTCTCTCTCAATCTGCATACATACATAGCAGAGATAAGAGCATAAGCCAGATGTCAATCCTACTCCCACCAATCCGAAAGTGAAGATAAAAAAAAGATAAAATGCGATTTGCAAAATGAAAATATTGAACTCGTGCAAATCGAGTATGTTCTTTGCAGTCACGTGCGATGGGTAAATTCTGTGTGCGCGACTCCGTTTTGCCTCTTTCTCTTTTTCTCTCTCTCTTTCTCTCTCTCTCACTTTCTCGTACGTGCATATCTACATGTGCACAAATACGGTAGCGAAGTGATCGCTGATCAAAAAAGGGAGAGTGAATGTGGAACTCACCTAACCCTTGTGGCATCATTTCAACACTGCAAAACTCCCGATGAGCAAAAAGAGAGAGACGCGTTCGAGGCTCGATACGCAACGTAGAACCTGAAACCACACATTGCACACGAATGCACGCAAAATAGTAGATATCTATGTAACGCGATAGGAAAAGGGAAGCAGGCAACGTCTTAGTTCTCGCGCTCACTCACTCTCACTCACTCACTCACTCACTCACTGCGGGGATAAGTGAGAGCCAGTGCTTGAAACTTGGCTGATTCCTAATAAACATATGGGCAATACATGCAGACAGACGCGAGAGAGTGTGGCGAGAGAGGAGAGCGAAGACGGAGGCAGATAAGGCGTGAGGTTGTCATGGATATGTGCAATATGAACTGCCAGAGAAGAGAGAGAGAGAGAGAGAGAGAGAGAGAGAGAGAGAGGGGAGACTCTAGACATCCAGAGCCAGAACACAGACATACACACACACACATACAAGCAGGATAATGGATCCGAGCAAGATGAGACAATCTCGCACTTACAAAAAGAACTTTTTTCTAGGAGCGAAACGCTCTGACGTGTGAACTCGTTGAAGTTTCACAGAAAAATACTACTAATATATAAAGTATAGTTCATAGTATCCAATACTATTATAATACACTCGGTGCGCGCGCACTACCGGGTCTTTTTGCACCTGGCTGATGTGATATCATGGTGATGTCTTGACCATATATTTAAGGTTTAAAAAAAGGTTCGAGTTGTCACGTGCGAAACCTGTGATCGCCGACGCGGAATTGCGGAGAAAACACACGTCGCCCGTTTCTCGCTAATAATTATACGATTAAAATTCAGCCGCACTGCCGCATATCATAAGCATGACGACCAGGACAGACAGACAGACCGACAGGCAGAGAAGAGAGAGAGAGAGAGAGAGAGAGAGAGAGAGAGAAAATATGATCGTTCATCAAGCGTTCAAAAAGAGTTACCTCATTTGCACTCAAATTATCGCGGGTTTCTTGAAAAAAGGCCAGTGTGCCATAGAGACAGCGCAACGTTGCCACGAGAGAGAGAGAGAGAGAGAGAGAGAGATAGAGAGAGAGAGATGAGGCGCGATGAAACGGTACAAAATGTACAAAGGGGGTGCAAAATGTGGCCCAATAAACGGGGCGAAAGAATAGCGGACACAGGCCCCTCGGTTCGCATCACGCTATCACACCGATATCAGCGAAATGCGCCAAACCGAGACAGCCTTATCAATCGCTCATCTTCTCTCAACCCTCTCTCTCTCCCTTCTCTCTTCTTGCTTCTAGGGAAAGAGAGAGAGAGAACAAAACGATCAAATCAATCAATATCGGGCGCAAGCAACGCACATACGCGACCAAAAAAGGCGACACGAGAGCGGGCGATGGACGTGAAAAATAGCAACTTCACGGCACGCACACACAACAATGAAATCAGAAAGAGAGATGGATAGAGTGGCGATCAGTCAGCAGTAGGAAAAGGATCAGCGAATAAATGGAGCAACTCTCGACCACAATAACACCACATATGCAACAGGCAACAGGGTCGAGCAGTGAATGAGAGGCAGCAAGGACAGAAGGAGAAGCGGGAAGAGCAGCAATACAGCCAGGGACATGTAACACCATAGGGGCCGTAAACCTGATGCTACGGCCACTGCCCCACTCAGCTACAGCCCTGCCTGCTGCCTGCCTGCCGCCTGCCTGCCGCACAGTGCACTGACACGGATTATCTCTCTCTCTCGCTCTCTCTCTCTCTCTCTCTCTCTTCGCCCCCGATGAAATATATAAAATGACGAGCGAGTGGCGGCGGCC
Source organism: Rhabditoides inermis (assembly GCA_963966185.1). Lineage (NCBI taxonomy): Eukaryota > Metazoa > Nematoda > Chromadorea > Rhabditida > Rhabditidae > Rhabditoides > Rhabditoides inermis. The sequence continues at coordinate 552,511 of CAWZYM010000224.1, read as the reverse complement.
GCTGCGCGCTACACATCCATCGATTGATCAATCGATCGACGGGGGGAGGAAGGGGGAGAGAGATGAAATCACGTGGTTGCAGATAAGATCAACATGTTTCGGGCGGCCACTGCTGAGAACACAGTGCAACAAACAGACACACACTCTCCCCCACACCCGGCCATTCACTCTCTCTCCCCGGCTACTCTCGCTGTAAAGTCGCCATCTATCTATCTACCTTCTCTCTCTCTTTCTCTCCTCTCTCTCTCTCTCTCTCTCTCTTCCTCTCTCTCTGTCTACTCGCCACACATCATCACCAAAACGAAACAAATATCGATCAGCGAGAGCAGACTGTTGAGCGGCGGGGCGCGGCTGAGCCTAGAAAGTGACCCAATCAGAGGGGGACTGTCGACCGTCGGGCCAACTAATACGCGCCCAGGTCTACTCTACTCGAATCAGACACACACGTGACGAGTCTACGAAATTCTCACTGGCAAAGTAGACGAAGAGAATGCGTCTGCCCGCAACAGAATAGAGCGATCAAAGCTCTGCTATGTGTCACGAATAGGGAAGCGGGAACGCGGACAAAAGAACAACTTGGCGATAGAAGCTACACACACATATGTGCTGTCCAGGTAGAGAGATAGTGTGTGTCGGAGAGAGTGCGATAGCGCGCGCACGAGAGAGAGAGAGAAAGAGAGAGAAAGAGAGAGAGAGAGAGAGAGAGAGAGAGAGAGAGAGAGAGCACTGTCGACGGCAACAGTACAAGGTCCAGTCGGTCGCGTCGGGGGGAAACGGGGCAATCACACACTGTGCACACAGTCGCAACAGCACAGTAGTAAATGTCGATCTCTCTCTCGAACAGAGAATAGGGTGAGAGAAGTTCGCGGGTCGATACGCCGCGCGCACTCTCTCCTTCTCTCTCTCTCTCTTCCGAGATCACTCAGAGCGACCAGTGCGAAGCAACTACTCTCCACGACTACACTGATAACTGATAGCACATCACAACAGCTGATAGCGCGATATCGATCGCTACCTTCCAATCAATCAATAGCGGACCGGGGCGCGACACCGGCCGGTAAACACACAAAGTGTAAAGGGGGTCGGTGTATAGTTGGCGCGAGAGTGCAGGCGAGAGAGAGAGAGAGATAGCGACATGTGAATGAGTGAGTGTTGTGAGGCCCCGCCCACCGGGGGATTCCCTCCAGCAGACAGGCAGAGGGACGGGGGAACGGGAGGGGACAGGTGGTAAGGGGACCATCGGCAACGGGCAGCCAGCCCCGATCGGGTCATAGTGGTTTGAACTCGGCCACTCTCTCTCGCCCGAACACATCTCTCTCACCCAGTCGTCCGACGGTCACATGCCGACCAGTTGCCCCGCCCACCCATAATTCAAATAACTAGTCGATTTACAACGACTAATCAGCAATCACCCGGCACAACAATAACACCATACCACAACAACAACTTACAAAGGTCGCTCTACTCAGCGCCACAATAGGAGACACTTTTATTCGTACACAACTACAATACTCTCTCTACACTCGTTGCAGACGAGCAAAACACATGGTGGGCGTGGTCTAAGAGGGCGGGGCTTAGACGACGGGCCAGCTCCACTGTCCCTTGGGCGCCGACTCGGCGAGGGGCTCCCATGCCTTGTGCTCCAGCACCATACGCGCCGTCTCCAGCTCGTACTCGGCCTGAAAAGAGAGAAGATGGCAATCAGAACGAGAACAAGAGGCAAGGGGAATGAACAGGATTCACACATCTACACGCCTTCTGCCTTCATTCGCCAACACGCCGTACCAACCAACCAGATCATCAGATCATCTACCCCTTCTTCGCCAGACTGTGAGCAACCCAGTCATCCATCCATCTGCCTTGACCATGCACCTGTTCATGGTTCGAACATCGAGGCGAGTTGGTCTCTGCCCCAATGCCTGCACTGCACGACGCATCATCACATGCAGCCATCTGCCTACACCCGCCATCCATCATATCACCTTTCCGTCACTGCACAGACCCACCTTTGCACACTTTTTCCCCGTCCATCGCCTTCCCCTTTTCACGCATTCCATCGACAGTCCACAGTCCGATGCGCCATGTGACTAGCGACCAGCCAGCCAGCCACTCCGACTGCCCGTCTAGCTACCAAATACCGTTCCATCAGTATGCCGCGAACCCGACACACTCTCTCTCCCCGACTACCGCTCTCCTCCTCTCTCCATATTTCTCTCTCTTCATGCATGACAAATGAGACAGGCACAGGTGATAGGAGAGCGGCCGTGGTGCGCAGTTCGCGACAAAAAGGCGTCGCGCCCGACCCATCGCCGTCCTTGCTGACAGTGCATGTTGCAGCGCCCCTTTCAGCCCTCCTCTCTCCGTGTCCACATCCTTCCGGAATAGCACTCCTCCACTCGCTCTCTGTGCACTCTCCATATTTGCACACAGGCTAACGGAAACGCTAGGCGCGTCTCTCCTCGCAACACTACACTCCACATCCCCTCCTTCCGTCCCTCTCTCTCACCATGTGACTCGCGCATACATTGCAGTCTGGCGGGGAGCCGGGAGGCCGGGCAACACACTCCACACTGGAAAAAGGAGTCGCCGCAGCCACACACATCGTGTAACTGTGCAAAGCCAGTGCGCGAGGCGAGGCGAGAGGCATAGCATGTGCAAACAAATACTCCGGCCACCTACGCCCAGAAACTACCGCTCGCTCGACACCGCTCGCCCTAGCCACTGGACCACCCACCCACATCACTGAGTCCTCAACTCTCATTCTCGAGATAAACGCCGGCAACTCGTCAACAACAGTCTTTCAAACGTCGTTCTTCCTCCATCCAACTTCGGTTTTCGCTCGTCACCGGACACTTGTAGCACACAATGTTCACAACCTCGTGTCCTCGTGGGATCGAACAGTTGCCTCCACCCTCCCCTATCTCCCTCTCCCACATCGCAATTGATACACAAAGGGGGGATGAGCCGTTATCCGCATTTTAACGCAATTCCCTCAAAAATACCATAATCGTCACAGTCACATGTCAAATGTCATGTCAAATGTAGCCCCGGCAATAAAAAAACCCTTAACAAATGTATGCGGTTGAGTGGGACGGGGCGGCCATCAGCCATTCTAATCCCTTGTTGTCGGTGTGCGCTGTCCCTCATGGCTGCGACAGGACACGGCGGTGGCTAGCAACAATATCGACACCCCATCACCATAGCGGATACGCTAATCTCGACACCTCGCGACCTGCGTTCCATCCAATCTCAACCATGTGTGTGCCTGCCTGCATGGCTCGCCATCTAATAAACATGCTAATCCTCCAAACCATAGTCCGCATCCCCGCGTTCCATAGACACACTTAAATTCGTTCTCCACATGTCGTGTCGGGCAACGACTCACAAATTCGTCTCTCATTGCCCCGGCTCCAGTCCAAATAGGGCAGCGATCAGAGCGAGTAATGCCAACCTCGTGGCGATTACCAAGTACTTCCAGTTCTCAACTGCCACTTTCCCCTCTCCTCTCTCACCTGCTGGATAACCTCCTCAATCTGTCCCATTCCAATCTTCTGCTCCAGCTTCTCAATGTTGTCCTCCTCCTGCACCATCGCCAGACGACGCTTCACCACCTGAAACACACATGTACAATTTAGTCGATTTTCTGATTTTCTCTGAACCACTGTGTTCCTGGTTCCTGGTTCCCAGTCCCACAATCAACCTTCATCTAGCATTTCCCACAAGGTATCATTTACGGGGTAGAAATTCGCATGCCATACTGACTAACACGCTGCAGCGACAAAGCGTCGTAGTTCCAAGGCACAATATGTCGTGAACAAATCGTATTCTTGTGCTTCATAATGAACACATATCATTATCGTGTGAGACGATTCGATTTTCATAAACAAAATTCCAGATATATTTTGATTTAAGACCATTGCTCTTTAGAAATCGTCTTCCTTTTTTCAAAACATTACTCCAACAATCGGATATCGAGACAAGTGCGAGTCGTGTACTCTTCAATAGCACCAACCACTATACACTCCTCCCGCTCCCATTCGATCTTTAGAACTTTCTCTCTCAACCGATCTCCGGTTCTGGAGAGAGTGTAGACTATTTGCATACCGTAATCGGTCCCCATCAAAGGGGACCAAACGAATTCATGCGCACATAATAAGGGGTCCCCCTAAGGTCAACGACAAACGTAGAGGACAATTAATACGTATTTGGAACGCGTAGCAAACGTGTCAATCTTGATTCTCTAAAGAACAATCATCTTCTATTAGTGAATGTTGCCCTTTCCCTTTCACGTATGCCCTTGCCCTATTCACGTGATCGTGCGCCAGTTCACAATCTGGTCTGTCAACAGTCACCATGTAGCAGATTGCACACAAACTATCGCATCGCACGTAAGCATCATAATCATAACAAGCGCATATCAAAATGCACTCATGCATTTACATCCAACACACATCTACTCCTCAGTGTCTAGACTACCTACAATAACTTGCACTTAAAAGAAGGAATCGACATGAAGACAATAGACGAAAAAAGTATCTGCACAGAGAACGTGCGATACAATGTGTTCTAGTGATAAACCCAAAACACATCACAATATCATGATATTCATCTCCCATTGGTTATCACTCAGAGTGAACGCAGTGAGCGTCAATAGCTGTAAATATACAATTGATTATATGTAGTAGTCTGCACGTAGACGTCGATCTCAGTCTCACACTCAGTTCTCTGACCATATGTGTGGAAATATCTAGCTAGTGCGTGTGCGCCCTAATCTTAATCGAATCATCGCATCTTCACAGAACAATTCTTAATTTGTAACAACGTCTACCAACAAGAACTGGAATGCGACCTTTATAAGATTACAAGTCACATGTTGCATTGATAGTGGAAAGAGTAAGAGAAAGACAATACATCACCAGATGCACTCTTCTACGTTTCCTCCTTCCTCTTTTTCTTTCCATCTCTTCTCGAATAAATCACTCGCATGATTAACGACTCCATCACACAAAACAGAAAAGGTAGACTCGTTAATGGCAACTTCCCGGTCGCTCGTAAACACGGTGGTTACAGAAAGGAAAAATACCGTCGGCGACCGACCACCGATGCCAATCTCAACACAAACTATTTCAATCGCCTGCCTGGGCCTGTGATCAGCTCACGACACACATACGCAGACACATACACATAAACAATAATCGCCGCTCGCCACTAAATGGTCTCGGTCGTTAGCCAGTCGAGTGGTTACCAACACAGCTATACACGTGCCTCGTAAAGATACAGTAAATAGTAAATAACTTTTTTCTACATTGTGCACATTGTCACAAAGATCTCGTCTTGTTGTTATATGGATTGCTTTGAAAAAAATCATGCTAGCATCTAGATCTAGCATGCATTTTTGCTTAAACTCTAATCAAATCAAAACTCGTTCTTCATTTTCTGATTTCTGTTATGTTACCTAGCTTTCCCCTGATAAAGAAAAGTCGGAGGAAGTGGGAGACGGTAAGAAAGAGAGAGAGAGAGTCGCCGCACCTGTTCGGTGTACTTCCTGTACGCGTATCCGACGGGCATCTGGTCGAGGGCGCGCAGGATGCGGCCGTACACCACCGTCAGCGCGCGGTGCGGGTGCTCCACCACGAACAGACCGGTGATGCCAGTCGTCTGCAATCAATCCACGTCACCGAAATGCACTCACCACTTACATAACATATATACATCATGTACTTGCAAATAATTCCTTGACACCATCCGTACGGATTCCGTAACGATTCACCGCTCACGGACCTGCTTGTGGTGCTGGGGCGAGACCTTGCTCTTGGCCTTGAAGCGGTTGATGTAGGGGTTCTCGTACATGCTGGCCTTGGGCACAATGGTGAGGGCGCGCGCCCTGCACAGCACTCCGCCCACGCGACCGGCCACTCCCGACATCTACAATCACAACACACGTGTCGCAATATCAAACTAGTTATTATCATTTTACAATATCGCACTATACATAACAGCAGATAAACCCCTGTCGGGATTGGCGAGCTTTCGCAACACCTCAAACAAAAGAACAAGCACGATAAAATAACGCATACTATTTATACAAAATTACAACATCATCGGGTATCACAAAGTGTCAGAATGCTACAAGTGCTAGTATGCTCAGTATTTCACAGATTACGCAAGGCTGGAAAAAACACTATCGACAGTTTGTCAATCACACCAATCACACAAACCCCTGCACTCGAAAAGAGCACTTATGGCAAAGACAAAGACAGTTCTACAATAATTACATAAACATGGTTACATGAAAGTACTTATGCTCCTCGTGCACCCCTCTCACTGTGCCCCGGCTCCCTTGCTGCTCGCCCTCTGTCCGCACGCGTCGCACACCCGCACCGGCCGGGGGTTGCTCACCACACGCACCCTCCCCACACTGCACTGCGCACAGAAAATGCTGCCGCACATCCTCAAAAGGCGTACACGGTTAACATGAATTTTCATCTAATTTTATCAGTTCCATACTCAAATTCTTTCAAGTCCTATCGTTTTGAACATGTCCTGATCATGTTGGCGATTCGGAATAAACATTTGATTCGTATTTTATCATCATTACTCAAATTTTTCCGTATGTATTCTGCCTATTAAACCACTAAAACTATAGGCCTGTTTGCAGTCGCGCATTTTTCCGCAATATTGCAACGCTTTAAAATATGTATCGATTTTGGTGCAAAATTTTGCTGCAAAATCGATGCATATAAATCTTAAAGCGTTGCATTATTGCGCAATATTGCGGGAAAATGCGCGACTATAAACAGGCCTTATCCCGAACACAATACATACGTGAAACATATATTACAACTCTACAACTGATAGCGTCTACTGACCTGCAGTGGTGCTTCCTGCGGGCGACGGTGAATGCGGCGTGGCAGGCGCCGCACTCGGTCGCCACCCCGTCCTCCATCCACTCTGCCTCCGACATCAGCTCCTCCCGAAGCTCCACCACCTGCAAACAAGGAATCCAATTGCAGCACCATTATTTGAAAAGTTAATATAGAAACCAAGTGAAAGGTTGTTGATATTATCTAATTATCCTATCACATTACAAATAATAATAATAATACATACAACATGAAATATATGTACTCAAACGTGAAATTAGAAGGAACAAATTCAGTTCAACCCATTGCTCAAACGAAACATATAACCAACAGGATTGTAATGCGTACCGCCTGTTTCTGTTGGGAGAGGTGTCCTCCGAGCTCCTCGAGCGCCTGCTCACCGTCGTCCGCCCGACGCTCCGCCAGCTCACACCGGGCACGCCACTCACACAGCTCCTGCGCAAGATCAATTACGAAAGATACTGACACTTCACGAAAGAAAAATACCTAAAATACGTTACAATGACTCACCTGTTCGACAAACGCAAGCTGCTCGAGCTTTTTCTCGGCCGTCTTGGCCCGCCTCTGGAACGCGTCCAGCTCATTGAGCGCCGCCTGAATACACACATTACAAATGAAGTTATTGTTGACGCAGCTAAACACTTTATCAAAATAGTACGAATAAATTATTTGATTTGATGACAATGTCATAGACAACGAAAGATACTGACACTTCACAAAAGAGAAACAACATCATCTCCAACAGGTCCAACACCATATACATGTCATGTAACGTACATAACACGTAATATGTAGATTGTTTCAACAAACCGAAACCACCTTGAGTTCTCCCTGCTTGGACTCCAAGTCGGATAGCACCTTGGCGTACTGCTCGCTGCTCTGTGTCAGACGGGCGCGCAGCTGAAAGACAAGTAGGATATATTCACACTACGATTCTATTTCCACTCACACCCTCGTCATCCTTGAGGGCGGTGGCCGACTCGGCCTCCTTGGCCGCGCGCCACGCCTCCAACGACGCTATAGAGCGGTTCAGCGTCTCCTTCTCCTAAACACACACTTCAGTACTCAATAATTCAATAGAGCATTCCATAACTCATAGGTTCTCTTGGGCTCATTCTTCTTAAGGCCACTCCTCTACTCTTACAATTAGGTTCGTCTGAATAACGTTATAACGTATGACTCACGCTGGCGTGCACCTCTCCCCTCCGCACGGCGTCCTTCTCCAGCCGTCGCATGCCTTCCTCTGCCGAGCGCAGCTTCTCGTACAGGTCACTGTTCACCTATACGCTTCCATATCACAATAATACAACTATACAACAAGTACGTTTCAGCATAATAGATTAATATGAACGAGTTCAGAAACGACAATTATACTTTTCGACAATTTCGGCTGAAGCTAAACAGTCAGTATCAGTAGTCAAGAAATATCTACATACATATCGAACCCACCAACCAACACCCACCTTCTTCGTGTCATGCAGCTGAAGTTGCACGGTGCGAATCGTGTCCTCACGTTCCACGATCTGTGATAAAATAAAATATTATCATTATTTTTAAAAAAAATAGTAAATGCCGGTAATAATCCATCCTATTATCCAAACACGCACCTGTCCGAGCAGTCGCTGTCGCTCCTCGTCCCACAGCGTCTCCCGGTCGAGCGCCGGCTCCTCCACCGAACCAGCAGACTCCAGCGAGCGCAGAGACACCATCTGAAGCATGACGAACGTTAATTTGTACACTATTCTATAGAACAAACACACAAAGTCTGTGAAACGCACGTACCTCATTTTCCATATCGAGCGTCTTCTTCTTGTCCTCCGCTGCGCGCTTCAGGTTGTCGATGTTCGCTCTGAAGTAATGAGTTTCATGGTTTTACAAAAAGGTAAAGGTAGCACTCTAAACCAAACAAATAATATGTAACATATATTACAATTTTGCAGACCACACACTTAAAGACAAAATCAATATTTCAAAAGTGATAAAACAGAATCAACTCACTGCAGCTGTCTGTTCCTCTCCTCCAAATAGTTGTTCTGGTCGAGCAGCATGGTGCGCTCCTTCTGCCACTCCTCCTCGCCCAGTCCAGGTTGCATGCCATCCTCCTCGCCATCCGGGCCGACTGTCGGAATGCGGATGTACAGCGAGAGATCGACGCTCAGCGGCTGATCCTGTGATTGTACAAGTTCAGACAATCAATGTCAACCATTATGCAATCATAAAAGTGATAGAAAATAATCAGAAACAATCAAAAACAACAAAAATGCAAAACTGGACGTAAACAGAATAAAAGCCAACACGCTACTATTGACGGCTATCTCTAATAAGACGGACGTCATTTGAAGCATCGCGTAAATTTAAATGTTAAACAACTAAAACTAAAGCCATTCTTGACGCCTAAAATACTTATGTTTTACCTGGAGATGGTCCTGGTCGAGGTTGAGGTTGCAGTCGACAACCGACATACCCAGCAGGGCTCCCGTCAACTGCACCACGTCCTCCTGCCGCATCAGCGCCCACGGCTCGTACAACTCGCTGGAATAAACTTTAGCAGCTTGCAAGATGCGCCAAAAAAGTATTTTTTTTCGCCAAAAACCAAAAAAAAAACGGCGAAAAAAATTTGTCGACTATCTTGCAAGCTGCTCATGATTGTGCTACAAGAGATTGGACAACAGATTGGACTGACGCGAGCGCGGGCGACTCGCAGATGACGGTGTAGAAGTCGGCGAGCTTCTTCTGCATGCACGCGAGGCGGAGGAAGGCGCGGATGCGAGCGATCGGGGTGCTGCAAGGAGTTGGGCATTCCTCATACACAAAGAGAGAGAGAGAGAGAGAGAGAGAGAGAGAGAACAGGACGGACGTCAACAGCTGTAGCTGCTCGACGCAGTGGACGGTCTCTCGCATCGCCTCGTCTCCTCTGCCCACCCGCACCACACCCAGCCACAGGTCCATGTCCGGCGTGCGCATCGACAGCAGAGAGCGCTGGCCTGGGATTCAAGATTCCCCTCCTCTCTCTCTCTCCCTCTCTCTCTCTCTCTCTCTCTCTCTCTCTCTCTCTCTCTCTCCTCACTCCCTCCTGTCAATGACTCACTTCCCCCCTTTACCACCTCTTTTAAAAATACAATAATAAATCTTATATTTAAAAAATACTTACAAATAAGAAAAAACTCTCCACCCACCACTTGTCTTGAGCCCGTGCCACAGCACCTTCTCCAGCATCATCAACAGATCGGCCAAGGTCTGCGTCTCTCCCTACAAGAACTCTCTCTCTCTCTCTCTCTCTCTCTCTCTCCCTCTCTCTCTATCTCTATCTCTCTCACTTTCTCACTCTCTCCTTTCCCTCTATCTGTATTTCTCACCTCATCCCTCCCACAAAATAACCATTACCAATAATGTGTTCGATATCAAATGTATATCAAAACCCACCTCGATCAGCCTGTGTCCTGCCCTCATCGACTGCTCCAGAAAGGAGCGAAGCACGAGACGAGTGATCGAGAGCAGGTTGGCACGCTCATTCTCTGCAAGTCTCTTTCTCTCTCTCTCTTCTTTTTTCTTCCCTCCCTTTCCCACTCTCTCTCTCTCTCACCCCTGTGAATCTTCTGTGCCCTTGTCAGCTTACTCCCATCATCAGTGAACGCCGATACAAGATTGAATCCGGACGAGCCAAACAGGCTCATACCTATCAATCAATAAATCGATAATCACACACAACGCAACATACTTCATGCAATATATTCACCGGACACGAACCGAATCTCTTCAGATTATTAAACAAAGACATGTTGATAAACTATTTATTACAATTATTATCAATCATATACAAAATATAAACCTCTGCGAATTCACAGCAATGCGTCGTGTACAAATTACAATCTGCGTATAGAACTTATATCAAACTCATATAAATCGATCATCAATCACCGTAACATGTAAGCACATCCAATTGCGAGACGATAGAACCAAAGGCAAAATACAAACTTTGTGACTAGAATCCAACAGGGGAAAAATCTGCCTACGAGGTAAAACTAGCACAGAACACTACATTCTCAAAACTCACACTATCAGCAATAAACTGATATCAGCACAATATAAAAGTGAAACGGCGTTTGGTACCGAAACGAAGAGCGCATAGAAAGAAATAGCAACGTGAGACCTTATGGTTTGGTTTAGATGAGTCCTCGATCAGAACAGCTTGTCCGAGTGTTGGAGCAGCGCCGCCGCAGTCTTCTGCAAGGCAGCCGTGCCAGCTGTCATCTCCTAAACGTACACATGAATACACTTCAAAACAGCCTCTTGGAAACACTGCAGCCACGTTTCGAAGACAGTTTCGAAGCGACTAACTACTAAATGATAAACAGTCCGCTTACCTCGAATGAGGTGAACTCTGGTCGGAAGAGGGTGGGGAACCACACTCGCGACAGGTTCACAGAGTCCATCGCGGTGGCTGGAGACGAGGCCACCTGGACATTCGTTATTATACTTACTATGATGTATTATTTGAATTTTTATTATATATTAATTATTCGACACGAATTCACGGAAATGATTAAAAAACAAGCAATTTTGAATTAATATCACTTTGTTCTGAAACATATTTAGTTTTTTTCTCTTTCAGTCGATTTCAGAACAATACTAGAGCAAAATTTGCCGAACCAAAATCAAACCCATAATTCGGTCTCCAAAAATTACTAATCACAACACAACCCTCACCTTTTTGAGATGCGCGCAGAAGTACCGCAGTGTGTCAATGTTAGCGGGTGAGAGCTGAGAGAGGATACACCGCATCTCATCGATTTGCTGAAACGACCAACATCATGCTTCTCCCTTGTCCCCTCCTCCTCATTCTCCTTCTCCTTCTCCTTCTCCTGCTACTGCTCCTTCTCCTCCTTCTCCTGCTCCTTCTCCTCTTCCTCCTGCTCCTTCTCCTCCTGCTCCTCCTCCTCCTCCTCCACCCACCTCTTCGCCCTCCCTGTCTCCCGTTCCGATCAGCTGTCCGTGTATCCTTCCAGGCAGGAGGGGTTCGGGCAGGCAGCTGAAGAAGTTCTTCACAGCAGTAGCCACCACGTGCACCGGCAGATCCAACTTCCACAGATCCACGTCGCCCTGAAATCACATACTCCCCCCCTCTCTCTCTCCCTCTCTCTCTCCCTCTCTCTTCTCTCTCTCTCCCTCTCTCTTCTCTCTCTCTCTCCCTCTCTCGTCTCGTCTCTTTCCCTCTCTCTCTCTCTCTCCCTCCCCCCTCTCTCTCTCTCTCTCTCTCTCTCTCTCTCTCCTCTCTCTCTCCTTTTTTTTTCTCTCTCCTCACCTGTTGCACGAATGCCTTCTCCAGCTCCGCCAGTTGTGACTGGTTCCCCGGTACTCGATACAGACCCTCCAGCTCCAGGCCGCCTTCCTAAAAATCAATAATCATCTTTAAAAATCAATAATTGTCACGCGGTCACGCCCAACACGGATCTAATTTCAAGGAAACTAGACGTAGTCAGTTCATTCTAAGAAGTGCTAGAAAGCTAGAATGTTGCTCTTGATTACTATATTTTATGGATAAACACATCGTTGAAGCCTGTGCTACATTCGTATTATCATCCCTCCTTCATCCCTCTCTTTTAGATTCCTAACCCTGCACATGTTGTACTAAGACTGTAGACAAACATCACATAATTGTCACTGTTTTATCATAGAAAACCTCGCGTTATTGTTCTCGCCCACTTCGTATCTTCCAGACTCGTCTGTCAATAAAAATATCCTTTTTCTACGAACACAAGGAGGCGCAAAATAATACACAAAGCAAATGTCACTAGGCTGACTTTCCTCTCTCCACTAATCGCATATCTTTGAAGAACACAATGGGAATTTCCCAGAGTAGTACAAGTACACAATCCTTGAGTTTTTACTCCACTATCCTTTTCTGCATTCGCCCATCTCTTTCCCTTCAACTCTTTATCCTCGCATCACATCTCCCCTCAAAACAACGCACCACCCTTCAGTTCTCTCTCTCTCTCTCTCTCTCTCTCTCTCTCCACCTCTTTCTCTTCACACATCTCCAATAGGCATACTCTGGAGCCCATCAATCCAGACATTCGCACATCATCCAAACAAGAGAACGCTCCGGAACCACTGATGCACAATTCCACTGTCTCTGACTCATTCCGAGCACCTCTTCTCTCTCTCTCTCTCTCTCTCTCTCTCTCTCTCTCTCTCTCTCTCTCTCTCTTTCCCTTCCCTCTCAGACCCACCCGAGCACATAATCAACGCAGTCACGCGTGTAAACATCACCCGCCGCCTTTTCAAGAACAAAAATAACAAAAGTATCCTGGAGAGTAGACCCATTCCGAGAATGGGAAGAGATCGAGATAGAGTCCCAATCAGCATTTTCATATGTTCTCCCTACAATTCTACGTCTCATCCTGGTGCTCCTCCAATCTCTCTCTCTCTCTCTCTCTCTCTCTCTCTCGCTCTATCCATCTCTCTCTCCTCTGCTATACTGGGAATGCGCAAAGTAGCGTCGCGTCCGCAATAACCACATAATAACCGAGGCAGCGTTCGATTCATTTCTTCCCCCCTCTCTCCCCTCCCCCACTTCACCCATAACCTATAACACTCTCTCTCTCTCTCTCTCTCCCATACTCACTCCACTCTCACGACCGCATAATAATGCACATCGCAATTGTGACGCGTCAATGAGAGAGGAGAGAGAGAGAGAGAGAGAGAGAGAGAGAGAGAGAGAGAGCGAAGTGAATTCACATTCTACAATCGACATAAAGTACACGTTCACTTCACTTCCTTCCATTTCCCATTCCCACAAACCCTTTCCTAATAGCATCACCAATAAACACAAAACATCGCTAATCGTTTCAATACTACATGCAGTAGCAGCCGAAAACACCCCAAATCTGAACAACTCAGCGTGAACATCAAAAAGGTAGGTATGGTAAACAAGAAAACAACAACAAGCCTTACAATTCGAATCAAATACGAACCGTTTCAAACTTTCGATTTGTGTGAACGTCATAACCACTTATGAATAAACTATTCTATTCTATCGAATAAACTATTCTACTCTAATAAAAAAAACGGCGCACCTTCTCAATATACTCGACGCATCTGGTCAGGAAGAGGGGCAGTCCATTGGATGTACTTGAACACAGAGAATCCAGGCTCTCACCCTCTCCAATCACCTGAAAACACTAATAACACTCTATTCATAGCAAATGTAAAAGTACAAAGTACCAGTGAAAATACCATAATTACTAGTTGCCGAGTGATTCCGCTAGAAATATGCAACAAACACCAATCTATTCTGCTAAAACCGTTGTACAGTAATCAACGCAGCAATAGAGCAATAAACAGTCAACTAGAACAATAAACAGTCAACTAGAACACATTTCATCGGCCAATGGCCAAATAACAAGCACCCATTGAAGATGTGGTCAGTCTGATCGAAAGGCATTTTCGAACTGGTTCGAAGGTGTTCCGGAGTGTTTGGAAGAGACTGACCACACCTTCATCTCCTTCGCCCCACTCACCCCTCCCCCGTTCGTGTCCACACTCGTTGTCCTCGGGGTCCTTCGCGGACTCCGCGACGGAAGCCACGAAAACGCGCCCGTCTTCTCGCTTCCCGACGACGCTGAACAACACATCATCATACAGGTATGCTTCCTGAACCATGTCTCCACCTACATAGCGATGCTGAACCTGAATCACACATTACTCTTTCAAAACAACGCAATCCACACTACTTACAAGTTACATCCATGTTACACATTTTCCTCCCGATCTCGCTGTGATAGACTGACGCAGTCAGTCAGTCAGTCAGTCAGTCAGTCAGTCAGTCACTACTACTCCCCCTCTCACACCTCATACATACATAATCACCCTCTCTCTCTCACACACTCTTCCTCCTCCTTCCACCTCCTTCTTCTTTCGCCTGCAAGCAACACGTTCCAACGATGCTAATTGCGGGGCGACTTTCATTTCTTCTCCCCCCCCATGTGCAACTCCTCGAGACCTAATCCGCCCTCCCTTTTCCCGCCAGTGAAAAAAAGCAACAACACCCTACTTTCTCACACGAGTTGCCATAATTGGAGAGTGGCGGTCACCTCCTAAGTATACCTTTCACATTTGTAATCCCGCAAATCACCCACCAAATCACTAAACGAGCACAACACAACACCACAACTACTACCATCACAACACCGAGAGAGAACCAAGGGAACCAAAAGCGAAGCGGTGGACCCACTTATCTGCACGGTTGCGGCCTTCTTGCGCCCGAATCGGGGCGACTGCGGCAGGCTTCTGGAGCCGTCGCCGCCCTCCGGCGCCGCCAGGTGGTCCTTCTTGACGCGAAAGCTGCTGGCGACCTTGCGGACGAAGCGGCTCGCTCCGCGCCTCTTCTTTCCCTCGACGAGTGACTCCACCGACTGCGAGTGGCGCATGCCCCCTCCTCCTCCTCCTCCTGCTCCTTCGTTCACCGCCGCCTGAGCAGCCTCGACCGCCGCTCGCGCAATACTGTCCATCGTGCGACTCCTGCCAGCCAGCTGATGAAGAAGAGCCCGACGAGGACGCGCGCAACCTTCAGAAGGGGCACGTCAAGCGATTCAGATGCCGCACGTCAACAATCAAGGTTACAATAGCATAAAAAAGATACACAACACACTAGTGAGAAGCTGAGACAATGTGAGGTGAAATTAAAAGTGAATGAGAGGCAAGGGAGAAGAGCGGAAGTATGCTGGATGTAGCATAATAAAGAGACTCTTCTCCTCAACTCTCTCTCTCTCTCTCTCTCTCTCTTTCCATGTCGGGCGCGCGTTCCTTCACTCCTTCACTCACTCCAAGCCCCGCCCCCTTTACCGGGGGCGAGACGGGAGTGAGAGAGTGGGTGGAAGCGGGAGGGTGCAGAGTGAGTGAGAACAAAACAAGACACACACACAGCATACACACAGACAACACCGAACAAGCGGGGTGGTAAGGCGAGAAGAGGAGACACAATTGACACTTCTCCCCCTGCTCCTTTCTGCTTCTTTCCTGATCCTCTTCCCATCTCCTTCCCTTACATTTTCCGGATCAATTCTCACCTCAATCCACATACAGTATAGTAATGCGTGATACAAACCATGCGTTACAATTACCTTGTATGTGCTAATCCAATTCTCATATAAACTCAATCCTTCCATATATATCTCACTGCTTCCTCCTCTAATCTGCGCCCTTCTATGTGCAGATTTGCAAAGGAAACCAATAAGCGCATCCGCCCAAAGTACAGATAAAAATGTTTCAATCATCACAAACCATATCAGTCTAAACTGTGAGTAAACTAGTAGAGCAATTGCAATTGTGTGAGAAAACAAGTAAACAAGGTAAACATACCTGATTGATGGCTGGCAATGGATAGGGACGACGAGGGTGACGCAGTGGCGTCAATGGACTGCGAAGAGTGGACAGACTCCAGGCGGGCACGGGTCTGGAAACATGAGAAGTATGTGACAGTCACATATCCAAACAAAACTGGCTTAACAATCAGAAGTTCAGAAGCATGCCTAGAATGCACCAACACACTTTTTCCATAGTTTTCATCCACGCAACACTACGATATACTGGTCAAGGACTGAATGCCGCTGAGTTGTCAGGTATCTCATCTCATCTTCTCCTATCTGTCCATCCTTCTTCTTTTCCTTCTCCTCTCCCCCTCACCTGCAGGAAACTAGTAGTCCCCATTAGCCGTCGTCGATGTTCTCATGTCATCCCTCTCACACTAGTCTCTTCCCTCACCTGCAGTACACTAGTCGCCGCCTTCCCCTCCTTCCCCCTCTCCCTCTCCCTCTCCCTCCTCGCCTCGCCCGCCCCATACTCCAACTCCACCCCGTTCAGCATCTCGTACAGCGGCTCCCGCGCGTCCTCAAATGGATGTGATAACAGTAGATAAGCATTACTGGTTTGTTTTGTTTTACTAAGTTTTACTACCCACGCGCGTCCTTCATATGTTACTATGAAACCATATGTTTTCTGTTCGAAATCCAACTGTTTTAGTACACTAATCCATTCCGATACCTCGATACCTCATTAAACATAAAGCTCACCAATAAATTACTGTTTTCCCCCCTAGATACGTAATATTAACTATCAAATCAAAGTCCAATTTTGAATGATCCGTGAAACATAAACACTCACCATCACCACGGAATACTCTGGCGCAATCTCTATAGCCTCGGGAGTAGCCAGCGGAGCAGCGGCCCCTCCTCCCTCCTTCTGGTGGGGCAGTCTGAGGGGGGAGAGGAGGGGAGCCGCGCGCCGGCGGGGCGAACGCTCCACCTCCGACCTGAAACAGTACATGTATAAACACATGTTGGAAGAATATTTTTCCCCAAAGATTGCTGCAAACGCTCAACTGAGACAGGCCTTCAACGTCCGATCTGTGACAGACGCTATGATCATGTATGGACATTTGGCATAACTCAAGTAAACATCGCTTCAAATGATTGTGATAGATTCTTCTAACTGATCAATCTTAGGTAAATAATGGCATTTTGATATTTTAAAGGTCACCAATTGCTGCCAACCCGAACCCCGAGAAAAGTGCCTCTCATGAAACGTATTCTTCCCAATCGCTGTTATAAGGGAATACTTTGGAACAGAATAACTCTCTCGCCGTGGAATAATAATATTCATAAACTCTAGATTTATCTGATCAACCCACTTCTCCCTCATGGCGACCAGATTGGGTGCGCTAACTCTCTAACTCACAAGAATTCTCTACAGGAACTGTTTGATAAGAAGTTTGAATCTTGATTGTATCTTCCCACCTCTCCCTCATCGCTGCCAGATTGGGGGCGCTCTCGGGGTGGGTGGGCGGAGTGACGATGCAGGCAGCCGGGAAGACGGAAGGGTACGAGGACTGCATGCCCAGGTGCGAGAGCGAGACGCTGCCAGACTGACGCACCTGCAAACATTCTAGTTATCCTCTTTTTCGATTGGTGGATCTGCACGCATGCTTCATTCCATCCGTGCCTCTCCCAAGCTGCTCTTACTCCCAAGTATTTTATACTTCCAGCCAAGAAACCCACAAAAATATACACCGACTCTTATGTTTCAGGCAAAATACAAATAGTCGATAGTGATATATTCAATTAACGATTCCATACAGGTACAGTCATTCATGAAATGACGCGAATTAACCACTAGTTACTAGCTATGACGCCTCGATCATTTCACACCCATTCTATATTTGTTTCTCACATATCACACTTGTCGAAAGAGAAAGCAAAATCAATGGGAATCCCAGGGATCATAGAAACCATATAATAGCATTTGGCAACATCTTCCTCGCACGATGTTCCAATAGCGACACCTCATCATAGCCTCTACAGAGGTTCGAATCTCGTACATTGCAAAATGAGAATCAGGTTCATATTAACGAAGCACATCCCCTCTCACCGGCAGACTCATGGTGTGTCGGGGACTCGCCTGCCGACTGCCATTCGACACAGACGACGACGTCGACAGCTCCGTCGTCCCGGATTCTGAAGCGCACGCCACATAATATTTCAAATATGCCTTGGTTCAGCTGCTGCCATGTCTGTTAAACTAATTATCTGTTATTCTTTTTGCAGATAAAAAAGTAAAGATAAAGGTAGCCCGATTGAAGAGTTTACTCTGCGGAAGGGGTGGAAGAAGTTGTTAGATTCCCACAACTCACTAGCACTCTTATAGATGGCACAAAAACTGACTTCCATATAGGTCACATATATTCCCATAACCCACAACTCACTGGCACTCTTGTACGTGGCATATGGGTTGTGGTACGAAGCCGCGTGGCCGGCGCCTCCGCGCATCTCAGCAAGCGTCGCGTAGCCGTCACTCAAACATTGCAAACATAATTTTTACGAATCAAATCAAATGCTTTTTCGGAATATATACTAGTCAAGAGAATGTCAATCCAGTTGTAAAATAATTCGCTAGCGCAACCCGCGAAAATCGATTGGCATAGAGTGGATCCAGCGATCACTCCTCTCAACAAGCACCTGAATTACTCGGGCGGAGGGACCCTCGAGATTCCCCCCTCTCTCTCTCCCTCCCATTCCGCCCTCTCTCTCTCCCTCCCTCTCTCTCCACTCTCTCATAACCTCATAGCCAGACATCTATTCCGGCCTCACGAGAGGATTCATTTCAGCAAAAGCAAAGACACATGCAAATTGCGCAACACAAACACACCCACACTCTCGCTACAATGCAGCTGCGCACTTGCGGAGAGAGAGCAGACAATGAAGAAGAGAGAGAGGGAGGAGATTCGAGAGAATCAGAGACAGAGAGCACGCCGAGAGAGCGTACAGTGTGGCGCGGAAGAAATAAATTCAATACAGGGAAATCATGCTCGAATTTCCATTTCCTGCTTCGAGTAGCGGAAATCTGCGAAGAGCGACTCAGAGATTACCCATTCGACACAGGTTCGAAAAAGAGCAGCGGCAAACACACACACACACAGGCAATCGAGTGGGCTGACGTCAGACAACGACGACTGTCACCCCCCCCCCCCCCACTCCTCCATACTGTCTGACAGACGATCAACAAAAGCAGGAGGAGGAGAGAGAGGGAGAGAGGGAGAGAGAGAGAGAGAGGGGGGGGAGAGACACAGAGAGAGATTCAAGTGGCTATGACGAAGTCAGGGGCACAAAACGGGCGCGGACGCATGTCATCACAGAAAAAAAGAGAACATGTTTGTGAACACACGCCATTCAAATCCCCGCTGCGCATCGCAACCGATTCGAGGGTTTCGAATAGTGATGCGTGTTCTCTCTCTCTCTCCCTCCCTCTCTCCCTCTCCCCCTCTCTCTCACTCCCTCCCCTCATACTCTTGCCGAATTACGATTTACACGCAACACATCACTCGCTCTCACACAAACAGACATGACGAATCTCAAAAATTCACAGCACCACCCAAAAATTCCACGAGCCAATTTCACGCATTGTTTCCCCGCACACAAAAGTTTTCGTCCGCAAACAACAAGACACATTTTTCCCGGTAAAATGGCGTGATTAAATGTGGTTCAAATATTTTACATCTACAACCAATTTCATAAACAAAAAAGCCTCTATCCCAACCCAACCCAGCAGGGCCCACACACCTCTCGTCGACAGCTATGGGATGACTGATGTGGTGTACCTCCTCGAGGAATGCGAGGTAGTCGTGGGCGGCGTCCGCCCCATTCCCATTCACTCCCTCCACACACACCAGACGGGCGCCCACCGCAGAGGCGAGGTCGCGGCCTTCTGACAGCAGGATTGAGTCCTGCAACGGGTACTGGTGAGTTGGGAAGGAGTAGTAAAAGTAAGTAAGATAGTCCTCAACGAGTACTAGTCAGTAGTAAAGGGGTAGTAAAAGTAAGTAAGATATGATAGAGTCCGAAAGGAGTGTAGGAGCCCAGAATGAGATTGAGAGAAACATGTTTCATTGTCTGCCACGAGATATGATTCAAAATAAATAATATAGTGGCCTATCAAAAAAAACGATTCACAGTCTTGTCAAAATCGCTCAAGACGCATATATATATATGATGTAAAAAAAAACATATTCAAATTCCCTCACCTGTCCCTCGCCCATCTCCCGCTCCGTCACAGCCACCAACATGATCGCCCGGCCAGTCAGGGACCTTCAATCGATAATCAATAAATCAAATCAAAACCAATCAATCACTTATCCAGAATCGCTATATCCTGTCAATGTCGTCTCTATACCTCATCAGCTATACCTCATCAATGAATACCAATCGATAATCATCCCCTCTCTCTCACCTCGCCCCATCGTCGAGGATGCGCGACACTGCGGCGCGCGCGTGCGAGAACGACGCGGCGCGTCTGGAAGTAAATAAGTAAACAAATAAACAAA
Organism: Rhabditoides inermis; assembly: GCA_963966185.1. Classification (NCBI taxonomy): domain Eukaryota; kingdom Metazoa; phylum Nematoda; class Chromadorea; order Rhabditida; family Rhabditidae; genus Rhabditoides; species Rhabditoides inermis. Next base: position 531,754 of record CAWZYM010000224.1, on the reverse strand, counting down.
CAAGTAAACAAGTGACCAAGTAAACAAGTAAACAAACCTGGTCGAGTAGACGACGACATGTGCGTGCGCGGGGCAGACGGCGCGCGCTGCCAGCCATGAGTGGTAGCTGAAAGAATAAACATGTACGTTTCATGCACTCATAATATGCATAGTCATGTATTCAATATGACTGTTACCGCTAACACATCATTTGTAATGGCACTCTTAGACCTCCATCCGGTATCGTGAATATTTGGCATCAATACACTCCGATTTCAATTAATAAGAAAAAGGGAAACTATATGCACCAGCAACACTCCACTTTTCGATTCAGCACTTCCTGCTAATTTAGTGAGAATCTCTCTCATAGTTACCGAGACAAAACTCTCATTCTCTCCCCCCCTTCTCTATCTCTCCCTCTCTCTCCCTCCCTCACCCTCTCCCCTCTCCCTCTCTCTCCCTTTCAATCTGGCCGACCTGGAGAATCTGCAGTCGACGCGCACTCTCTGTCCGTTCAGCAGGCGCACATCCGACGGCACGCAGCCCACTGCAGCAGGAGACATTGCACACATACAGTCTCTCAACAAATGTTTAAAAAAAATTCTCTGAAAACTCGAAAGACGACTCGAAGAAAATGAATTACTACAATTTCTTACCGCTACACCTCAAAGCCTGTATAAAACATAATGCTACTCCACAACGTTCTAGTGTGTTTAGGTACAAAAGCACCGACCAGTGACGAGGTTGGGATGCACGAGCGGGGTGCCTGCTCCGGGGGCGAACAGCACCTGCGAGAGGACGGCGTCCAGCGGGTACGGGTCGCCACACAGGAGGGAGACCTGCCGGGCAGATTCTCTCTCTCTCCCTCCCTCCCTCTCTCTCTCCCTCTTCTCTCTCCCTCTCTCACCTGCACCCTCAGATCCGCCTTCCTCCCATCCAGTTGACTGGCGCACGCCGCCTCACAAATGCGCAGCAGCTGATCGCGACTGGAAACACAAACAATATGTTTCATGTCAATAATAAATCACAACAAATTCTTTCAATAATCAATGCATAGGTCGTTGTGTGAAGCAAAAAAAAAAGAAGGAACAACTTGCCCACCAACAAAACCATATTAAATATTATAATAAAATAAGTGCACCGACCAGAATATGGTGCTTTGGTCGCTATCCCTGCTCCAACTGCTGACCGTGGCAGAGTCACTCGAGCCAGCGGAGACGAAGATGCCACCCGAAGAGTCGGCGAGAAGGGTGCCCTGCAAAGCTCTCTCTCTCTCTCTCTCTCACTCACTCACTCACTCACTCACTCACTCACTCACTCACTCACTCACTCACTCACTCACTCACTCACTCACTCACTCACTCACTCACTCACTCACTCACTCTCTCTCTCTCTCCCTCTCTCTCTCTCTCTCTCTATCTCTCACTCTCTCTCTCTCCCACTCACCTGTTGATGCAGGTAGGGCATAAGATCATAGTGTGCCGGGTCGCACACCAGCACGTATAGGTCGGGGAGGGCGGAGGCGGACGGATCCGCCTGCTGCGCCGCGGTCAGAGACGACACAGAGTCTACAAAATTACATTAGTCTGCAAATAATCTGTATAGATCATAGCCGATCAGTGGGGGCTATCGGCTAAGGCTCAGATGAAGACTGCTGGGCGTCAAGACGGAGAAAGAGTCTGCAGAGGATAGTGTCATTCACTAGAGACACAGAGAGCTACTCAAGTAACAAGAAGCCATCACCCACCTATCAGATGCACGCGCGTCCACTGTCTCCCTCCCCCTGCTCCTCCCCCTGCTCCCTCCATCTCCTCCTCCTCCCCACACAGACAGCGGATCTCCACCAGCCCGCAACCGCTCTCCACCGCCTCCCCACGAACCACACACTGAACGCATAGCCATCATAGACTGTTTTTTATTGTCGGTATTGCGTTTATCTCACTACTCATAGAGAGTAACAAGGATATAGCCGTACCAATTGTTCTCAGCCAAGACAGAGCCTTGGATTATAACGACTGTAAATTATACCAATGAGTTATTACACAGATATCCGACAGTCACATATAATAACACCCTGAAACATATACGTCCACTTGTCACTAAACTGGGGTGTAAGAGTGTGATACATCACGGACAGGTAGACCCTAGAGAACCCTCCCGTACCTGTATATCGGTGACAAACTGTCGGACGAGCGCGGGCTCGCCGTACGCGACCATCTCCACAGAGTGAGCGCACCAGTCGCCCGCGCGTCTGCAAGGATCTGTATGTCTGTCTGTCTCTCCTTTCTCCCTCCCTCCCTCTCTCACTCTCACTCTCTCTCTCTCTCTCATTCTCTCTATTGATCCAAACCCTCTACCCTCTTCTTCAGAAACACTGGAAAGGACGGCTCTGTGTTCTGTCTGTCTTACTCTTTCTTCTGATTCTCTTTCTCTTTTTCCTCATTCTCTCCATTGATCTATCAACTCTACCAGAGTGAGAGCCGAATCCCGAATCGTTACAGCTGACCATGACATCCTCCACCCCTTCATAAATTTCATACCTTGTGAAGTATGCTGCGAGTACATCTCCAGCCGCCGCATCCGCGCATCTTCCTCTGGCTGGACACTGCTGCACCAGGGGACGCGCCAGGAAACCGCCCCATCTGAAAAAGAGCTTATTCACTGTCGCACTAATCACTTACATGTTAGAAAAAGGGCTAGAACAACTATAAAACGCTCATGATACAAATAAAACGATGTTAAAGGATTTGAAATTGCATCAACGTGGAAAAATTGTTTGTATTTTTAACATTTTTTCTGCGCAAACAGAACTTCAAAACTTGTCTTCATTAAAGAGAACGAAAACAACCCCATCTTGAAGATCAGGGAATAATACATTGTCCAGATACATCCTTTAAAGTAGGAATGTGGAAAAAGTAGGAAAGTAGGAATAATTAGTTCATGATGATACTTGTGTCCCACCTCGATATCATCTTCTCCCTCAATTCGAAGAGACGCGATAGCTGGCGGAAGCGGACGTCTTCCTATAACACATGACATTATGAAAAGCATGACAATAAATACGTTTCACGTTTATCTAATATTGTTAGTCAAAAATTGAAAATCAATTCGGATCAGATCGAAAAAAATGTATAAAATGTATGAAATACATAGTATAAAATGTTTTTAATACACTTATTCTTTTCACAAGTTTTACGTTTCACCCCAATAACAAAACATTAGCAGTGCGAATTTGCGGAAATCGTCTGTTGGAAAATAATTCCATCCACCTCCACCATCCATGTTTCACACGACTATCCCAAACAACTCAGTGCTTGTACGCAACAATAATTCCATTGCGATAATCCGCCAACATGCACATGCCTAACAAACTACGCAACCGAAACCCCAGACCCCGATACAAAACATACACATCTTTATCCAACACCCCACACAACTGATGCTTCACGTCAACCCAATCCCCAACAACTGTCGGTGCGTGGCAATATCATGTATATGTATCGAAGATTTCCGATCGTAGGAAAGAAGCTCATGAAAAGCATTCTCATCGTTTGATGTAGCTGCTAGCTGATGTGTGAGTAGCAGTTGCAACCCTCTACGGTACATGATGTACCTTCCCTATTTCTACTAGTTTCTTCTTTTACTACTCCACCCCCACCCACCTGTAGTTGTGCGCGTATGACGGCGAGTTCGCGCTCTTCCGCGCCTACGCTGCCACCGGCCGCGCCTAGACAATCAGTATGCAAATGTCTCATCTCTCTCTCCCTCTCTAAAGTGGACAAAAATCCCAAATGATTGACTGAATCTTACACAAGTTATGATTCGCAGGCACATTGCTACGGTAGCAAGGTTTCAGCAAAACACCTGACGTAGAGTGGATTCGAACCCGCGACATGACCCAGCCGAACAGATTGCTAGGCTAATCTCTTACCGGTTGCGCCATAGAGGCGATGAGTGTAATTTGCTAGTATTGAGACATCTAGTTGATTTGCGATCAATCAAAGACGGACTGTGCGAAGGAAAATCATTCATTTTCAGCTGAAACGTATGTTTTCGAAAACAATCAAATCGTCTCTCATGCGTGTGCCTCATTATTGTCTACTTTTCTTCACAAAAACCACAAGCGCGCAGTAGATCATCGCTCAATGAAAGGATCATGCCACGTCCTCAATGGCGCAGTCGGTTGCTGTTAACCTAGCAATCTGCGGACTGCGCTCTGTCGCAGGTTCGAGTCCTGCTACCGCTCGTGTTTTACTTTCTTTCAAATTTGACTGTGCTCTTAGTTACCGTACCACCCGTTCGTGGTCTGTTCCCCCATGGGGAAGATAGTGGGTCTTTTCAATTTTTTGCCAATTTTACCCCCCCCCCCCCCCCAACCTCTGCTCCTCCTGACTGCCGCCGCGAACAGGTCCACGTGTTCCAGCAGGCACTCGCCGAACTCGGCCTCCGCGCGCTTCGTCAGCTCGGACTAGGAAGCAAATGTTATTAGTGTTTTTATTTTTAATATTAAAGTTTAAACTATATTATAGATTTATAGGCTCAGACTGCTAATACTATAATTTAAAAAAGGGTTTTGATAAATGTTTGGTCATAATGATTACCAAACCCCACCTGATGTCTCTGATAGACGTGTTCGCTGACCGACGGAGGGACGTGATCGAACGAGGCGTGGCCCTGCAATCAATCGATAAATCAATAATTCGATCGATACCAGAACCTGTAGAAACAGCGAGACCTCGTGGAGTGGCCGACCGGGTGTCACCTGGAAGACAAAAATATAATATAAAATACATAGAATTAGCTATAAAAAGCAAAATAGCTATAGTGAACTAGATAATATTGCTTAGATTACAATTTACAAATAAACCAATAAATCAATCGCTACCTGATCGCAACACTTGAGTAGCTGCTCAAAGTCCTCCTCGAGTTGCTCACGACGGGCGCGCTCGCGGGTTTCGCGCTGGAATAGATCGCTACAAGTTCTAATAACGAAACGAACCATATTTTGAAAAGTGATATCATTGTGATATTGTGAAGAGCACCACTCAACAACAAACTTTCATAAAATGCGCATAACATGATCGGTAGCGTGAATAGAGGATGTGTGAGAGAGAGAGGAGCGCGCGCTTTTTCCATTCCAACAAGCATAATGGAGTGGGATGGATTGTGTGAATGCCGAGCGCGATTCGAAAACATCCACTCTCATCTCTCATCTCTCTTTATCTGTTTTTGACAAAACAACCTACGATACAGTTTTATTTGAATTACGAATCATTTTATGAAAGTATTTCTGATGTTATTGAACAGTTCGTGATGCAAAAGAAGTGCGTGGATGACAAAAAACTCTCGCAACAACGACAAATTTGAAGAAAAAGAGAATCGCATTCGCAACAAATGAACTACCAGACAGAGACACGAACACAACTAATAGTGTATCGATACCCACTCCCCCCCCTCTATCTCTCTCTCTCTCTCTCTCTCTCTATTCCAGACATCTCCATTCTCCTCCTCCTCCACACACAATTCCTCATTCGCCTTCTGTCGGCAGCCCATTTCGGGGCAATTTGCGGCTTCCTCCACCCTCCACCCTCCACCCTCTTTTCTCTCTCTCTCTCTCTCTCTCCTCTGACCCTGCGGCAAGCCGCGCGGAGGACGAATTGAACACAGAGACGAGCTCATCCTCTCCCTTCTCTTCTCTCTTCCCGCACCACACACACACAATTAGCATGCTACGCGCGGGGATATGGCTATGATACGAGGAGAAACATGGGGTGGGTGAAAGGCAGGACAGAATGCAAGGAGACAAGCTGCGCGGCAGAAATGTTGGGTGTTGGATAGAAACATACTGGTCATACGAACACAAGACACAGTCTCTAGATGCGCAACATTTCGTTGTCATTTAGAATAATATGATAAGTATGGATCACAACCTATCCACTCCACAGTTATTCATAAATCCAATATCGTACACAATGTGATAAAAGAGAAGCGGGAGCGAGAGAGATGCAGAGATACTTTCCATGCCAAATATGATACACAATTCACCAATCCCCAAAATCACTCACGAAAACCAATGATTCATCCAAACAAATGATACTATAAAAGAGAAGGTCACAGTCGTTATCATCCAAGACTCTTGTTTTCGGCTGAGAACAAACGGATATATCCTTGTTACTCTCTATGAGTAGTGAGATAAACGCAATACGCAATATGAACAATATAAAAGAAGGAGGTATACTGAATCTTGTCGTCTGGCGATGGATATGATGTGAACACAGGAGACACGACGTCACCCCAACAAGCGTCCCGTCTCTTATAGCACCGACCAGCCAACCCAACCACCCTCCAAATAACCCATACCGAGAGAGAGAGAGAGAGAGAGAGAGAAGCATAATTGAATGCGCGCCATTCTGCACAGAATGACGAGGTCAGAAAAATGTACACATAAATAGAGTGTGACGAATATGCAGCTATAAATAGATAATTTACAAGAGGAGGGAGGCGTGGTGGCGGGATTACTCTCCACTCTCGCGTACATGCATTTCATATGGGGTGAATTTCACAATTCACATTGTCGTCGGCCCTCTCTCTCTTTCCCTCCCTCCCCTCTCTCTCTCTCTCTCTCTCTCTCTCTCTCTCTATCCCACTCATTTCCATTTGTGGAACAGCAAATGACACGGGGGGAGAAGACAAAAAAGAGAGAGGTGCATGTCGAAATGCCGTTGCCTCGCCGCCGCAAAAACACGGAATTATGCAGACAGATGGAGGGGACAGATTACAGGATGAGATGTGAAGTAAACAAACAAACAAACAAGTAAACAACCAAACAAACCTACCTGGAACTGTTCCCAGACGCCGCGCGCATCCGGGCCAAGTAGGATTTCGGCCGGAATGCGGGTGTCCACCTCCTGGAATAAATACAATTGAAAGTTGAACCACGCAAAATGAGTAGCTCCACGTAACAAAACAACTTGGAGGTTTCGTCTCAGAATAATAAATACTCAGACAAAGCTTCTCATTCTCATAATATTTCAAAAAAAAGGGTAAATAACAGACAAAAAGACGAGATAAGCATTCAATGGGAAGAGTTGCATCCAAGATAAATTAGGATCTGCTGCTTCAAACACATGTGGACTAAAATACATTGACAATCCTACTCTTCAATGATAATCCATATTATCTCTATATCTCCTCGCTCCTCCCCCCACCTGTTGTCTGAGGCTTCCGCTGCTCGGCCAGACTGGCTGTGGGTCCGACGGAGACGTGGGGTCCAGCTGACGGCCTGCACAACTCACAACATACTCATAGTATAATGTTAATGGTAATCTTTTTTTTAATTATTGGATATATATTCCAGCTGCCGACCTGAATATTATTTAATTTCATATCTTGATAGTCCTGCATTCATATTGAAACAAAAAGAATCATTCCACATCTGTTATAGCCGTGACACGTATATTCGTATATTAAATATTGGAAGGCTAAATATATCATGATATTTTTTGTAGCTGATTGTACAAATAACGGATTCTTAAGTAAAGAAGCAACCATTAAAAGAAAAACACACTTTCCAAAGACAATACATGCGTGAAACTTATATTTCAATGTATAAAATATATTTTGAAAAATAACATCAAAACACTCACCCAGCTGTCCGATCGGCTGGAAGTAGTCGTGGAAGAGCGGGTGCGCCTGAAATGTCCACACTCCTATCCATACAGTTAGTCTTAACTCCTATCGTTGGTAGACCCTACCTCTGAACCACAACAATAAGTAAAAGATGAAAGAGTAAAGAAATTTCTATTTTTCGCTTATATGCTCATGAAAACTTCATGTATTGCGCATATGTGAGAAATAAAATAAAATAAAATATGTGTACCTGTATGGCAGCGCTGGCCTCCCGCCATCCCATCTCTGCTGCCTGTTCGGAGTCGATCAGAAGGGGAAGGACACGCGAGAGAGAGGGCAGCAGCGCGTGCAGTCTGAAATAGAAAGACCATCATCGTGCAGTCTGTTGTACTTACGAACCTACGTAGGTTCACAGCTAAGTTCTTGTACGTAAGTGTTTTTTTATCAACATGAAAATCTCTTCAGCAAAAACACTATACATTTGGTCTGCACGATATGAAAAAATAACTAAGAATCAAAACAACAACAACAACAACAACAACAACAACAAGTGACACGCACCTTGCCTGCATCCAGTACTCCCTGATCGCTGCCACGTGCTGTGTGTAGACAGAACGGGCGGCCGCGCCACCGAACTGACGGCGGAACGACGTCCACGAGGGGTGCTGCTCCTGCTGGCAGCACGCCTGCAACGGAGGGAGGGATCTCTCTCTCTCTCTCTCTCTCTCTCTTTGTCTGTCTCTACTCTTTCTCTCTCTCTACTCTTTCTCTCTCTCTTTGTCTGTCTCCTCTCTCTCTACTTTCTCTCTCTGTATCTACTCTCTCTCTCTGTTTCTCTCTCCCTCTCTCTCTATCTACTCTTTCTCTCTTCTCCATTGAAGGCTCTTGCAGTGAGCACTCCTGATGTCTGAAGAATAGGTTTCACAAGTTCTATTTATTGCGTATAGAAACGTCGCAAAGCAATCGGCCAGAGGTTCTATATACTATATTTATTAGCAATAAATGTGTATCTCATAATTTTGAAATTATTGGTCAACAGTCAAAATTTATGTTTTATGTATGTGTTTCAGATGTTCATGTTATGTTCTATATCCAACGAAACACTTCTGTTTCATTCTACGTCTCCATCTTGTCCTACCTCGAACTGCTGCCAGCTGACTCTCCGCTGTGGCCAGTCGTCCCTCCGCACTCGAGCCGAGACGAGCTCGGAGTACTCCAGGCTGGAGAAAAAAAAATGTAAATATAGTATATATCGAATGCTGGTGCTTGGTGGTGTTGTTCGCAACATTCTGTTAGGATTACGAAATATGCATTTGTATCCTTTTCGTTTGTATTCTTTTTTTTACTTATTAGTATTATTATTATTTCTTCCTCTCTCGCATCGCGCGGTAGGGTCGAAATGTTCTTTCCCCAGTACCCTTGAGCAAAGCTAGCCCCCGGGAATAGCTCACGATAACGCTGTCTTTCTAGCCCGCGGTGACGATTGTGATTATAATGGCAGAAAAGGCACACCCAGCTCCAGCATCGTTTAGAATGGTATCCAATTCTAATGGATTATGGAAAGGAAATCGAATGCTACTATTCTTCTTCATTTCCCCGCGGCGTGCGGTCGGGTCTTCATTTTGCCCCGCTTCCGCCGAATGATCGGTCATCGACAAGAACCCTTCCCGAGAAACCGGCGGGAAGTATCCTCGCGTGGAAGCAGCTATGGCGCGAGGAGATACCAATTGGCATGGAAGCAAAGGAATACCCGGAGCTCTACACACCAAGAATGGTACTCTAATGGTCCAGAAATGATTATCGATCAAGTATCGTCTTCCAGCCACTAACCTCGTCAGCCTATCTGTCTTTCTCCGGCGTCAGCCTATGTATCCAGCATCTTAGGCACTATTGTATGCTTCATATCATCATGATTGTATTGTCATATTCAGATATAACGATTCCGGATAAACGATTGATTGATTGAAATGGAATAATTGTCGACTGATTTATCGATCTAATATCGACTTTCGACAATCGACCCGCCCATCCCCGTTGCTAAACTGTGTTTCTCCGAGCGCTTTGCACTTGTGGTGTACCGTATGCACTTGTTGTATAGTCAGGATATAGCGATTGTGGATAAATGAATGATTATATCCTTTTACACACTATGATTAGCTAAATTTCCAATTCCCCTCCCCTGAAATAGTGTGGTACACATAGTCTGCATACCACACACCACCCTCTCCTCTCACTCTCCTTATCTCGATCTGCCATCTCAATCTCCCCTCTCTCACTCCTTCGAAACCATTACCACTCCCCCAAAAACCCAGCCATTCGCAAATTGCACTCTGGCCCATTAAAAGTCTCACAAAAACACTCGATCAAGTGATTGCTCATCCATGACTGACAAAATCACTTCCGCTCGATTACACACCACAGATACTATCACTCAATCGATATCATCTAATCACAATCTACTGATCAACAACTCACCTCAACATCCGTGCGTGTTCGTTGGCTATCCGGAAGGCTTCCGGGTAGGGGAGGGGCTTGAGGGGGCGGGGCAAGCGCAGCTTGGCCGCAGCCACTGCCGCCGTGAGAAACACCTCGTCGACGTTCACGCATTTCAGAGACGAGACGTCAACCTGATAAGGTAATGTTAACTATAAATAAGTAATTTATACGAAGTGTTACAGGTTTTAATTGAAATGTGACGCCATACAAAGTATTGAACAGGACAAAATCCCATTTCAGAACCCTACACAACGCAAAACATTTCTAACAAAACGTGAGATATTCAAAAACAAAAACTCACGACTGTAACAATCTGCGCGCCTTTCAACTCCTTGCGAGCGAGTAGGCGGGACAGCATTCTGGAGATGAACATCAACTCACTCTCCTTCTTATTTCCTCCCTCCCTCTTCCCTTTTATCTCTCTATCCCTCCACCTCTCTCTCCTTCCCTCTCTGCCTCCCTCCCCCTCTTTCTCTCTATCCCTTCACCTCTCCCTCCTTCCCTCCCTCCTTCCCTCCCTCTCTCCCTCCCTCCCTCCCTCCCTCCCCCCCTCTCTCTCTCTCTCTCCCCCCCCCCCCCCACCTCCTGCCCTCCTCGTTCTCCGCGTCCGCCTTTGCCGCGGCGACCACCACCGGCCGCTTCGTCTTCATTGCCTCTTTCAGTAAGGACAGACCGAACTCGGCCTGCAACACGTGTTTTGTGTTTTGTATACATGAAATGTCATTATGAATGTGCTGATGAGAAAATTGCCTGCAACCAGTGAGTCTCATCACATCCCGTTTACCTACCCGAATTACGTGGTAGGTAAGAACTACCCCAGCAACCTTAAACACGTGTAAAACGTTTTGTATGCGCACAAAGTCAATTTGAATGTGCCTAGAAAGACTGTCAGAATTCCAATGATAGAAACAGAAACAAACACGCTTCAGCGTCACCTTATATATGGGAAAAAGCAACACGGTTAATCAGCTCTTGAAAATCTCGGAAAACTAAAAAACCTAATCGATATCTCTCACCTGTCGATCGAAGCTGCGTCCTTCGACGCGCGCCAGATCCCACACAAACACGAACGCATCCACCGAGGTCTTGCCTGGAATACGGTAGGGATACGGTAACTCCGTTACCGGATAAGCACGGACATTAGCATTACAATTGTTACCAGAACGATTCATAGTATTTACGATTCATAGTACACTACCATTACTACGTTGCATGGTACTATATTGAAAATCAACTATTCATAGTATTAATAGCAAAACCTTGATAGTTTTGCCTGAGAGGCATACGGTGAGATGCCGTATAATCAGGGGTATTAGCATGATACAGTTACAGTACACTAAATCAGTACAGTTACAATAATCCGTACCTTCTGGTAGAATCCACTGCGGGAATTCGGCCTCGAGACCGAGCTGTTCCTGCAAGCGAAGAGCACCGATTATGGTAGGTAGAGGTAAGTAGGCAATGAAAAGTATAACGGTCGTTTCAATATGCAATATGCAACTAATCGCATTCGAGAGAAACGAAGAATAGTTGCAGTAGAAACACAGACACTGATTTACACATATGTTATGTTTTTTTCACAATGCATTGAAGGGAACAGGATGAACAGTGCAGTAATATCTTACTGTTATTGTTTACAGAAAAGAGAAACTATCAAAAATGAAATGAAGCGCACCTTGTGTATGTACATGAGCTTGTCGCGGCTCTCGAGTTTGGTGCGTGTCGCTCGCTTCGAATACGCATCCGATGACGGACCTACGGGATAATCAATTATTCGATTAATGAATTAATCGATTGATTCAGTATCGATCGATAAATCAATAATCTCAATCAATCCACTTCACTCACCGGCGAGCGGCTCGAACGTCTCGTCATCGCAAAACTCGGTGTGTTCGACGAGACGCAGTCGAATCGAGTCGTCTAAATACGTCAATCAATCGATAAATCAATAATAAACATGCCAATCAATAAATCAATCGATATAATCACCTGCGACCGGCAGGATGCGCTCGCCCCACAGCAGCCAGTGCTCGCTGTTGATAACCGGCGAGCCGAAGAAGTCGGTCTGCAACACGTTCACAATGATTCAAATTCAAAAACACAAATAATTCAGGGGTACAACACACATAAAAGTTCAAAAGAGCGAAACACGGGGTGAATGGGCGCGTGTAAATAGATCACAGTGAAAGGGGATCGAATGCGAGTGACGAGGGAGTGAGAGAGAGAGAGAGGAAAGTTGTGGAGTGAGTGACGCGTGTGACATTGGTCAGAGAAACGGGAAACGAGATTCGCGGGAGAAAGGAGAAAACATGACGAGTACTGCTACAGTGAATGCACAAACAAGTAAACAAGTAAACAAGGCACACCTGCGAGAGGGTGGACGAGTGGTCGGTGTAGAAGTCGTCGTGGGATCCGCGCACGAACCGATTGCACAACAGTGATTTGCCCACACCGCACTGACCCTGCAATCCACTATTCGATCAATGTTTACAAATCATATCACTGGACTGTGCCGCGCGAATGTAAACAAACAACAAATGCACCGGAAGCGACTCGCCTTGAGAGTGTCCGTTCCGCTCAGTCCGATCACGCTCACTGTGATCGCTTTCTGCATGTTGTTGTTCATCTAGGCGGGCATTGCGAGAGGAAGGCGGCCCTGAGAATCCCGATCCCGTCTTCCAATCCGAAACGACCCCGAAACGGCCCACTATAAAACGAGGCGGGTACACATGCATTCGAAATGCGATTTCAACCGACCGCCATTCACATTATGCAAAAACAGCGAGTGCTCAAACGTATCACAAACACACGCGAAATGTGTAAACAACAAACAGAAATCAGCTGTGGGGATGGAGCGAGGCGGCGGCTGCGATTCGTAATCAACACTTTTCCCTTGGGATTGTCACGCCGCACGACATGACACCATTTTCGGCGGAGCCGCCAAAGTGGGCGAAAAAGCAACAACGACACATAGCCAAGCGCCCCCTCTCTTTCTTTCTTTCTCTCTCTCTCTCTCTCTCTCTCTCTCTCTCAAAGGGTGTTGTGATGGCGAATATGTAACGATATGACGTGCTGCTAATGAAAGAAAGGCGGCCGAAAGTGGCTGGAGCGGATTTGTGTGTGGCGAGAAAAGGCGATAATCGGCATGGTGGGAGAAACACAAAGACGACAAGAGAGAGAAAGAGAGAGAGAGAGAGAGAGAGAAAGAGAGAGAGAGTACAGAAAAGGAGAAGAAGGGTGCGCGGAAATGTTGTAGCATACACACTCACTCTCACTCACTCTAACGTGGTGTGTGTGTGGATGTGTAACCCGTCTCTCTCCCACTCTCTCCCTTCTTTCTCGCGTCTCTCTCAGCTCGCGCACTCTCTCGCGCACTCTCTCTCTCTCGCACCACTCATTGACCCAAAGCACCTGGAAGATAGATGTAAAACACTGATCCGAGGCAGGCAAAACCGGGATGTACGCGAGAATGAATTGGCGGTTGGGTCAAAAGTATAGGGATGAGAGGGATGAGAGGGGGTGGTGAATATGAATGAGAGAGAGAGAGAGAGAGAGAGAGAAGAAGATATCAGGGCCAAGCACCCGCTCTTCAAAAGACACGAGAACAAGCCGACAATTGATGGGATAAGGGCGTGGCAGTGAGAGAGAGAGAGAGAGAGAGAGAGAGAGAGCACAGTTTTCCGCTGCGCGGAGAAACAACATCGCGAGAATAACCGAGGCAGAACGTCGGAACTGCAGAGCAGCGATTGGTGACTTCTTGGTGACTTGCGGTCTCTGGGATTGGGTTGGCCCTCGCTTCCGTCGAGTCATCCGGACCCCGCCATACAAGGCTAATTGGATAGCGATGCGGGGAGAGAGAGAGAGAGAGAGAGAGAGAGAGAGAGAGAGCGAGCGATAGAGAGAGGAGAGAGAGAGAGAGAGAGAGAAGGGAGGAGAGAGAGGGAGAGAGAGGGGGGAGAGTGATAGAAAGAGAGAAAGAGAGTTTGAGGATTCAGATGCGACGCGCGACGACAATAGCCGAGAAAGAGAGAATCGATGCGACATCTTTCAACACATCCCACATATCACATATCACTATCTCACTTTATTCTGTAATCAGGAAAGCTAGTGTACATACGGTTTCATAGACAGTTAGAGATGTGTGTAAGCGAAAGCGACATAGTGGGCTAGTGAATCTCGGACGGCGGCGGAGGCGACGGCAGCGGAGCAGGCTACTTCTTCTCCTCCTTCTTCTCCTCCTCTTTCTTCTCCTCCTTCTTTTCCTCCTTCTTCTCGTCCTGTAAGGAATACGGTAGGTACAGTACCCCTAGTGTCTACAGTACCTTCTTCTCGTCCTTTTTCTCGTCCTTCTTGTCGTCCTCCTTCTTCTCCTCCTTCTTCTCTTCACCGTCCTTCTCGAAGTGAGCCATGACACGAGTCACGCCCTCGGGCTTACTGTCCGGAGTCCACACCTATACGGTAACATGCGGTGCGGGGTTACGGTATCTACCGTATACCTGACGGGCGGTCTTCTTCTCCTCGTCGCTCTTCATGTGGTAGATGGCGAAGAAGTGGCGCGACGAGTCGGGCGCAGTCTTCGACGTCAGCGTGATCTGCAGGTACGGTAGGCTACAGTAACCCTAGCTACCGTATACCTTAACGACGGCCGTATCTCCGGGCTTGACGAATCCGAGGGGCGGGCGCACGCGGAAGATGTCGTTGTCGGTGCACTTGACCTGCAAGGGATACGGTAACTACCGTGCACCTAGGTACCGTACCTTGAACGTCTGCCTGTCGGGGAGTGTGTTGTTGATCTTCAGCTCGACCACGTTAGACTCGTTCGCCTTCCACTTGAACGTCAGCTGCTTCTCCGGGTCGATCTGGGGTACGGTAGAGTGAACGCGGGTTACTGTAGGTACAGTATACCTTCATCTTGAACTCGGGCTCGCCGGGCTTGTTGCCGGGCTGCGGCGCGGGCTTCTTATCGGCCATTCTGTAACAGGGAGCAGGTGAGTGGAGCAGCAGGAGCAGGGGGAGAAGAAGGAGGAGCAGGAGGCCTCACCTGAGGAGTGGTTGGAGGTGACTGACGGTCACTGCCCTCGACCGCCAGTATTTACGTCGTTTCAGGCGCAGGCGAATGACATTCGGACTATGCCGTTTGATGTGGAGTGGATGGAAATGTTGTCAAATGAACTGGAGACTTGTCGCGTCTCACAGCGCAAAAGTGTCACTCATATTCTGCCACGACGAACTTTGTGGGAATTTGCTGTTTGTAGTGAATTATAATTATATGTATTCTGAGCGTAAACAACAAACTGTAAATAGTAAATTTAAGTTTGATCCTCGAAACGTACTTTCAACTCGGTGCCGTCTCCAATCGCTGCATCATCAGTCATCAGTGTCAGCAG
Source organism: Rhabditoides inermis (assembly GCA_963966185.1). NCBI lineage: Eukaryota > Metazoa > Nematoda > Chromadorea > Rhabditida > Rhabditidae > Rhabditoides > Rhabditoides inermis. The sequence goes on along the minus strand of CAWZYM010000224.1, from coordinate 516,263 downwards.
ACTCGAATTCTACAAAAGGAGTCATTTTTCTTCAATCAATCCTCACTAAATACTAAATACGATTATGTAGTCTTCGGTGTTTCGGCTCCATGTTACTTTTTTTATGAAAAAAGGGAGTTATCTATGAACTCCCCTCTAATCGGTCACATCGACGTTATTATCAATGCGTACTCGTAAGTTATGTACTTTCTCCCTTCCTCTCTGCCTTTATTGTTTGCACCGGAGCATGGGAGCCCCCCCCCCCCCGGCCTGCTCCGATATTTTGTTTTGAATACTTTGATGGGTCTTGAGATCCAATGCATCTAAGGCATTCAAAAATCTCCCCATAGCGCGTTGTTACGAAGTTGTTGGGTTTTTTAATGAATAAATCTTGAGTAGGCAAGAATATTGGATAGTTAGTTACCAATGACATTAATGTGGTGAAAATAGGACAGTAAGCGTAATGCCACAAAATGCAAAGTGAGAGGGTTGTTCCAACAGTCTCTCCCTGTTGAACAAAGGCGGTTAGAGTAATACGAGAGAATATGCGAAAATGTGAGGGTTAGAGAAAATGTTTTCTCACCATCCAGAGATCCAGATGCGCGTCTATAGTAACCCGGTATGTGAAAAGAAAGTGCTTCCTTTCTTGATGAACAACTTATTATCTACAAAAGGATAAGCGGCGTTATGTCAGCAAACTTATGCCCTTATGCGCCTGTACACAGCTTGGAAAATGAAAATGACATGTTTTTTAAATGTTACACTTGTAATGCTCCAGAAGTTCATCACCAAATGTACATCACCTCGGAGCCGCCTCAACCTTTGCAACACAACTTCTCTTTCATTTGCCCTGGTCTTTTTCCCTTTCCCTCTTTTCCTCTCCCGTCTGACAGGCCACTCGAATGATCGTCAAGACAACTTACAAACGAATACAGTATGTGACCCCCCCCCTCCCCCGAATGTGACCCTTCGTTTCCGCCCCAAATCGTTCACACCTACTTACACAACTTTCATCGCTTTCGTGCAGAACAGCTTGTGAACTCTGGTGTTGGCGTCATAACACATTTACATATGACTCATCGTTCTGGTAATGAAGGCATTTCCATCATCAGAGATCAGGACTACATTGCTCTCATCTGCTTCTAGACACTCGGTCGTATAAAAGCGGTGGGCCGGACGGGGCTGGCATCATTCGATCAGTCGAATCATCATGGGAGACAAGTCGGCCTACATGACCCCTGGCGGTGGCGGCGGCGGCGGCGGCGGCGGCGGAGGCGGATACGCTAGGGAGGACTACGCCTTCGGAGGATCCTCGGGAGGCGGCGGCGGTGGCGGCGGTGGCAGCGCTCCCAGCGGTGCGTCGATACTGTAGACTACCGTATCCTCCACCACCTACCATACCCCTTTCAGGCGGCGGTGGCGGCGGCGGTGGCACTCCTCGCATGGACGTCTCCTGCTACCTTGGACCCAAGTAAATCGCTCATCATCACAATTCCTCGATCGAAATACCACATATTTGAATTGAGCAGACAATAAACTTCTTTTGTTCAAATGTGTTCTGTGATATTGTTTTAAAATCAATATTTTCCCGCCAAAACGAAGTTGGTGTGAAATCAAAATATGTGCATAAACTAAATCTCACTACCATGCTCGAAATCGCTGTCCTTCCGCCATTTTTTTTTCGTTTTTCGTTTTTCGTTACAATTAGAGAGGGCGCGCAGCGCCCTCTCTTTTGGCTTAGGATAGGGCTCGCGCCAGAATTTTTAAGAAGCGATATCCGAAGGTCATGTTAACAACAATGTGGACTCATCCAAAACATGTTAGTTAGATTCGCACCGTTCCCTAGGACAGATCATTGGTCGTGGGCATCTTTGTATCTTTTCTCCGAAAGAAGTTATGAGCGATCTCGCGCACCCATGAGGTGAGAGGCCAGCGTGTGTGTGTGTGTGGGTGTCGTGTCCGGTAACTCTGACTCTCTGCCGAAAGCGTTCTCTCTCGCGTTTTCTGCGCGTGTTCTCTAACTAGCACTTTGAATGTAGTTCGCCCCGCCGCCGCCAGCGTACAATTCGCGCCGGGTTTGCGTTGTTTTGGGTCCGCCAACTATAACCAGGAGAAAGAGCGCAGTAGGCGCGACTCCGAACAGTAGTGTAAATATGTGAGGAAAAACGTTTTGTGAAACGTAACGGCGATCCGAAACGTAACGTGTGATCTGTGGTACATGAAAGTAAGAAGAGAGAGAACGGCCTAGAGTTTGTGTTAGTATTTGTAAACGTTGATAGAAGAGCAGAAAGATATAAAGAGACAGAGAGAGAAGGGCAGAAAGTGAGAGTGAGAGAGAGAACAGTGAAAGAGAGAGAAGGAACAGTGAAAGAGAGAGAAGGGACGAAGAGAAGGAGAGAACAGAGGGAGTGAGAGATAGTAGTTTTTGATATAATCCAGATGAATAGTCATAATTCAGCACATATTCAAAATTTCTATGAAATTTAACAAAAGGACATTTATTTTCTTTGAAAAGTACTTGCGTAAACAGATGAACTTTGTCTTATCCCAATGCAGCAAAAGCACATGCATAAAGCGTTTACAAATACTAACACAAACCTGCGCATTCGGGAAAGTTCTGTTGATACTAACCAGTGAACACAAGTAGGAGAGATAAGAGAGAAAGAGAGAAGAGAGAAGTGCAGGTTTGTCTTAGTATTTGTAAACGCTTTATGCATGTGCTTTTGCTGCATTGGGATAAGACAAAGTTCATCTGTTTACGCAAGTACTTTTCAAAGAAAATCGAATAGTGGTTTCTGCATCGTCCCTGGATCCTGAGTGTTCCAGGATGGGCGGGGTGTCCCCCAGCCCTGCCTCCTCTAACGATGACTCTGCCAACACATCCGGTTCGTCGCGGTGGAGCGAAGTCTGTTGTTTGTTGTTTGTTTACTTGTTTGTTTGCATGCCTGTTGACAGTTCCACCTGACTGTCGATGACGCCATGTTTCTGCGCCGCCCGCAGCGCAATCCCGACGGATCGATCAAGAACCCGCCGCCCGACGAGCGATTCTTCTACAACGGTGGATGGTTGTTTTTGTTTTGTTTATGTTGTTCACTGTGTTGTTTACTTTGTTTAATTATCAGACCGGGGCGATGTGGAGGTGGTGCCGCTGGAGCGATGTCGGCTCAGCCGCAAGCGCGTCGGATTCGAGATCATTCCGGAAGGTGGGCGTAGAACTTTCATCTCAAGGCGAAGACAGACTCGATGATGTATCTAGAAAACCGCTTTATTATTCAAAACACACTCTGTGATGGTCTTTCTGAGTGTCTTTTGTCAGTACAAGTCCGGTCTCTACTTAAAAAAAGAGATATCCCATGCGTACGTTTCATCGACGTCAAATCAAAATCAAATCATTTATCCGGACTCAACATATTTTATAGATTTTCATCAACGTATTCGATAGATTTCGAATTGGGAAAAGTAAATGTGAATGAGCATTGTGCAGACATGGCGTCACCGGCGCGTGTGCCGTCGCACCGGCAGCGACTGGCGCACCTCGCTGACCCCGTGCCGCGTCTCTCCCACTCCCTCCATCTACCGCCACTCGATACCAGCGACAAAGAGTCAGTCACCTTTATTGTGATTATTGATTTGATTGCGGTCAGGAATGAAAGAGAAAGGTGTTTCGTAGTGTTTCGAAAGGCAACTTTGAAGTGTAACTTTGAATAAATCGATTACATTTGTCGTGAATATTGATTTAATTATCGATTGATTCCAGCTCACCGTCACCAGTGCGCATCTCCACTACCACTGCGAGTGCGCGACGTCGCACCCTTTCTGAAGAGCGCGCGCATCGGTAGGGGGGCTATTTTCCGAATCATTCACTGTCTGTGTAGCTCCACCCTCGATGAGAGTTCGGAGGAGGAAGAGGGCGCTGGCGACGCATCCCCTGCACCACACCAACTAGGAGGTTGGTATACTGTAGTCGTGAAGATTACTGTATTGCCCTTTCAGTAACAGCATCCAAGTCTTCGCCTGTTGTGCGTACCGTGGTCATTGGTGACAGTGAAGGTTCGTCTAGACGGGTTGGATTGAATTGCATCACTTTTTTCGTTCAGAAGAGAGCGATGCGCCTCCCGAGGTGTCGACTGTTGACGAATCGAAGACGAGTTCGACAAGTTCAAGTGGGTTGTGGGATACTGTAGGTGGTATTGATTGATTGATTGATTGATTGATTGATTGATTGCAGTTCACTCACACTTCTCTCTACACACTCCGTCACCCACATTCACTGCCCGCGAACCGCGTAGGAGCAGGAGCAGTCGTGTGGAAAAGGAGAAGACGGAGCAGAAGGAGCAGACCAGTCGACCTGGTTCGGCAAGTTCAGGTGGGTTGTGGGATACTGTAGGTAGTATTGATTGATTGATTGCAGTTCACTCACACTCCTCTCTACACACTCCGTCACCCACACTCACTGCCCGCGAACCGAGTAGAAGCAGGAGCAGTCGTGTGGAAAAGGAGAAGACGGAGCAGAAGGAGCAGACCAGTCGACCTGGTTCGGCAAAATCAGGTGGGTTGTGGGATACTGTAGGTGGTATTGGTTGATTGATTGATTGATTGATCGATTGATTGCAGAGCACTCTCACTCCTCTCTACACACTCCGTCACCCACATTCACTGCCCGCGAACCGAGTAGGAGCAGGAGCAGTCGTGTGGAAAAGGAGAAGACGGAGCAGAAGGAGCAGACCAGTCGACCTGGTTCGGCAAGTTCAAGTGGGTTGTGGGATACTGTAGGTGGTATTGATTGATTGATTGATTGATTGATTGATTGATTGCAGTTCACTCACACTTCTCTCTACACACTCCGTCACCCACATTCACTGCCCGCGAACCGAGTAGGAGCAGGAGCAGTCGTGTGGAGAAGGATAAGACGGAGCAGAAGGAGCAGACCAGTCGACCTGGTTCGGCAAGTTCAGGTGGGTTGTGGGATACTGTAGGTAGTATTGATTGATTGATTGATTGCAGAGCACTCTCACTCCTCTCTACACACTCCGTCACCCACATTCACTGCCCGCGAACCGAGTAGGAGCAGGAGCAGTCGTGTGGAAAAGGAGAAGACGGAGCAGAAGGAGCAACCCAGTCGACCTGGTTCGGCAAGTTCAAGTGGGTTGTGGGATACTGTAGGTGGTATTGATTGATTGATTGATTGATTGATTGATTGATTGATTGATTGCAGTTCACTCACACTTCTCTCTACACACTCCGTCACCCACATTCACTGCCCGCGAACCGAGTAGGAGCAGGAGCAGTCGTGTGGAGAAGGATAAGACGGAGCAGAAGGAGCAGACCAGTCGACCTAGTTCGGCAAGTTCAGGTGGGTTGTGGGATACTGTAGGTAGTATTGATTGATTGATTGATTGCAGAGCACTCTCACTCCTCTCTACACACTTTGTCACCCACACTCACTGCCCGCGAACCGAGTAGGAGCAGGAGCAGTCGTGTGGAAAAGGAGAAGACGGAGCAGAAGGAGCAGACCAGTCGACCTGGTTCGGCAAAATCAGGTGGGTTGTGGGATACTGTAGGTGGTATTGGTTGATTGATTGATTGATTGATTGAGTGCAGTCCACTCTCACTCCTCTCTACACACTCCGTCATCCACATTCACTGCCCGCGAACAGAGTAGGAGCAGGAGCAGTCGTGTGGAGAAGGATAAGACGGAGCAGAAGGAGCAGACCAGTCGACCTGGTTCGGCAAGTTCAGGTGGGTTGTGGGATACTGTATTGATTGATTGATTGTTCGATTACAGTACACTCTCCCTCTTTACCCACATCTTCAAAGCGGAGCAGTCAGAAGTCGAAACAAACGGAGAAGGAGCAGATGGAGGAGTTTGACGACTCTTTCTTTGGATCAATCAAAAAACAATCACACAGAAAAGGTGAGTCAAAAATATTTGCATCGCTCATTGACGCTACAGCATCCCGCCGCGAGTCTCTGCAATGGCACCGCCGCCTCAGCGTCTCCACCGTGAAGCAGGTATACGGTAGCTGTCAAATTACTGTAACTCTGTAATTACTAAGGTTACTGTGTTTCCAGATCGTGAATGGCACTCGCGACGTGTCTCCGAAGCGAGCCGCTCGACAGCTCGTCTTTGAGAAGGAGGAGGAGCAGGAGGAAGAGAAGGAGGAGAAGGAGAAGGAAGCTCTAGATGCATCGTATCTTGACGACTTCTCTGGTGACCGCAGCGACAGCCGACAGCTGCTCCTCCATCTGGCAGGACAGACAAGGGAGAAGACCTTCGCCGCCCTGCTCGGCAAGGGGTCAGTGCCAGGCGGGGAGGGAATTGTTTTAGTTGTAGTATAAGTAGTGTATACAAGTAGTTATGGATTGATTATTGATTTTTTCCAGTGTCTGTGTGGTGAAACTGGGCGAGGGCTCGTTTGCCGAGGTGTTCCGGGTGCAGCGGGGACAAGGCGAGCCTGTCGCATTCAAGGTACGGGGGTTACGGTAGAGGTAGTACGGTATACGGTATTAGGAAGGGAAGCAGAACCAACCGTTGCAAATAAACATTTGTTTTGTGATTTGAGTGGGAAGGAAGGGCACATTATAGGCGTAGGAATTGAAAAGCACGCTCATCTTTTGATGTGATGTGTGAGTAGCAGCTCCTGCGCACTTCCTTCCTACTATCTGTATACGGTACTTCAGATCATGCCGATCGACGGAGCGGCAGAGTACAACGGCGGCGCGCAGATGGTGAGTGATGATTATTGATTTATTGATTTATCGATTGATTGCCGCAGACGTCTTCTCAAGTACTGGCCGAGGTGATAGCGCAGCGGCACGTTGGCAGGATGGGAGAGAAGAGAGACAGGGACGACAGGGAGGAGGTGAGAGGGGTACTGTAGATTATAGAGATACTGTACTCTGTATGAGTACTGTAATCTGACATGACTCGTTGTAGACGTCGTGGACGACGCTGTTCATCCGGCTGCTACGAGTGGCGGTGGTGAAAGGTGGGGAAGGTTATTGATTGATTGTATGGATGAATGACGTCATCGCAGGTCGCTGGAGCGCGCCTCTCACGAACGCTTGGCAACGGTTCCTGGCTGACTATGAGAACAAGTGAGTGCATTTTATTTAAATTTATTTATTTATTTACATTAATTTTTTTTGCTAGGGCTCTGAACGACAACCCTTCTCTCTTCTCTCCCTCACAACACTTTCTCGTCATGGAAAGCGAGCTGGGACACGTGCCGCTGGAAGACTTTGAGGTGGGCGGGGCGAGAGGGGGCGTGGCCTATTCCTTTTAGTTTCACACTCCCCGCGAAGCTGCTTCCATGTGGGCGCAGTGCGTGGCTGGGCTGGCGGCAGCCGAAGCGCGCCTGCGGTTCGAGCACAGGTGGGCGGGGCTAGAATGGGCGGAGCTTGGAGTGTAATGTTCAGAGACCTGCATAACAGCAACGTGCTGGTGGAGCGGTTGGACAAGGAGGGGGTGATAGAGTGAGTGTGCGAGGGGAGGGAAGGGGATGAGAGTGAGAGAGAGAGAGAGAGAGAGAGAGAGAGAGAGAGAGAGAGAGAGAGTGTTGCAGGGTGTGTGTCCGCGGTCAGCTGGTCTCGCTTCCCTCGCATGGTATCCGCACCCATGTGATTGACATGACCCTGTCGCGCCTGGAGGACAGTGAGTGTGGGATGGGAAATTGAATTTGAGGAAATAGAGAGATGATAGTGGTGTGTGTGTGCAGAATTTGAGTTCAATCTCGAATCTACAGTGAAGAGGGGAGAGACGGAGACTGCGCCTTTTCCCGCTTTCCATCTCTTCATTGTCTCTCGCAATTTTACTGAATGAATACAATAGTCTGCCAGACTGTAGTGATGTGTGGTGTGTAGGATGCAGAATACTTACGAAGTAGTACTAAAATATGAAAAATTGAAATAATATAAAATATTAAATTTCAAAATTAGCATATTTCAGGCAGTGGGAACGTGGTGTTCAAGGATCTGGAGGAGGACCCGTCCCTGTTCGACACGAGCCAGGGAGATGACCTGCAGAGAAGGACATACGGAAAGATGCGCACCGCCACAGAGTGAATTATTGATTTATTGATTATTTTCTTATTGATTTATTGCAGCGGCAAGTGGGGCGAGTTCCACCCGTGCACCAACGTCTTCTGGCTCGTCTACCTGCTGGCAGAAGTGCGAGATGTGCACAGGTGGGTTACTGTATTTTGAATACTGTATCATTATTACTGTAGTCAATCAATCAATTAAATGTGTATTCGGAATTGCAAACATGATTATGACACGTACAAAACGAAATCATTCATAAGAACCACTGTCGTACAATACTATTACTGTAGTACAATACTACTACTATAATTTATAATATTGTTTGAGGTACGCTGGCGTTCGGAATGGCGGTCGAGTGGCGATGCGACGAGCCGACGAGGGAGTGTGGAGGACACTGAACGAGCTGGAGAGAGAGATGGAGGAGGGAGAGGGACGGGGTGGGTGGAGAGAGAGGGGGGAGAGAGAGAGGGGGAGGGAGGGAGGGAGAGAGAGAGGAAGAGAGAGGGAGAGAGAGGATGAGAGAGAGAGAGGGAGAGAGAGAGGGAGAGAGAGGGAGAGAGAGAATATTCTTTCAGCATCGGCAGAGATGCTCTTCTGTTCGCGAGCGTTTTCCAGCCTCCTCGCACTACTTGGAGAATAGCAGAATTTTTTGAAAGATTTATTTTTATTTTTCAGTTGGTCTCGTTATACATTTGTATGGTTTTTTACAGTTTTGTATTCAGAGGTATAAAGTTTGTTCCATTATTTGATAAGATCTTCCATTATTTGATTTGACCGCTTAGTGTTAGTGTAGTGGTTAGCGATGTCCGCCATACTCGGTGGGTCGGGGGTTTGATCCCTGGGCGCTTGACCGTACCACGGTCATAAATTGTAGAGTAAAACATCCAAAATATACCTTTACCTTCACCTATTATTTGATTTCGATGTGATCGTTTGATAATCTTCGAAAGCGAGAAGAAGAAGAGAGATTCAATTCAATTCAATTCACCATTCATTCGGTATCGCATTATGTGATCATAACTCAAACATCAATTATGCACAGAGTAGCGCCGACAAGCATAGGTATTCCATCTTGTCGCGTCGGTGTCCGCGGCCACGTTCTTCCATTCCTCTTCGAGGGTTGGAGAGAGGACAACCATTCATTCCCAATCGACAATCGTGAGCCCTGAACACAAATAGTTGACTACATTTGGATTGAGACACGCTCTGGACCTGTACACAGACTTCTCCCATACATGGGAGCAGGGGGAGAAGTGCTTGTCCATCTTCAACTAGTAAAAGTCAACCATTTGTTCCCTAAACTTCAAGGGCCTCGCAAAAATTGGAAACGAGTAAGCTATTGTCAACAACATCCTCTGCCTCCTCAAGCAGCGAGTCGGAGTCGGATATAATATATTCACGATACGATCACATTATCGATAACGTTGACACCAGCAATTTGTAATATACAATATCTCTCATCTACCGTACTTACTTCATTGCATAAATGTTACTTGATCGTGTGACCCAAGTACTTACCAAGTAATAAGTAAGAAGAAAAAATCTAATAAGATATTAATTTACCGAACTATAATAAAAAAATCTATTTGTCTTTCAAACACACATAATTCCCTCGAGATCATTATTAATCTTTACTATGTACCTCACGATTTACTATTATAATAGACAAAAATACATGCATTTTCTCAACATTTGTCTTATTAAAAGCTCATACACATTTAAACGAACTTGCACGGTTCATCAAGTGAATAGTTTCGCTCTCGCAGTGATTTGGCGACTACTCTGATCCGCTATCATCGTGGATTCCACGAAGACACATTATCGTGGATTCTTATTTCTGTTTAAAAAAACCGATACCATCTAGAACTCCACTGCGGCCTCCTTTTTATGTATGATATTTCACTTCACAACTTCACACAAATTTAGTTTTTTTTTAAATATATATTAATTCTGTTCGGCTTATAATACTATTTCAATACTAATAGTTTTAACAGTCATTCGAACATGTATGTGTTTCTTTACAGGAAGACCGTGACTAATGTTTTTGTTCATTCATCTCATTATGGTTTATATTGTAGCTACCATTTCCATTTGTTTCAATTCATTTCTCGTCTTTGTCGTTTTCAAATCAAAAGCCAAGAAAACCATGAAAGAATATCGCTATCTTATCGTCATATTCGCCTGCGCAAATATAATATTTTCCACGATCAACATTGTTGCGGCGCCTGTAAGCCTTATAAGCCTTATAAAACACAATTTCGAATTTGTTGAGAATGCTTCCAGATATCCGTATCCGTCCCGGGAGCATATAGGGTATTCCCCCCGTTCACGGTACGACAGCCATCTCATCGCATATTTTCTAGACATCATTTGATCGCATCTAGTCGCGCTATCGGCCTGCGCAAGACCATTCGACCGCGCGATTCGCGCGCTTGGCGGTCTGATTTTAGGGAAATTAGGGTCATTTGCAAGTCAAATGAAGCAGATCGGAGCACCTTCCATGGCTAATAACTCCTTACGGAATTGATGAAAATTTCCAATTTTTGGATATGTGGTGTGGATCCCCAGTCCCCATAGAACTCTAGATTTCGATTTTTGATTTTCGCTCTAGTTTTCTTGTTATCGTTCGATAACCACGTTTTTGAGGCTGTTCAATAGGTGAAAACTAGAAAACTTAATAACTCACTTCAAACCCATGGTACAGAACCCAGTTTGAGGGAGAAGATGCTTTGATAGTGTCTGCACAGAACTCTAGATTTCGATTTTTCAATTTCTTTCATTTTTGCCGTGTTTTCGGCGTAAAACCTCGAAATTTCTCCAATTTGCATAAAAAGCTCGTCATTTCGACCCTGTCTGGCCGACCGCCGATAATTCGCGTACCGTGAAAATGGGGGATACCCTATATTTCGTTGTCACACTTTCCCCATTTCTATCTACCTTCAATGGCTTATGCGACTTTTTTGCACTATTATATTCTGTTTCCCCTTTTTAATCTTTACTATGTACCTCACCAGTCATTCCTCTTATTTGTAACCAGTCATTCCTCTCATTTCTCTGCCAGCGCGCGGTCGCGTGCCTTCCCCTGTTATTCCCCCGACCCCTGAACAATGCTGTGCGGCGGAGGACACTAACTGGACTAGTACTCGATTTTGCTACTATCTACATCTACGGCATTGAGACTGGAGAGGAATCCTCGAAGACGATGACACTCTCGGAGACGTCTCTTCGCGATCGATCGTTGAAGCCCGGATCTTCCGCCGCCGAGATCGAAACTTCCCCAGAAGCCGCAAGCAGGGGATGACAAGCATCACCAACAACACGTACGCATCTACGGAACAACCGAAATCCGTGTTGTTGGAACTCGCAGTAGGCATTGTATTACTGTATTTTACCGTATCCCACCGTAATTTACGTAATCGATATTGTGTGCTACTTGATTCGAGATAAATATTATGATTATGATATTCTGTTTGTTTCGTATTGTGTCTGCTAACGTTATTCTTGCACTTTCTCTACCGATATCTGGCTATTTGCAAGTAAGGCACTTTCCTTTTACCATTAATAATTATACTCATTAATTGCTAAAGGCCTTCCTATCTTTTCGTTTTCTCATCTAGTCGACACATATTGATTTTAATGCTGATATGTCTCTACTTTCTCATTTCCATGTATTTTTGGATGTCTTACTCTATTCCCCGGAGTGACGGCATTAAAAGCGTATAAATATTATACCATTACTAAAATCTATTAATAAAAGAACAGGTTTTTGCTCACGTATATTCCAAGTACGGTATTGAATTGAGATCGAGCAATGCCGTTGGATGGCAATACTTCACGGTATATGATTCCAAAATTCAGATGGTCAGGAAAACGAAAATACTTTGGAGAGAACGTACAATTGGAATGCTTTAATCGGAGTGATACCCATTACTATTCACTTCGTAAGGAGGTGTTTACAGAAATGTTCTACCAAAACGTTTTCAGTCTCTTCTGATGTGTGGTATCGTGTTTATGATAATTTCGATCGTTCAAAAATTTCGCGGTTCTGACCTCTCAGCTGTCTCACAGAAAATCCACGTGCGACTCTTCAGGGCCCTCATTTTGCAGGTACGTGAACACGTGAAACTAAAGTACATAAGTATATTAAAGGTAGTGTACCCTCTGATTCTAGTTATGAAACAAATTATGACACGTTTATCGACGATATTTTTTTAATGTTTTGCCACAATATAGCATTTCAATTCATACAATAATTATTTTTAAAATATCATTTTAACTTCAGAGTGATAAATGCGAACCAAGGTTCAGATTGGTCCTCGGCCGTCAAAAGTGCATAACTTGCACCAACTTGCACAATCTGCTACACTACCCTGCTGTTTTATGAAGAAAACAAAGTTCTATAATGTTTCCTGTGTTTTTAAATTTCGGATAACAAATAATAAGTGAAATAATAAACAAAAACTCAAAGCATTCGAGCAAACAGCTGACATTGAAATATCGCCGCTAAACGCCGCAACTTTCATAGTCTGAGATAAACGACGTAAGACAGGTCAATAGGCGCATTCGGTAGATATAATTAATAATTTCCATATTTTAAAAGTGATTATTATAGAACGAAACATGCATCAATCATCATAAGTTATTACTATATAAAGTATATAATACAAATTTATCATGTTGGAAATTAAGCGTTCAGAGGTTACACTACCTTTAAACATACTTTCAAGTCCGCCGTTCCCATATTCCAGTTGTTACTTGTATAATTTTACCAATGTTCGGCATCGAAAGTGAATTCACACAGGTTAATTATTTCGAGCACTATTGACTTGTGGAGTAAAATGAAAACTCAGGCACTCAACTTTATTACTTCTTTATATTCGATTTTCGATCCGATAATTGTGATTTATTTTTTACGATAATTCAAAGAGACCGTCAAACAAATGTTTTCTAGTAAGCGCATTGCGTTTAAGTTCTCTTCGTTTTATAAATGTTCAATCTTCTTACTCCTCTCATATCTTTCTTACGTTTATGTGTATTTGTACCCGTGACATAATTGTGTGTATGTGCAATAAAATTGATGATGATGATTTATTACAAATAATTAATGTGTATCCTCTCCTTTTTCACCGCAGCTATCGGCTTCATCCAAGTTGTTCTCTAACATCTTATATGAACGAAATTATTCTTTCTCTAGTTGAATAGTTATTTTGCGATGATTTTTGCGTACGTAACTCCAGTTGAAGAATAACACAATTGCACTGTAAAAAAAAGAAAATTGATGGATAAAGGAAAGGGATAAGAGAAACAAAATGGGGTGGAAGGGAGGTTTGACTTACCCTCCGCATGAGTTTGACAGTGCCAAAGTACAAGTGATGCAGACGAAATCCGCAATTTTCGTATCAGGAATGAACCTAGACACTAAATTGTAGCACGTCAGGGAGACGATGTATACGAGAGAGATCGTGATTGTCTGAAATATCTAGATATCTCCTTCTTTTCCTCCATTTCCATCTCCCTCTTTCAACTTTCAATTGTGAAAAATATCGACAACATAAACACAGACATGCATTACAAGTTGATCATTTTGAAACAATTGAAAGAGTTTCGGTATTTTCTTCGATTCATCAACCTTTACAAAAAAAATGTTTACAAATTTATGAATTACCTGTGCAAACAATCTCATTTCCCGCGTCTTTCGTGCGACAGAGTGATTCAGAGACCACTTCCGGTCCTCGTCCTGTTATCAATCAATCAATCCATCAATCAATCATTTATCCAGAATCTCAATTGTATGAGTGATTAATGTAATCAGTATAACTAACTCATGAAACTCTTGATTTCTTCTGTAAATCAATACTTGGTGTTTCACTATAGTTGTTTCTCAACGATACTCACTTTTCGCCAGCTCCTGAGACGGTAGAAAGTGCACGCGTCGATGCAAGTTTGGATGACCATCATACAACTGAAATAAGAACTTTAGTGGTTTCATATTCTGATCCTATCCTGACACGCTTTTGGAACCTTTCAACGGGAAAATGGAATTGTCACAACCTTTTTTCTTGAATGATAAAATAGTATCTACATGAAACCTGTTGAAGACGAAATCCACATAGACGCCCATCACATAGCCACATTGAGTGTCGGAAAACCTGGGCAGAACTGCGATCGGATCGAAAAGAGTGTAGCAGTCGGCTGAAATAATGCATTTACGTACACGTTAGATATTGAATCTCTTACGAATGATAGTGATACAGCTGTATAGAAAAGCCTCGATTGCGATGATGCCTTCTATCGATAAGGTGCGAACGCAAGTGAAAATGGAACCATAGCTGGAAAGATGCTACAAACAATGAAAACTGATAGGAAACGAGCACTCTCAAATTTCTGAAACTCATTCATGAACTGTTAACTACATACATGTATCAACTTAACTAATTAACTCAATTAACTTAACTTAACTAACTAAATAAATAATACATGTAACATACATGTATCAACATTCTTTCATTCTTTCTATTGCGGAAAACAGCGCGATAACAAGAGTGCGTCTATGTTTTTTCATGGCTAGAATGTGGCAAACTACACATTTTGAATCCATTTCTTAATGTATTCATGGATGAAAAAGAGACTCTGAGACATCATTTTGTGTTTTGGATATACTGTGTATTTTTCACCTTACCTGTTTATGTATCTAACGGCAATGAATCGGTTAATTGTAAGAAAAAATGCGCTGTGAAGTGAGATCGTTTGACAAAATATCGAAATCTGTCCGCCCAGACGACTTACTTGAAGAAAAAGCGAAAAATATGTGACGTCGCTGAACATTTCAAGATGTAAAGTGGATATGTTGTGCTATTGACATCCGGTTGACGAAACAACAAAACACAAAATTGATTGAGGACTACAGTCATCGCTCTTTTCTTTATCTCAACAGAAACTCACACTAGTGTAGCAGGAATCAGAATGAATATGAAGACGAAGCAAACTTCTGAAAAATTAATGATCTGTCGATTACCGATAAAACAATATATTTTATATTACCCGTATTTCCAACGAGAAAACTAAGAGAAATGATCGCGAACGATGTTTTTGTGTGGTTTGATCGTAGAACCACTAATATTGTGAATATATTCACAATGCAACCAGGTAATGTTGACTGAAACAAATATATGATAACTTTGTAATCTCACCATTATTGGTGGCCTCACCAATATTAGTATAATTCCATAGTAAATATTCTCTTCGCTCCGAATATTCATAGCACTGTAACATCAAAAATAGTGTTGAAAGAACTATTATGTTTACAGATCACCATTTAGAATATATCTACAATGCTCACAGTCACATAACACAACATACAAAACAACCAATTAGATTCTTCAGTACATCAGTATGAAATGCCATCATATTGTTCTCAAATAAGAAATACGAAACGAAAGTATGTAATACATTCAATACTACAAACAGACAGTTCAGAGTTTCCGCATGTGCACACTAACTACAATGCGGAATTGACAACACAGAGAAAGTAGTTCTCAAAAAAAAACGACAAAGAAATACATTTACAGAAACAGAAACGCTCGATTTCAAATTGGTGAGTACTGATAAGTTATCAAAAACATTTTTACTCTTTCTGAAGTATGATTTTCTACAAAAAAATACTTTCCCTCCATTTCTTTCAAGTTGCGGTAATGGTACCGGAAACCTTTTTGGAACTCTTATCGATAATAATAAATCTCAAACCAAATCTCGAATAGATAAACTGTTACAATACACTTTATCTCTTCGAAATGAGAAAAAAAAAACATTCTAGCGCGCAAGTTATTCCGTACAAACTATACGGAGAGTGAATGCCAATTAGACGAGCGCTTTCTGATGCCTCTTCATGTTTAATTAACATTTACTCATCTGTCATTTGTCTAATAAGCAAGTTTGTTTTGGTCGGCGAAAACTGCTAATAACAGTTAGTCAACTGTCCTTTCGTAAGCTGCTATCAGAAAGAGGAAGAGAGGAAAGAGCATTCTGCTAGAGCTATAGTAAATAGATGTATATTCTTTATAAAGTGTAATCTATACATAGATTATAAAGTGCGAACATACAATATAGTCTAGTAATCACAAATTATAGTAATCACTAGTAAGAATTTTAATCGAATGGTTTTGACTTCTAGCACCTTATAACTTGTAAACCAAATGAGGAATACATCAGACTTCTGATGCTATTTACGAAAACATTTTTAACATGTCTATGTAACGACCGTAATCAGACGAATACAAAAATATATTTCAAAACAACGTGTTATATGTCAAAACAAATATACCTAAAAAGGACAATAAGAAGTTCAGTTTTCTTCATTAAAAAAACGAGAGAAATGTTATCGACATGACAGCAGTCAATAAATATATTTTCGTATCGAAATTTTTTTTATGCTGATTGTCAAGCCTTGCATTCGTAAGACACTAGCCTTTTTCTCGTAGCCTTTTTCTAGATAAAAAAGTGGAAATTGCCTGTAGATGGAAGGAGACAGAAGGCGAAGCACGCAGGGTTTCTGACCGATATCACTTCTGTCGTACGCTTAGCGAGATGGCAGAAGAGCACGTGTATGGATGTATGGAACGATGGTTGAAGAGAATGACAGAACGTTGTCACCGAAGTAAGTAGTAGTACTAACAAAACTACGTAAATTTCACTGTTTCAACCCGTGTTTTGTGATGTTTCTTGTGTACGTAGCTCCAGTTGAAGAATAGCACAATCGCACTGAAAACAAAAAAAAATTGCGGGATTGAGAAGAACAGAGAAAAAGAGAGAGAGAGAGAGAGAGAGAGAGAGAGAGAGAGAGAAAGAGAGAGAGAGAGAGAGAGGACGAGAAGTTTCGCTTACCCTCCGCAAGAGTTTGACAGTGCCAAAGAACACGTAATACAGACGAAATCCGCAAGTTTTGTATCCGGAATGAGTCTGGACACTACATTGTAGCACGTGAGTGAGACGATGTAAACGAGAGAAATCGTGATAGTCTGAAACCACTCTATTTATTTATAAATGTCCTTGTTCGCTCATCGACATTCGGCCTACGGCAGAAGTTGTAGCACTTGATTTGTGATGTTTCTTGTGTGATTGTCTGAGACCTTTCACCGTTTTCAGTCGCGCGTAAAAGAGAGCAAGCGCAGAGTATAGGCAGCTCAAAATTTGCGCTCAGCGATGTCTCAGGATCGTTTCTGACTCATTGCGTGATGCGTGAACGTAGAACTTTTGTTCAACACGCATTTCATTGACCGTTTCGTGACATACAAATGATTAAAAATCGTCAGACATTTCAAGAATTATCCAGAACAACCTATGAAAAACTTTCTCACTTGTGCGAGCATCTGCATTTCCCTCGTCTGCCGAGCGACTGAGCGATTTAGCTGCCTTTTCCGGTCCTCTTCCTGTCATAAAGCTCATGAATTCATGAATGTATGTAGTTAGTATGTTTTTACGAAGCTGATTCACAATTCACAGCACTATACTACACTCACTCTTCGCCAGCGTCTCAGACGATAGAACGTACACGCGTCAATGCAGATTCGAATTGACAGCATACAACTGGAAATGAACGTATTGTCTATTGTATTGTATTGAATCCATCGTTCCATTATGCGTCAAACCTGTTGAAAACGAAATCCACAAAGATACTCATCACGTATCCGCAATCAGTGTTGGAAAAAGTGATAAGAACTGTGTTCGGATCAAAGCGAGTGGAGCAATCAGCTGAAAAGATTGTTCATATGATCATTAATGTTATGAAATCTCTTACGAATAAAAGTGATACAGCTGTATAGAATCGCCTCGAATACAATGATGCCTTCCATTGACAAAGTGCGAACGCACGTGAATATGGAACCATAACTGAAAAAAATCGTATTTTTAAGCAGAACCTTGTGGTGTAAGTAGTTGTTCATTCATAATTCATAACTACCCAAAAAATATTCACTGATTAATCAAGTGTAAGTTCTCAATCATAAATTCTCAAGCCATTTTTACGTCGTCACTGAAAAATTGTGCGATTATGTTTGAAAGTTTAGACTATAATGCCGTAATTTATACTTCATAACCTAGTTAAGTTACTTCATAATTTTCATTTCGGACCGTTCATAGGCGATACTGTAAGTGTTTTGCACCTTACCTATTGATGTAACTGACAGCAATAAATCTGTTGATAGTGAGTAGAAACGCACTGTGAAGTGAGATCGATTGGAAAACTAGCAATATCTGGGCGCCGAGACTAATGAAAAACGGAGAATTCGCGACATCACTCCTATAAAGTTCATATAGTACATCAATGTTCTTGGATGTCGGATGCGACTCACAATACTGTAGAGGGTACCAGAATAAATATGAACACAAAGCAAACTCCTGATAATTGATCATATCAGCGAAGATTATTAACTAGCATACCCGTATTTCCGACGATGAAACTGAGAGAAATGACTCCGAACGAGGTTTTCGTGTGGTGTGATCGAAAAACCAAAAAGATTGCGAATATATTCACAATGCAACCTGGTAAAGTTAACTGAAACAATGTTTTTTTTCAAAACTCATAGCATTCTCACCAATAATAGCACAGTTCCATAATAAATATTCTCATCGCTTCGAACAATCATAACACTGAAAAAAGAGAGTCTCGAATGCGGCATTACGATTGAATGTCAACCACAAAACAGTTAAATAAATTTATTAGATTTATGTTTACAGAACACCAGTTAGATTTTATGATCACCAATTTCAAAAACAGCGTTTGCCATACAAGCCAGTTCACGAATATCAAAATTTCAAGTGCCTCCCACAATGAAATACAAAACTAAAGAGTGGTTGTTAGAAATATAGAAACGGTAGATCATTGTTTCGTATTCATTATTCATCTACACAACATCTACAAAACCTTTGAGTACATGCGTACAAAAGTGTATTGCGTAATATTTCCGAACAATGTATTGTATACATCCGAAAAGTGCCTAGATGAAAGACAACATGAAGAAATGAGTGCACGTAACGAGAATATTGTCTACGAGAAAGAACATACTACCGCGAAACTAGTCTCAATCGGCTTTGTAAGCGAAGTGATAGCCGTGGTTTTTTTTTTATCTTTCTTTATGAACTTGTATTTGCACGCCTTGCGTGTTAACTTCAGATTAGAAACCGACAAAAATCCATTCATTATTTTGGCTAGAAGATAAAACAGAGAGTATATTTCTAATGTCACTTCAATTCCTTAAAAACTGTATACTAGTCATAAGTGAATAAGACGTCATAACTCATAGCTGACTACTATGTATGTAGTCATAACTGGAAAAAATGACAAAAATTCCTTTCGTCAAAGGCGAATACAAAATTCCTTTTTCACATTAGTTTCGTTTCCCGGTTCTCTGTGAATCGATTTCGTAGTTACATCTAGTCTTTCCTATGACTCATGAGACTATAACTTCTGAAACCGCAGCCTCAGCAACCGACAATAAAAAAATCCAGCATACCTGTGTATAATCAAATTTATTCACGTTAGCAAATTTTGAAAGAACGAATTACAAACATTCATCAAAACATAATCGATAGAAACTTGCAATCAACGGGTACTGCAGTCAACTCGGATTCGGAGGTGGGACTCGTATGGGGAAGAGAACAAACGATAACCAGGGCATAGGACAGGGCTATAAATAAGCAACAAGGGGGCTACAGTAGGCTCTATGATGTGCAGGTTGTCTATGCACTCTGAAGGTAGGCAGCGAACACCTGCTTGGCGTCGTCGGGGATGCATCCCAGAAGGGCAGGGTTCGAGGCGGGCGCAGTCTGCAGAACCGACTGCGCCAAGAACTCTGAAACACAACAGTCAACCATTTCGCACAATTCACCACTTAGATAGAGGTATCATATCAATAGCTAGAATCAATCGTCTAGGCTAATTTACTTTCGACTACAGTACTCCCTACAGCCCCCTCTCGACTCACTCTTTGCATTGGTCACCTCGGGTGCGAGGACATCGGCCTTTCCCGCGTGGCTCAGCTTACAGTACGGGTTCGTGAACTCACCCTCCGCGTTGTACATAGATGCCTGGATGGGAACAGTCAACAGTCATCTCTCTCTCTCTCTCTTCCTCTCCCCCTCTCTCTCTTCCTTCATCTCTCCCCCCCCTACCTGTTCATCTTCGGGCGACAGGGCAGCTCCTCCGAACGACCCGCTCACCGACGGCGCCTCCACCATCTTCACCGCATTCGTCGCCACCACACCGAACAGATCACTGAAACGAGCACTACAAATTCCACAAAACATACAGATACGTTACATAAAGTGGTTAATAAAAGTTCAACACTCACATATGCAACAAGCAATTACTTTCGCCACGCATAAACACTCAGTCGAAGTCGAAAACCCAATTCAACTCACAATCCCACACTACAGGGAATATTTAGTTTAGTTTATTTAGTACCACTCCGCTCGTCCGTCCCGCATTTGAAAATTGCGCGCGCGCGAAAAAAAAGGTGATTATTTACTCTTTCGAAAAGTACACGAGTAAAGAGGAGTGGTTTGTTTTGATCTAATTCAACAAAAGCACATGCATAAAATCTCTTCGCAGCTGACTAAAATTTCAAAACAAACCTGCTCTTTCGAACGATGTTTTAAAACTCTAATTGTTTTCTTGTTAGCATGTTGAGTTCAGGTATTCAGGATACTGTTAATCCCAACAAGTAACTTGCAACAAAATGTATGACACGATTATAGTGCATACTATATTTTTCATCGATCAGAAAGAGCAGGTTTGTTTTGAAATTTTAGTCAGCTGCGAAGAGATTTTATGCATGTGCTTTTGTTGAATTAGATCAAAACAAACCACTCCTCTTTACTCGTGTACTTTTCGAAAGAGAATGGATGTCCTTTTCTCAAATTTCGAAGAAATTGTTTTTCAGGTTGATGTGCCGAACATGTTATGTATACATATTCGAAACTTTAGAAAACGTATCCTGAATATGGAAACGCACTGCTTTGTCGAATCGCTCGTGCGCCTGCCAATGCCAGTCTCTCATTGACACGCGCTATTTCGCGTCTCTCTCTCTTACCCACTCACTCCGCTCCGCACACTCCCCTCCCCCCACAGTTTTCGCGCCAAAACTGGGGCGGTGGCCTGGACGGCGAGCCGACACGAGAGTGGGTGAACGAAGGGCGGGGCATGCGCTCAGCCAATCAGAGTGCGCACGCAAGAGAGCCGAGCGACCAATGAGCGCAAAGTGCAGTGGGCGGAGCTTACGTGATGCACACCGTCGTCGCCGCCGCCGTCGTAAACACGTTTAGTGGCAAAGCGGGAGAGAGCAAGAGAGGGCGGTTTTTGGATGCCGCAACCGATATTGGTTTCACGAATCATACTCATAGGTCTTACAAAGTGATATTCTAACAAATAACGCACACTAATTAAGTATATTGTATTAGAATAGAGAAATCGTGTGTGCCTTGGGAGTGGCGTGTTGCGCGCGTCACAGCTCAAAACAAACGGGCGCCGCTGCGCGCCGCCCCTAATGTGCTCTCGCATGTCTATCGATTTTTGCCGCCTCGCACTCTCGCTCTGCGCTCTCTACTGGTGCCAACTGATTTGCATAACCACTGTACAACTCTCCACTTGACCACTCCCCCTCCCTCCCCTGTTCCCCTCCACCTCCACTCACCCCAGCACGGATGCCGTCTCGCCCAGGATCCTCGCCAGTCCAATGGCCATCGTCCTCTTCTCGTCCACTGTCGTCAGCTTGGCCACCGAGTCCAGCTCATTCGAGATGAGCTTCTCCACCACCATACGGTACATGCCGGGCTGGATAGACTCCATCGACTGAAATGAGTGACTCTCGCTCTCTCCCCCCCCCCTCTCTCTCTTCCTCTCCCCCCCCTCTCCTCATACCTTGTACAACTGTTCGGCTCCGCGGACGACGGCAAACCGGCACGCGAACACGACGAATAGCTTGTTGAACTTGGGCGTCTTGCTGAGCTGACAGCGGCGGAACATGTTATTGAGGAGGGCAGACACCGGGGCGTCCACTCCGCCAACGTGCTGCAAACATCACAGTTACAGTTACCGTCTACAGTAATCTACAGTACCTCAATTCCGGGCAGAATGGCGTTGGCGAGCTGGAATCCGTACTGGTCGAGTGCTTTCGAGCCGATCAGTCTATAATAATGATCATCACCATCTCCGATCTCCCCTCCCCCTCCCACCTCGCATAGTGTGTCATGAGGTCCTTTCCGTGCGCCTGCAGCACCTCTTGCGGGGCAACCTTCAGGAACACCTGCAACACACACATTACGAAAACAACACCGTATCCTTACTGCTCTACTACTACTACTACTACAACTCCCTCCACAGCTCGGCAAGGACCCCGGCGCGCACCTCAATGACGGACAGAGCGGCGGGTACGTTGGCGCTCCTCGCCCACAGCTCTGGCTTGAGCAGGAAGGGGAGGAAGGCGACGTAGGCGGCCGGGGACTGCCCGCGCAGCTGCGCGTCCGACAGCAGCACGCCTGCAACAGAGAGTCTTGTATTCATCATAACAAGATGAGACAACGTTGTTAATGACATACCTACAAATTCTCTACCTAGTATTAGTACATATAAATCCTTATACGTATATCACAAACAATCGCTGTATATATCACAAACAATCGCTGTTCCTTACCATCATACCATCTTTCCAAATAGCTTCACCATAAACCAATATGACCGACAACACACCAAACCACATAACACGCTTCAAACACTGAAAAAAATCCAAACATGCCAAAACTATTCAATAGTCGATCACAACGTGAATGTAGATTTTTTTGCCTTCACATCCTACCATTATGAATGTGATGTCATATTTAGCTATAACGATTGCGGATAAACACTTGAACTTGCACGTACCAGTGATCTGGAGTGCGTATGGGATGAGGTCTGCGAGGTCCTGCGAGAGGATCGTCTCCACCAGAGGCAGCAGCTGCGCGTCGATGCCACCCGACACGTGGCCAGACGTCTGAGAGATCGAGAATACGAGGGAGATAGATAGTTATACAGTTACACAAATTATACTAGGAAGATTATTCAGAATTTCAGTGAGGCCCGGCACGTGGCCAGACGTCTAGAACGATGGAGGTATTAAGTATTCAGTATGTATTAGATAGATAAAGAACATTTCAGAATACAACAAATTACAATCTCAACAGTGGTCAGACGTCTGCGAGAAGACATGAGATAGAATGGGATATTGGATCTGGATGGTTCAATATGATTCTTGATTCAGACTATTCAGAAAAGTCCATATACACCAAACACCAATGCGGATGCGGAAGATAGAGAAATAGTAACAAACATGTGAGAATGAAAAAGAAACATTAACAATATGTTTCATTCTCCACTAAACTCGCACAGAAAACTAGGCAATCCCAATATTCCGTCCGCAATGTAAAAAAATTCAATATTTTCCGTCGCGCTGATTTCCGGTAATAAGAAAAGTCTGAAAAGGCCATGACAATGACACAAACAAGCTAATAAGAATATTCCCACCACAAATAATACGTTTCACTCTAACAACATACAACCCGCTCAAAAACGAAGATAATACTGTTGTACAGCACAATAGTCTAGAAAATCAAACACCACGAAAACAAAAAGCGCACCTTTCTGATGAGGACGCAGATGGTCTCGAATAGGAAGTGTGTGTGTACGGGGTCGGCGGGTTGCTTGGTCACTCCCTCCACCATGGCAGCCAGACGGGAGGCGATCGCCCCCGCCTGAGAGGCGGTCGACGGCTGGAGAACAAAGGATTAGACAAGATCGACTCATATGTTTCACTGCTATTACACATCCATCATTCTTCTCCATTCTGATAATTCGCTCCCTTGTCAGAACCAAGTTCACCCAAAAAAAACCGCGACTACTCGGAATATGCAAACAACATCCAATCACCAACCATCACTATGATACGTATAGGTATAACCAGTTTTTTGAGCAATACCACTATGATACATACATATCTCACACATCATACATATCTGACACATCTCCATAAACTTTTTTTTTTGCTATTTGAATGCAGTATTACTTTTACATCATCATCTCATGGTATTCAATAATCATTTCCCACTTCACAAAGAAGTTTCACGCACAAAAATTACATCGCCAAAGTAACACCAATCAGAAAACGAAATTAAATAATCCAGTACAAAATACGTTCCTCAACCACACTAGTATCATCGGGAAGAAAGATTCAAACAATATCGCTATGTAAATACGTGTAAAAACAATGACAAACAAAACACTGACGTCGATGACGTTGACGAGTCGGAGGAGTGCCTTGATGAGGTAGGCGCTGTTCTGCGCCTTCGGGTCCGCGTCGAAGGCAGCTACTAGACGAGCCAGCAGAGCAGCCACGGGCACGTTGGCAGAGGAGAACAGGGGAGCCTGAACGAGACAGTACGCCTGATTACAGTATATCCAGCCACAATCGCACCAGCTCACCAAATAAAACTGCGGTCCTTTCTCACCAACCCAGTTCTCTCTCATACCGCTCCCCTGTCCCTTACAGTACCGTACACCTCATTACAGTACCGTTCCGCCCTGCTGCTTGACGAGCATGAGCCTGTCGAGTGCCCACGCGGCGTACTTGTGTGTGACGGGTAGCTGGGCTGCGAGGAGGCGGTCGATCGCCGCCACAGCCTCCACCAACACCTCCCCCGGCAGCTGCCCCCGGAACAGAACAACGAACCTGCAAAGAAGAGGAGTGAGATTCAAATCATGCATGATAGATGACATGTTTCGAAGAGTCAATGTTTGACGAATTGTTGCCCTCATTTTCAAAGTTCGAATATCGAAATTATGTCAATGAGAAATAGGCATCACGTATGAAAGAAACATGGGGCCGTATAAATAATTCAATACTGGTTGAGTCAGAAAAGTAAATGAACTTAAAAACTACTACCACCACCAACAATATGCATCACGAAAAATAATAACAAAAATTCGAAACTTCAAAACATTTGGGAACTGACTTGAGTGCGTCGGCCTTGAGGATGGGGTCGGCGTTGACATCTTCGGCGCACAGGTCAGAGCGCACGTGCGCGCCGTAGAAGTCACACACGTTCACCTGAAATCACAATGTATGCCTAGGCAACACTCTATTATTTTACAACGCCTAAAGACACGGAAGCAACAAAATACATAAGTGAGTGAGCGGTACCCCCTCCCTCCCCTCACCCACCAGCTGACTGGTGCTGGTCGCCCCGCTCTTTGCCGTCTCGGTGCGGCTGGCCATGGCAGTGACCAGACAGTAGACCACGTCACGCCGCATCCAACCACCCTCACCAAGGAACGAACCAACCACCTGCAAAGGGGGAATGACAACATAACAAAACCTAGACAATATACTAAGTTTCAACACATCATGTACCATAAGTTCCAACACACAATGAGAGTCAAGTTCAAGTAATCATATGTTTCTTAAACACACCATACTATCAACAACAGAAAGGTATTGCAATTTCGTAGCAGTTGAAATTCCCTAATCTCGCTTTCACTAACACCATCCCACACCAACCTCGCTGAGAATAGGCACGAGCTGGGCCTCGAAGCGCCGGCACAGACCGCGCACCAGGTCGATGGCACCGCGGCGGCGAGTGCCCACGTCTGTGCCTGCAAGACTCTCTCTCTCTCTCTCTCTCTCTCTCTCTCTCTCTCTCTCCTACATCCTAACCTGACTCCACATCCACTGTCTATTCTATGTTCTATCGCATGTCCGCACCCATACCTCGCTACTACCACAACATGTCCTTGATTCGCTCCCTCCCTCCCTCTCTCACCCTCAATGTCCTTCTTCATGTACTCGATCGGCTCGTCCTCGAACATCTCCAGGTCCTCCTGTCGCAGGGTGAGGTTCTTCACAGCCACGTCCTGCGCAATCGTCCGCAGCACGCCCTCCGTAGTGAACATCGACTCAAAGTAATAAAGGTTTATCCAGACTTCCATTTGATAGACTCAAACTGCAAGAGCAATGCAAAAAAAACAGTCCAAATAAGCTTCATCTAATTTTCAGAACATGAAACAATTCGACAAACTAATCCTTGCATTCTTTGTATCCATTAAGCACAAACACCAATTCTAAATCAGTTGAAAACCAGAAATAAACGGAAACAATATGTTTCATCGCATTCTCAAAATACCAAATATGAATAATAACACTAATGCATCAAGAGCTTATCTATCAAACTTGCAATAAGTGCATAAAAAGGGAAGATCCGAAGATCCGTTTCGTTCAAATTCGCCAATATTCAAGTGCATCCCACCTCGTACTGTCCCCTCTGGCAGATGGCGGTGAGGAAGTCGATCGCCGCGCACACTAGAGCGTCGTATCTGACAATGAACAACATCATTGTAGTATCTCTATCACATTTATATTATGATACAAGCATAGTGTACAGTGTACTTTATCATGACAATATCGTCTTTATAAAACAATCCACCTATTCCAATCCATGATCACTATACCCAACCGTAGAAAAATAGGAAACAAGAATGGATAAAAGAAAATCGCTGATGTCGGTAATTTAATAGTCGTGAGCTCGTGAGTTATTCTTTGAATCGAATAAAGAGCGAAAAACTAGCACATGAAATCCTTCTCTCTCTCTCTTTCTCTCTCTCTTTCTCCCCCACCCACCTCGTGTCGGCTGGAGTGTTGACGAGCAGTCCCCAGATGGCCTGTATCAGCTGCTGCATGTGTGCCATCACCTCCTCCTCGTATCTCTGCGCGTACAGCGTCACCACCTCGCACACCTCGGTCTGAAAGAACACGTCATCAGACCTAACGGGGTCAGAAATGCGAATAACTGAAAAAAAATATGCCAGAATATGTTTCAATGATATAATTCAAACCTCTACAAACCACCGCAACAATATCCCTGTTTCTCGGCATGACAACAAAATTTGAACAAAACAAACTGATCATGACCAATCAAAAACAAAAAGAGCCTAGAGCCCCGCTCACCTTGACTTTGTCGATGTTGCACGGCTCTCCGCCCGTCGACTGCTGACTCGCCACCTGCAGGCCCAACAGCTGCAGGCAGCCGCCCATCCACACCGACATGTTGTCCTGCAATCGAGAATATCAATATCATCATGTACGTTTCACGAAAACAATAATCATCAAAGATAACTAGACGGTACAATTGTTTTATTTTGTTCCAGTCCCACAACCAAAATCATGAGTGTTATGTTTCACAAAACCATAATGAATACGGTAAAATAAACAGTGCAATTGATATTGATCATGCACAATTAATACACAATAACAAACGCACCTCAAAGAACTCTGGCAGATCCTGCGAGCACAGCGAGTGGAACACGCAGACAATCAGATGCAGAACCTGCAACCAATCAATAATATCGATCAATCAATCAATACTCACCTCCAACAGCTGATTGGCCGCCTCGGCGCCCATCTGATCGGCAGTCGGCGACAACTCGATCATCTTCACAAACAGGGCGGTGAGGGGGGCTTGGACCTGCAAGGGGGAGGGTGAACAATAACAACAACAACAACAAAGAAACAACAAGCTCACCTCCATGAGACACATCTTGAGCTCGCTCCACAGCGCCTGGCTCTTGCTCTCGTGACGGAACTTCTGAAAAAAGTAAAATAGCTTTTTTTCACTTTTCATTCGGCCTACGAATCTTCAATTACAAATGAATCACATTTCCATATCGTCAACGCTGCGTGAACTGAAACCTAACTCTGACAGATACAAAAACATGATCGGGTGTCTTATCCGGGAAGAAATACTATATACCTTGAATGGCAGGTCCAAAACTATTATAACATCTATCCGGGAACCAGTCCCACCTTGAATAGCTGATCCATGGCGGACAGAGTAGCGATGAGCTTGTCGAGCGAGTCTCCCTGTAGATGAACGGCCAGCTGCGGAACCAGCGACGGCCACTGCTCGGGGAAGTCGCGCTGCAGTGAAACGAGGTGTCGTCATCATTATCATAACAACCAGGAAGTAATAAAGCAAAAAAAAAAAACTTGATCAATTCCTTATGTTTAGATTTTGTTGCAATATTAGTAGCCGCTTTTTGGAGCTACCACACAAACGAACCACAAAATCATGTTCACTATACGTTTCAACCAACCACTATAATAAGTGATGCACTGTGTGTTCAATGGCACTTCATAGACAACCTCAACGAACCTTGGCGAGTAGATGGACAGTGTGGCTGAGCTGGTTCTGCAGGTTGCCGCGCGTCGAGAACATGGCCTGAAACATCTCCTCTGTCCTCTTCCTCTCACAGCAGATAGAAACGTCGTCTATCTCCATTCCATACAGTCTCCTCTCCCCTCTTGTTTCTTGTCGCCCTTGCCCACCTGTAGGGTCGTCTGTCGCAGCTCCTCCTGCTGCTCCGGGGCCACTTCCATCTCCGGCGTATCAGACTGCAACACACATTCGTACACACTTCGTGCGTATTCGTACACATTCGTACATCACTCGTACACGCTTCGTGCGTATTCGTACATATTCGTACATCACTCGTACACCTCTCTCCTCTCCAGCTCACATCGCGTCACCATCACCAGTACACCGATCTATCCATCTATCACCCCCGAAACACGAGCTCATTCCTCTCCCTCAAAGGCCCCTCTAGTAGAAGCTACCTCTCACTGTACGTCTATTCTATTCATAGCCCGCGTCGTCGTCACCCTACCTACTCACCTACTATACTATTAATACTTTCGAGTCACTTTTAAAGGGCTACCGCCAACGCACATCTTCCATTCAACGGTGTGTTTCGCGGAGCCTTTGTATTCGCCGTCTTTTTTCCAAGTCTCGTGCTTGTGCGCGCGCGCAATAAACGCGTGAGGGCGAATGTGATGCGCAGATAATGTGTGCAAATGCTCCGTTTCATTCAATTACGGGGACGCCGTTTTGAGGGTAGGCGGCGAAAAACGATGCGAGATAGGGATATAGCCTCTCTCTTCAAACTTTCACACGAATCATTCTCTAGATGCAACTCTGCATTGCACATCCTTCAATTCACTCGCATCATGTGTTTACTTTCTTTCTATTCGATCAAATGATTTTGTGCATCATTGTATGTCCTTACAGAATTTAGGGCTTAAAATATACCAGGTACGAGGTACGTGTGTATTCCGGCTTTCTCCCGTAATCTCCCAACTTATCGTCTCGTGACAACGATGAGAACGTATGAAAAAAAATTCACCGCAATAATTCGTTGTTAAATTTGAAACGTTGAACGTACCCAATTCCGCTTGACAAAGTTCTTGGCGGCGACGGCGGCGGCCATGCGAATCTCCGGCGCCATCTGCTCCGAACACACCAACTGTACCAGGTGCGCCGCGAAACCTAAACAATACTTTTGACAAGCCAGTAAGTCGCGAAGCCTAGGGAAACAATCCAAGCCACACTCGCAACATGCGGTAGCCGAAAAAAAAGAAAGAAAAAAGAATGAGGTAGCCGAAAACCAAGCCCTGTACGTTTTCGTACTGGAAACGTTTATGGCGCGTAGGAATTTCTAACACCAGAAATCGATGTCCGGGGTCCTAACTAAGGTATCCTACCGATTTGGTTTGGATCCGAGAGTGTGGCTCTAACAACACTCCTCGTAAAACCTATTCAACAAAGCATCCGTGGTAATCAATCGAAGTTTCAAAGCTAACGAATGCACTACGTTACACAGCACGCTACAAAACTAATAATAACAAAACAACCACTCACGAGGTATCTGCTCTGCCTGTTTGAGTTCTGCCTCGGCGGCCTTCCTCCGGTCCGCGTTCAGCTCCAGAGTGCGCGACAGCATCTCCGCCACCCGCTGCGCGTCTCCATCCGCCATTCTCACTCTGACAATAAACGGTTCACGATGAAATTACGAAACGACGATCGTAACTGATTGCTTCCTGTTATAGTGTGGGTATGAAGCGATACAATAGAAAATATGTAAATTGGGTATAGAAAATAACATGCAGATGATTGATAAGGTTCTAGAATGTGTGCGAACGTTTCAAAATAGCGAAAAGTTCACTTGAAAGCAGTCGCGCGCCAAAAGTTCAACCATCGTTATTTGCCAATAGAAAGCGGACTACGACATTGAGAAAACGACCGGAGATAACGGAATGGCGACTCAAAACGCCTCACTTTTTAATACAACAAACAAGAAAAGTAGCTATGTAATTCTTTTATTGATAACAATAACTTTAACAACATAAAACAAGACTGAAATCCTATCATTACTTTCTAACAACTGTACAAAATCCTATGTTCTGCCAGAAGTGGCGAGAGTCTCGATGACCGTGCTCACTTCACCTCCACCCAGACAGATCTCGCCCCGGTAGAAAACAGCCATCTGAAAAGAAAACAATAAAACGGCATCTCTGATTGTGCAAGCTAGTTAGTACTAATAACATGCGCATTCCCACAATTTCACTTTGTATCCCAACGAATAAACTTCCTCACACTAACATAGTCGCATATGAACTGGGCAATGCAATATCTCATGCGTCACTCTAACTCAATCGCGAGAATTATTTTGCATAGTTCGCTTTATTCCCACATTCCTCGTCACCGAATTTAGTCACTGTTCGAAAATACGCGTTCATAATTGATAATTCGTATATCGTATAGAAAATGTTTCCGTTCAATGTAGTAGCATTCATTTCGCTGAGCATTTACCAGCAATGTTTCATCTGTCTTCATTTGTCAGCGCGAGATCATTCGACTGCGAGCTTCGCGATTTCTTTCATTGGTCTTCAAAATAAGAGCATTTGCAATTCAAATGAAACATAGTTCTTCACATTCTTTCTAATACTTAATAATCCCATTTGGCATTGAGATTTTTTTGAGAAGTGCATAACCTTTAATTAGTGAACATATACATGTGCTTCTTAAAGGAACAGTGGCGACTTGTTTTTGACTTTGAGTATTATTTAAAATCATATTAACCTAACACAATGGTATTTTTTGCGAAAGAACGACGATTCTGCGTTACTTTCGAATCTGCATTGGCAAGAATGCAGCTGAAAATTTGAGTTCAAAATTGGTCCCATCACGATTAGCCTACCGCTCAAAGCTTCTATATTGCAAAAATTGGGTTCGCAGACATACGCGCAAATGATCGAAAGCCTTTCACTTGCTTCATGGCTCAGTGCATGTGCGCTGCGTTGTGGCACCGAGCTCGCTGGTTCGATTCCCGTTTGCGCCAAATGTTTTGCGCGTGTGAAAATGAGGAGTTGTGGCAGATTGTGGCAGAAATAAGTCGCCACTGTTCCTTTAAACATGTATAAGAGCTTTAAATCTTTATTCCATTTTTTCCTTCTGCAAATGTCTCAATAACTGTATATATGTATATAATTGTTCCTGACAATTGTTATGGTGAAGTGGAAAAATCCCGAATGATTCACTGAATTTTAGAGTTATGAATAAATCGCAGACAGATTACTTACTTTTTTGCAATAGTAGCAAAACACGTGCTACTAAGTAAGAGGGTTTCATGCCAAGATCGCCGGAATAACCCTTGGTTAAAGGATGTATCCGGGCATTATTCGTTTATGCCATAGTTTTTGCTTTAATATATGCCTTACATAATAGATAAAAACACCTACTAGATGAAAAGTTCTGAAAATTTGTTTACAATGAGTTATTACCGAAAATACAGGTTTAGTCCATGTTGGAGTAAGGCTATAACTCGCTAAAAAATGAAGTTTTAAAAAATCGGTCAACGCAGTTCCGGGGAACTCTCAAAATCATTCCAATAACCCATTGAACACATTTTGATATCTTTTGAAATAACAGAGATATTGCCATTTGAAAGATGTCCCAGGGACTTCGTGGCGGGACCAATTTTTATTGCCCGTAGTCATCCTTTGAATATTAACGCGATTACGCCATAGAAGGAATGACTGCAAGCCGCAAATTGTTAATCGGTCACTACATGACGGCTATTTGCGAGTCACTTGTTATCAGTTTCTACTGATACCGTAACTTACATGTCGACATTTTGTGCCCGGACCCTAGCACGGGGGGCGCTAGTGCGTCTTTTCTATTTCTTGCCATCTTTTATATAAATCTCCTTTCAGTCATATCATCTCGATGGCCGTATTAGATCTCACTAATGCCACCATGCAAAATCATATCATTTGATTCTGAAATCCTCTTGGAAAGCCGCCTTATATTATGTCAGCGACGCACCTAGCACTACTCATTTGCGCTGCGCAAGTATATTGTCCCATTTCTATTCATTTTCTCTTCCTCTTTCTATTCTCATTGTACGGACATCAGATATAATTACGCCGAATGCCGAAATGAATCACGAATCATGTACCTCCACTTCTTCTCTCTGCCATTTGTCACTACACATTACCAAAGCCGGCAGTGGCAAGCGAGCAGCGACAAATGGCCATCAATGCATCTACACTCCTTCACATACAATTATCCACGCTCCTTCACATACAATTCCGCATCTATTCGCTCACTGTGCACATTGTTTTGAGTCACTCACCAGCTCAACTGCCATATACTACTTTTCTAGCCACTATCCTTCGAGATCCCCATAATCATCCATCTAGATGTCACGTATCAATTCAGTTTCAACGTGACACGCCATATGACCGGCATACAGTCCAGGAAATTTCAAGTTCCACTTTTAAATTGCAAAAAAGTTTAGAGTTATATTGATATCCTTTTAACTGTTTTTTTTTTAAATCAGATCAATACACAAGAATGAATACTAACTTACAACTGACCGCGCACTCTCTTTTGTCCTCTTTTTCTTTCCCTTGCTTTTGGCACAGCAACTTATTTCCACACCACTGTTCATTAGCGAATCACAATTGTCTTACTCTCGGTGGTCCTTGAGCCGTATCCCATATCCCTTCTTTAATCTTTCCACTCCTAATCTCCTCCCCCGCGCTTTCGGATGAAACCCCGAAGTCGGGTGAAACCCATCCGTCATCAGTCTTCTTCGGTCACTTCAGATACATAATCTCACATATTGCTCTCTATTTATTTCAACATAATACACAAATCCACATTAGCATTCTAGACTAGATCACGATATTTCCCTACAAATAGACTGTGTTACCCACGTTTTCTTCAACCCGTGTACAAATTGAGATTAATATGTTATCGCCCGATTGTTACTAATCTAGTTGAGTGAATTGTGCTCGAATATCGAGCAATCTATCCCCGAGCTAGATCACGACTGCACCATTCTGGAAAACATCCGGGTTGGATACACGTTTATTATTAGCCTTAAAATATGAATGTTTCACGTCTCAACCTACGAGTCAAATCGAATCTTACAACAGTTTGTATTTGTGTTGCGTCACAGTTGCGTGCTCACTTCTCGCCACTATTCATACTCCATAAAGTAGTCCATTTCAGATCATGGCTTGGCTGTCCCTCTCCTTCCTCTTCTCTCTTCTTCTTCTAGCAGTAGCCGTGTTGGGAGAGGACTACCCACAGATCAGCAACAAGCGCCACGGCAAGAAGTTCGCCTACGGAGGATTCCCCTACAAACCTATCGGATTCGGCGTCAGTCGAAGTGAGGGATAGAGAAATTCCGAGGCAGCTTGCAAGATGGTCAAAAAATTCGCCGTTCTGGTTTTTTTTTGTTTGACCATCTTTTGCAAGTGGCTTAAGAACAGCGTAATTCTTCTACCTCACATGTTTTAAAATATGAAGTACTTATGACTAATGTTGTGCAGGTTCACTGTCGCGCGTGTCATCCCCCTCTCCCGTCTATCCTCCGATCCAGTTCGACTCGCGACAACGGCAATTTCTCGCGTCTCTCTTCGGATATGACAACTGAACCGTCTCAACCCAACCATCCAACCATCGTCTCACCATTCCTAGACAGTCGCCTCTCCACACACCTTCTCAATCGTCACATATCGTCATGCCATCTCTCGCAATGTTTCTTCTCTTATCTCTTTTCTTCTCCCCCATCGCGGTTATGTAAATAAAATGCAATTTGCGAGTTGCAGTCTCGATTTTTTTAAGATCGACAGCGCGGAAATAAACTGTTTGTTGAGTACTCCGCAACGTCTTATAAATGGGTTTCTGCTATTGTCTCTCTCTCACTCGAGATCTCTTCTATGATGCTGATAAACTTGTTTCTTAACGATGACCGATAACGCTCTTAAGATGCCGAGAACCAAATGGATCTGGGATCTAGGTAAGTCTACCTACGTGCAATCAAGGCGTCTCGGAACAGCACTTTGCTAGATGACTGCCTGCGTCTAAGCAAAACTTTATTTGCTATTCTTTTGATCAGTAGATGAAGAAATGTTGTTCTCACTACCGCCAAACAAATATTTTTTTTAGAATTCTGAGATACACAGTACACACACCACACTATTCACATAATACAATTGCTAACACATTATGCAATCCGAACACAAATGTATTATTATGCAATCTGAACAGAAACCACACGATGTGGTAATTCCATCACCGCAACGGCGCAACGTCATCGTCATGCAATTTCAAATAAAGAATTAACGAAACACGTGCACGAGCACGTGCTAGACTCTGAGAGTCATAGATCACCCCACGCCCTCTCTATATCGATAGGAGTTCGTCTCTTCCTCTTCATCTACCTATCCCTCACACTCTCTCACCCACTCTCACCCTTTCACCTATCATTTCTCTCTCTTTCTCTCTCTTTCTCTCTCTCTCTCTCTCTCTCTCTCCCTCTCACCTGTCCGTCTGCCACTGCCCGCATCGGCACACTGCTGCGCACCTCGTATCGCCCCCCAGCCATCCGAATCAGCTCACACCTCAAACAATCAGATACATTTCAACTCCCCCACTTTCTATCTAAATCTCTTCATGTGTGCACGTGTTGAACATGCAGTCACAATCACAGTGAACCGTCTCCTCTCAGCTGATTTCTCTCTCTCTCTCTCTCTCCCTCCCTCTCTCTCTCTCTCTCTCTCTCGCTCTCTCTCTCTCTCCCTCCCTCCCTCCCTCCCTCCCTCCCTCCCTCCCTCCATCCCTCCCTCCCTCCCTCCCTCCCCCTCTCCTCTCTCCTACCTCACTGGCTGGTGTGTGCGCTGAATGCGGTACTCTACTCGGCAGCTGTCCTTGCCTGAAAGAGACCTAGCAAACAGCCATTAACGAAAGAGGGTTTTTTTCAAAGTAGATAGAACAACAGATAATAGAACATAATAATAGCTAGCTGTTAGATACACAACGGAATCCTGTTTCGACCCATTAACCTATAACCTGCAAACACCCCCCCCCCCCACCTCGGAACGGCTCGTCGCATACCCACTCCGGCTCGTGAATGACGAATCGAGTGGCGTAGAGGCTGGGGTGGTGCGAGCCCGCGCACTCAACAGTCAGAGTCAGAAATGTATCCGGAATAGATATATCTCAGTAGGATCACAAATCACCCCAATATACAAAGGTAAAATACAATGTGTCAAAGCTAAAAAAAAAACGTATTGAAATAGACCTGAACACGACATCAATAATTTCAACCTTTGATACCTACATTCAGTGGATTCACCCACTCACCACATGCACCCTGTTGCTCTCAGCGTCGATGCGCGAAACGAACATGCCGAGGTGACTGCCTGAAGTCTCTCTCTGCTCTCTCTGCTCTCTCTCTCACTCTCTTCTTTCTCTCTCTCTTCTTTCTCTCTCTCTCTCTCTCTCCCTTCTCTCTCTCCCTTCTCTCTCTCTCCCCCCTCACCCTTCATGGCCACCCTCTTCCCCAGTGTATACGCGTGCACTCCTCTGTGCTCTCCCACCACCCGTCCGCTTTCGTCCACCATCTCACCCGGAACACAGTCCACATACTGAAAGGATTACTGTACTCCCGATTGTTATAAGAATTACTGTACTTTGAACTGTGCAAAGATTACTATAAATGAAGTACCTGCTCCATAAACTCTTCAAAGTTCTTGCGCTTGCCCACAAAACAGATGCCCATGCTCTAAAAATGCGTGTGTCATACCGTATCTCTAGTACTACCGTACCTCCGGTTTCTCCGCCACCTCCGCCAATCCCTCTCGCCTGGCAATCTCCCGGACCTGATGACGTCACGTAAACAAACAAACAACTTCAACTTGACTCACTTGTGTCTTGTACATTCTCCCCAGTGGGAAGACTGCCCGCGAGAGCTGACTGCGATTCAGGGTGCAGAGAAAGTACGACTGGTCCTTGAGCGGGTCCACTCCCGTCAACAAACGTAGACCTGACGATAGAACTACAGTATTCCTAGTTATCCCTACCGTACCTTCCTCATCCCGCCTTCCCGTAGGCCACTGCTCGCCACTCGTCCTGCAGTAGTGGCCGGTGGCAATCAGATCCGCACCGAGGCGAGTCACCTAAAATTTCTGTTTCTTCTCCCTCTCTCTCCCTCCCTCTCCCTCTCTCTCTCTCTCTCTCTCTCTCTCTCTCTCTCCCTTCACTCACCGCATGGGTATGCAAATGTGCGAACTTGATGTGTCTGTTGCAGAGCACATCCGGCACGAGCGTCCTTCCGCGGCGGTAGTCGTCCAGCATACGCCTAGAAACTATACAAATTATACAATAACCATTTTTTTACATGACTTGTTCATTGTACACTGTCACACAGTCACTGTACACTGTCACTGTCTACAACTCATCACAATCAGGTAATTCATAAGATGACCACAAAAACGAACAATGCTCCACTGCACTTGAATCGTGAAAGACAAACTCACTGAAACACCTCCGTCCAGTACTGCTTGATGAAGTCGACGGTGTGGAAGGGGATGGAGAGCCTGTCGCAGATGCGGCGCGCATCAGCCTCGTCCTTCGAGCGGGGACAGCGAGAGGTACCCTCCTCCACAGAATCCCAGTTGTTCTGAAAGGAAAAGAAGGTGATGGAGCAGTGAAAGGTAGATGGATCAGCAAGCGAGAGAGTCAGAGATAGTTAGATAGTTAGATAGATAGATAAAGAGAGAGAGAGAGAGAGAGAGAGAGAGAGAAACCCTTCCTCACCATGTACACCCCGGCCACGTCGTACCCCCTCTGCTTGAGCAGCCATGCCGACACTGCACTATCCACTCCCCCGGACATGCCCACCACCACCCGCGGCAGTCGCATCTCCAATCGATAAATCAATTCCAGATGCTTTTAACATTTCTTGTCCTTCTCGTCTCAAAGCAGATATCACATACGGAAACTCGACCGGTAAAACCATTCAAAAAAGTAGGAATCGATAAATAAATCTTTATAACAAACGACCCGTGATCAAGCC
Source organism: Rhabditoides inermis (assembly GCA_963966185.1). Taxonomy (NCBI): domain Eukaryota; kingdom Metazoa; phylum Nematoda; class Chromadorea; order Rhabditida; family Rhabditidae; genus Rhabditoides; species Rhabditoides inermis. Next base: position 478,960 of record CAWZYM010000224.1, on the reverse strand, counting down.
ATACGCATACAACAACTACTACAAACTCTGGAAATATTACCTAGAACTATGCAACAATCTATAGACCTACGGGCTACATTTCTGCTAACACTCGCTGCTTCTGGTCCTTGCATTCTACCGCTGCCTCACTTCTCCTTCTGCTCCTTCTGTTTCTCATTCATCTCCGCTCGCTTCTTGTCCACCTCCGCCTCAAACGCTTTCTTCATTCCGTCCTCAAACTGAAATACAACATAATGCAAGCAACGTCTCATACATAAATGAAACATAATACACGGAGGTAGGAGAGGAAGAGGAACACCACTTCACCTGACACCCCAAAAGCTCGCGCCTCCAAAGTGGTGCTCCCTTCCAGCTCTCCTACCTCCACGAGCACGAATACAAGCTACATCTCCATGCTACATCTCGGTCTCGGAGATTAGAATGTACACCATCGACTCTTAACAACGTAAATAACAAACCGTCAAACAGAAAGGGAACCTGCCCACCCACCTGGTTGATCTGCTGCATTCTCTGCTCAAGTCGCTTGTGCTCCTCAGCCCGCAGCTCCTGCACCGCCTCCTTGAACTTCTCCTTCTCAGACGCCTCCAGCTGAAAGAGGGGAAATGAAAACTACCCTCTCCCATTCAAATACAAAAGCAGCTCTTCCGCACCCTCAACATCAAATCGGAAAGATTAACCCTCGCCCCCTTACAGAACCTTGTCGTACTGGTGCAGTAATCCCCTACCGTACCCTGTCAACTTCAAAAATACAGTATCCCTCCCCCTACCGTACCCTGTCGTACTCGTCGACGGCCGCCTTGTTCCTCTGCAGCAGGGCGCGCACATTGTCCCGCGCGCCGTCCATCAAGCGACGCTCGTCGCCATAGCCCTGAGAGATTATTGAAATATATACTCATAATAAACGTGAAGATTTTCTATAACATTAATTCAAAAATACTAAAGGTGTGGTCAGTCTCTTCAAAAACAGCCTCTTCAGCAGAACGCTGAACGCCTTACAAACAAACTGTTTGGTTGTGTTTCGAAGGCGTTTTAAAGTCAATATCGAAGGTAGCTTTGAAGAGACTGACCGCTACTTAATTTCCCTACCTGTAGATGGTCCTGGAGCTGGGCGAGGTCGGCCTTGCTCACCACCTTCTGTTTGTCCTTGCGCTCGAACGGCCGGAAGTACTCGAACATCACGTCGAGTTTGTCCAAATCCACTCTGAAACAGACTGGATAACATAGCATACGTATTGGAAATTAAATAATTATTACAGTAACCCCACTATTAGGGGCGGCGCGCAGCGGCGCCCGTTTGTTTTGAGCTGTGACGCGCGCAACACGCCACTCCCAAGGCACACACGATTTCTCTATTCTAATACAATATACTTAATTAGTGTGCGTTATTTGTTAGAATATCACTTTGTAAGACCTATGAGTATGATTCGTGAAACCAATATCGGTTGCGGCATCCAAAAACCGCCCTCTCTTGCTCTCTCCCGCTTTGCCACTAAACGTGTTTACGACGGCGGCGGCGGCGGCGGCGACGACGGTGTGCATCACGTAAGCTCCGCCCACTGCACTTTGCGCTCATTGGTCGCTCGGCTCTCTTGCGTGCGCACTCTGATTGGCTGAGCGCATGCCCCGCCCTTCGTTCACCCACTCTCGTGTCGGCTCGCCGTCCAGGCCACCGCCCCAGTTTTGGCGCGAAAACTGTGGGGGGAGGGGAGTGTGCGGAGCGGAGTGAGTGGGTAAGAGAGAGAGACGCGAAATAGCGCGTGTCAATGAGAGAAATGATTGGCAGGCGCACGAGCGATTCGACAAAGCAGTGCGTTTCCATATTCAGGATACGTTTTCTAAAGTTTCGAATATGTATACATAACATGTTCGGCACATCAACCTGAAAAACAATTTCTTCGAAATTTGAGAAAAGGACATCCATTCTCTTTCGAAAAGTACACGAGTAAAGAGGAGTGGTTTGTTTTGATCTAATTCAACAAAAGCACATGCATAAAATCTCTTCGCAGCTGACTAAAATTTCAAAACAAACCTGCTCTTTCTGATCGATGAAAAATATAGTATGCACTATAATCGTGTCATACATTTTGTTGCAAGTTACTTGTTGGGATTAACAGTATCCTGAATACCTGAACTCAACATGCTAACAAGAAAACAATTAGAGTTTTAAAACATCGTTCGAAAGAGCAGGTTTGTTTTGAAATTTTAGTCAGCTGCGAAGAGATTTTATGCATGTGCTTTTGTTGAATTAGATCAAAACAAACCACTCCTCTTTACTCGTGTACTTTTCGAAAGAGAATACCTCTTGGTGGCGGGGAGGTCTTCGAGGAGGTCGGCGGCGTGCTGTCTGCGCTGCGCCGCCTGCGGAGTCGGAATGTCGTCCGCCATCTCCTGACGAGCGCGAAGATACTGAAAGGAATCATGTAAACAACAACAAACAAACAAACCGCTCACCTCGAGCGCCTCGCGGAACATTAGCTTGTTCTGGGGCACCTTGCTGGGGTCGGGCTCGTAGAAGCCGTACTCCCACATCGGGTCGTTGCGGTGCAGCCACTCGCTCTCCCGCGTCGGCAGATCCCTGCATATGAAAAATGAAAAAAATATGAAAAACCGATACATTTCACATTCACAACAATCACAACATGTGATGCAACATACTTGGTGCTGGTCCACCGCTCGACGGGGTCGGTGCGGGTGATGTTCATCTTGTGCATATTCGACACCAGCGTTTCGTGTTTTGAAGAAAGATCCTAGACCTTGTTTTTATTTTCTGAAACCGAAACAATACATACCTTCTTGATCTCCTCGTTCTGTTGTGCGCTCTTCACATGCTGCTCCTCCGATTTGTGGCGCGGCGCAGTTTGCTTGTGCATGCCCTGCAACCAAGACATGTATGATCATGAGATAGTATGACATAAAATAAATAATTTGAAAAACTGTGCCTGACTGACCTTTTCCATTTCTTCGACGTGACGAACCGCCTTCTGCTGGTAGTTGGCGTCCTTGGTCTTCTTACCAAGCGCGTTGAATATGCGCTTCATGACTTGAAACAGAATGTATAACAATTAACATAACACACATAAGAAAATAAACAAAAAAAGGAAAAATGTAAAACAAATATGCGGTGAAACATTTAAGCGCTCCAAAAAAACCTCTTTTACTCTAATTCTCTCACAATTGCACACTCTCTACAATTCAATTCAATTCAACATTTATCCGGTATCGCATTATGTGATCATAACTCAAAACATCAATCATTCACAGAGTAGCGCCGGGAAGCAAAATTCTTCCATCTTGTCGCATCAGCGTCCGCGGCCACACTCTTCCATTCCTCCTCGAGGGTCCTCCTATTGGTCTGGATCGTCTTCTTGAATTCGTCGCTCCACTGTAGATGGGGGCGACCGGCCTTGCCTTTCCTTGGCGGGTTCCAATCGATCACGCGTCGCGTCCATCGGTCGTCGTTGCAAGTCATGATGTGGCGGGCGAACCTCCACTTCCTTGATCTCGCCTCGCACAGAACGTCTCGTAATCCCGTCAGTCGTCGTATATCCTTGCACGGCACTTTGTCCAGCAGAGTCAACCCGAGCATCTTTCGTTCCATTCGTCGTTGGACAGTTCTCAGCTTCTGCAGGTCTTCTCTCCTTAGACTCCATGTTTCGGCAGCGTAGGTGAGTGCGGGAAGAACTGCCATCCGAAATACTTTCCTCCGCAGTCGCATCGGCGCACTCTTCAGCGTCAGGAACTGGCTATGGCGGAAGAAAGCGCCCCAGCCAGCCTGTATCCTCCTTGTCACCTCCACTCGATCGTCAGCCAGAAAACTAAGAGAGCGGCCCAGGTAGACGAATTTGTCCACGTACTCCACTTCTCCTCCGTCCAGTCTGATGCTCTTCTTCGGTCCGTTGCTCATGACCACCGTCTTCTTCCTGTTCACGTACAGCCCGTAGTCGCTGCTCTTCTCCGCGAGTTCCTCCAGCATCCTTTCTGCAGCCGAGGCCGAACGTGCAAAAAGGATGATGTCGTCAGCATAACAGAGATGAGTCAGCTTCTGTCCTCCAATGTCCAGTCCGGCTCCAACGAAGTCGAAGTCCATCTTGGCACAGATTTCAGCAAGCACGCAGTTGAACAGATGAGGAGATAGCGGGCAGCCTTGGCGCACACCTTTCTTCACTTCGATTTCGGCCGGTGTCCCTCGAACGTTCACTTTCGTCTTGCCATCGTTGTAGATACTCTGCAGCAGTCGAATGTAGGCGGGGTGCACTCCACATCTCTTCAGCGCAAGCCACGTGTCGTTGTGCTCGATGGAGTCGTAGGCCTTGACAAAGTCCACAAAAACCAGGTAGCCGTGGTAGCCGTGGCGATAGAGTTTGTAGATCACTTCTCGCGTCACCAGAATATGGTCGTTGCAGCTGAATCCTCTCCGAAAACCGGCCTGCTCCCGCGGCTGCTGCGCCTCCAAAGACGGTTGTAGTCGAGCGAGCACAGTCCGCATTAGCAGCTTCAGCAGCGTCGAAGACACAGAGATCGGTCTGTAGTTGCCGATGTCGAGTGGGTCGCCCTTTTTGTACAGCAGCGATACCAAGGAGTCGGCCATGTCGTCAGCGATCCTCCCTCCAGTGAGACAGGTGTTGAACAGCGCGGCAACGTACTCCAGTAGTATCGGCGGCGCGTACAACAGACTCTCCGTAGATATCCGGTCAGGTCCTCGAGACCGGATATCTACGGAACACTCTCTACAGTTATCATAAAAGCACAATAATTTGCTACAGTAATCTGTTTGTTTTTATTTTTCTGTGTATTTATTAATTATTTTTTTATCTGAAACATTTGTATTTTTTGATATGTAATCTTGTTACAGTTCCGCGGACATGGATTACGAGTCTCTTGCCGTTACTGATGAGATGGAGTATTCTCAAGGTGAGACAAACTACGAAGTGAGATCTATTGTAAACTTACTTTTTAGGCGACATACACATGAACCTGGCGTTTCAACAGACCTCCGTCGTTCAAGAAGATATATACAAGGTATGTATGTCATTCGCAATACATTGACCACATCCGTTGTTTTAGCTGACACCGGACGATCACTTGAATCTGCTGAGCGAGGGAGTCTCTGCTGTCACCGAGAACCAGATCGCCAAAATCGAGAGTTTCAAAAAGGTCAGCAATTCTGACATTAAAAATATTGAAATTTGCCACTCCGAACGTCATCATAGTTTCAGATTCTCGCAATCGTACAGAAGTTCGAGAGGTGTCTGGAAACATTCACCTCGCTTATGGCACCGATTCGCGGTATAATGGAGGAGCTGCTTGCTGCGCGCGACGTCACCGACGTGGCGAGGATCTCCAAGATTCTCTACGCCGACAACAAGAGCTTCTTCAATGACGTGGGGCTCTTTCGGTAGATAGTTGAACATCTTTCATATCAGATCGTTGCGGAGTTTCTGATGGATTGCGAGATCAGCATCGCGAGCCTAGTTGACATCAAGGCCACTGACTACCTGCTGACCATCCAGGAGCACAGGGACACTGCCATCCGCGAGATGCAGAAGTACAACAGCCTCGTCAGGGTGGGGGAATTCAAATGAGATGGTCACAGAAACAAGATGATTGTTTCAGGAATACGAGGAGTCTGCGAGTGGCAACTTCTTCGAGCGCATGATGAAAGTTGCCAACGAGGTTTGTTATTAGAATGGGCGGAGGATGCTGGATGCTCGTTCTGCCACTGATTAACCCCAGCTAGAATCCTGGTATACCACAACAATTTTTTCTTAGATGAGGTACTCAGTCTGTATTTGAACGTATTTGTATTTGGTGTGGGGCTGTGGGGCATCACCTCGATACAGCTCATCGTTAGCACAGAAGCAGTGTACCTGTATCATTACTGGGCATTAGGAATGTGAATGAAAACAGTAAGATAATTGTAGAACAATTGTAATTAGTTATCTTGCCATTCAGCGCCAGCGGACTGATCGGCAGCCCATTCCGTTCGAGTCGATGGCGGACAGGCAGGAGCAGCTCCACCACATGGAGGAGCAGCGGCTGACCGCCGTGCCATCCGCGGGTTTCGAGTCCCCCAACTCTGCCAGCGTGCGCTGCCACCACACGGCATGCGATGAGAGGTGCATTGTGATTATTTTTATTTATTACTCATTGTTATGGACACATTTGTCCAGGTTCTGGACGCACGATGGAATGAGCCGTCACATGCGGAATGAGCATACGCAGTTCACGGCGATTCGCCGCCAGCCGCAGCCGACGACTGGCTGGTGGCAGACCCCGCAGGTAGCCTAGCCATGACCTGTCCAGATCTGAAAGGATTGCAGGCTCACGCGTCGCCATCGCAGCAACTCGACTTCCACAACCGATGCACACCGTTCAAGTAACATCTAGTACGTGTCTAAATGTACATGTATGGTGTTCAGGTGTGATGCGTGTCTATTCGTCACGCCTACGGTGGTCGAGCTGCGCCACCATGTGCAGCAGTACCACAACCACTCTCTCCAGTAGTCTAGCACGTACTCTTCATTCAATCATAACCCCTTCACTATATTCTTTGAATTACGCTACGTACATTACATTGCTTCTCGATATCTACTTACTGCACTCGGTTTTTTTGTTATACGGTTTTTTACTACCTGCTCATTTGATCGTCCTGCTTTATTTCTCTTACTTTTGCCCTACTCATTGCTGCTCGGCGTTGTTGATCTATTTTGTTACACAGTTACATATATTTTATGAAAAATGTTGTCATAATAAATTGTTGATTTGAATTATTTTTAAATTATTTGAAATTTAATGTTCCCGCCGAAAAGTAAACCGTAACTTCAGCAGACCGGATATGCTTCGATCCAGTGTCGTGACTTTTGTAGCTTTTTTCGGGATTTTTTGTGGACTTCATTGTCTTCGTTGTCTTTTGTATCTTTTACATATGTGTATTATAACGGTTTTGTTTTTGTAGCCGGCTCTTTGTGCACCCGACTGCCTTGCCACAGGCGTCTTCCAGTGAGCAGCTACGCCGATCCCGATATGCCCAAACAAGAAGAGGTCTGTTTCCGTTCGGTATTTCCATTTATTTTATCAGGTATACGTTTCCAGCGCTCTCCCAACCATGACGAAAACGGCAACGACATGCCGACACTCAAGGTTTGTGTTGTTACGTTTCCGTCCAGCCAGTACGTTTCGTTACGTTCCCCGAATTTCAGGGCCCGTTCCTGCATTCGAACGGCATCAGCTGCTGCCCGAAGATCAGTGCCGCATTCGAGGAGAAGCAGTCGCTCGAGGTTGGACTTGTTTTATCTTTTTATTAATTTATTGATTGCATAATCGATTTCAGTCGCGTGTGAAGAAGGAGGTGCGGCTCTACCGGAAGGGCGTGTGCAGCGTGTTCGCCGCAGACGAGCGCGTACTCCTCCACAACCGCACGGTGCATTTATCGATTGATTATCGATTGACATAGATCGATCAGGTGTCGTTGGTGCTGTCCTATTTCGACTCGTCGCTGGAGGAGTTCGATTCGTCGATGCTGCGCGTCCGCATTCTCATCGAGGAGCTATTCCTGCAGAAGCAGAAGGGCAACGAGGAGAAGGCGAGTGATTACCGATTGATTTATTGATTGGTTCGATTCAGATCGCAGCTCTTTCCTACCTGCTCTACGAGAAGCACCGGACGCTTGTCAACGAGGTACTTTCATGCTATCGATTGATCATCGATAGCGTCAGGCGTCGCAAGCGTTCCTGTCCGCGTGCACCTCTCTGCTCTCGCAGCTGGACAGTGTGGATGGGGAGAGCGACGCGGCTGGTCGAGTGGCGGAGATGATCGAGCAGCAGCAGGCCAAGACGGACAGGGAGCGCGAGACGTACAACCGACTGTGCAAGGTGAGATGGGTTATGATGAAAGTTATCGATCGTACTTGCAGCGTTGGCTCATGTCGGAGCTGGCTCGCACGCAGCAGCAGCCGCTCCCGCCCATTGCCACCCTGCTGGCGCCGCTGCCGCGCCAAAGATCGGAAGCTGGGGCTGCTCCTCCTGTCAGCGAGAAGACCGAGGAGGAAGGGAAGAGGCGGACGGTAAAGAAGAAGCAGAAGAAGCAGCCGGTGCAAGTAGGAGAACCTTGAAGTATAAGTGCAAATGAATCTTCAGGACTCGCCGGCGTCGCCCGACCCAGAGGTGAAGTCGCGCTCGTCGTCGTCGACATCGTGCGAGATCTGCGCCCTCCCCTTGCTCAACGCGGCTCGTCTCCTCGCGCACATGCAGGCCGCACACGACCAGCTCGTCGGCAAGTCGCCCGCCCACATGCGCTTCGGACCCGTCGTCGCATGCGGAGCGGCCGCGAGCTGTCAGCGAAGGTGCGTGTACTATCGATTCATTGATTTATCGATTGATCAGATTCTGGACGCGCACGGGTCTGGAGCAGCACATGCTGGTGGAGCACGGTGTCGCGTCGGCGAAGGTGCTGGAGCGGGGCGGCGGGAAGAGGGACGCCGGCTGGTGCAAGTGCGGAAAGGTCAGTGCCAGAGGGGTTGCACTATTTAGTGATGTGTCAAAAGCTGAGCTGAAGGAGGAGAAGGTTGATAGGTAAACTTACGGTCATTTTCTTTGGGACCATTTCCGAAGTGTTCTGAAGGGATAGCTTCACATATTGAAGTGTTTGGGGGACGGTCTCATATTCTGAAGGCAGTTCGGATGTGTTTTGAAGAGACTTACCGCAACTGAATACTGTAGCGCTACGCGTTCAACCTGCTGGCTCACCTGTCCGACGAGCACGGGATGACACTGCGCTGCGCGGAGACGCTCTTCTCGTGCAACAAGTGCCCCTACCAGCACGCCTCCTTCGACCACGTCGAGAAGCACGCCAGGGGTGCGTGGTTATCGATTGATATTGATTGATTGATTGATTGATTTCAGATGGTCACGCTTTAGTCATCACGCTGGACTAGGCTCCCGTCCAAACGGTTTTAAAGATATCGAATTTCTTTTTGTGTTTTATAGTATTTTAAGGATTGTTGTAGTTTTAGTCTGCTCTGCGAGCTGTTTTGTTTTTAACCTGATTGTGAGTTGTTTTGTTTTGATAAATTTTTACTGACCCGACCGACCTTTGTTTGTAATGTTTAGGGGAATGAACGAAATTTAGCATGTCTAAATTGATTAGCATCTCTTTGGCATGCCCCGCCCCGTCTCTGCGGAAACGTTGATAAGCAGGCCGACCGGCCGCCAATCCACCATCCCCTCGTGTCCCCGAGGTAGTTCAGGTGCGTCCGCTCGCTCCCTTGGGTCCGCCCCCGCTGACCCCGCCCCTTTTCCAGCATGGCCGACAAGTCCGCGTTCATCCCCGTCGACCTGGGAGGCGGCGCGAGCAAGCCCGCTGAGCTCGACATCGACATCGACGACGAGCTGTTCGGAAAGAAGGTACTGTAGCTACAGTTACAGTACGCAGGGCTACAGTAACCCCATCCTGATTCAGGGAGGCTCTAAGCCCGCCGCCGCGCCCGCTCCTCCCCCGCCCCCTCCTCCTCCCCCCAAGGAGGAGCCGAAGAAGAGCGGAGGATACGCGTACTCCAAGGCCAAGACCTACCAGAAGACGTACGCCTACGGACAGAAGTAGACAGGAGAGAAGGAAGGAGAGGACGCGCCGCCCATCAACGAGATAACCAAGACTGCAGAAACAATACATTTTCGCATTCCACTCTCTAGCAGTATAGGGTATCCCCCATTTTCACGGTACGCGAATTATCGGCGGTCGGCCAGACAGGGTCGAAATGACGAGCTTTTTATGCAAATTGGAGAAATTTCGAGGTTTTACGCCGAAAACACGGCAAAAATGAAAGAAATTGAAAAATCGAAATCTAGAGTTCTGTGCAGACACTATCAAAGCATCTTCTCCCTCAAACTGGGTTCTGTACCATGGGTTTGAAGTGAGTTATTAAGTTTTCTAGTTTTCACCTATTGAACAGCCTCAAAAACGTGGTTATCGAACGATAACAAGAAAACTAGAGCGAAAATCAAAAATCGAAATCTAGAGTTCTATGGGGACTGGGGATCCACACCACATATCCAAAAATTGGAAATTTTCATCAATTCCGTAAGGAGTTATTAGCCATGGAAGGTGCTCCGATCTGCTTCATTTGACTTGCAAATGACCCTCATTTCCCTAAAATCAGACCGCCAAGCGCGCGAATCGCGCGGTCGAATGGTCTTGCGCAGGCCGATAGCGCGACTAGATGCGATCAAATGATGTCTAGAAATTATGCGATGAGATGGCTGTCGTACCGTGAACGGGGGGAATACCCTATAAACATTTGACATGATTGGCTTGTTTTTTGATGTGGTGGTGTGATCCGGTATTTAATATGGATTGTCGCAGAACAAATTATTTTCCTACCGTAATCCTAAGGAAGTGTCGCAGATCAAATTATTCTCCTACCGTAATCTTAAGGGAGCTTCGCACATCAAACTATTCTCCTACCGTAATCCTAAGGAAGTCTCGCAGATCAAGTTATTCTCCTACCGTAATCCTAAAGCAGTGTCACAGATCGAATTATTCTTTTACCGTAATCCTAAAAGAGCGTCGCAGATCAAATTATTCCTCTACCGTAATCCTAAGAGACCGTCGCAGATCAAACTATTCGCCTATCGTAATCCTAAGGTGGTGTCGAAGATGAAATTATTCTCCTACCGTAATTCTAACGAAGTGTCGCACATCAAATTCTTCTTCTACCGTAATCCTAAGACAATGTCGCAGGTCAAACTATTCTCATATCGTAATCCGAGAATTTACACGACACGAAGCACCAGACTCTGACTGCATTGTTTATTGTTTATCAGTAACGATAATGCCGTGTACAATTGAATGATGGTGGTGATGCTTGTCGCCGCCGAACAGCACGTCCATGACACTGGGCTCGTGATGGTGGTGGTTGTGAGAGTCGAAGACCGAGCGATAGTGGGTGTGGGTGTCGAACAGTGAGTGGTGGTGATGGTGAGAGTGCGAGTTGCGGCGACTCTGTCTGTTGTCGTCATCTGTAGCTGCCGCGGCGATCGCACCCAGACAGTACAACAGACAGCACACGCATTCTAGTATCTGTAACGTTGAATCGTTAGTAAACTTATCTGGTTGCTTATGATTATGAAGGAACGTATACGTATGCTGATCAAAGCTGATGTGGAAATGGGAAACGATGAGAGAAGGAGAGAAATACGTACCGCGATGCCGTCGCTCTTCGGGCACACGCGCAGTGTGTCGACTCGGATGTCGCCGCGGATCGCCACACTCTGCACGTGCCGCGGCGACTCGTCGTGGTAGAACGTGCAGCACTTGCGCTCGTTCACCGTGATCTGATGAGACAAATGAGTACATTACCAGTAGGCGATAGAATTACTTGTGTTTGTGTTCATTTTTTGGGATACAGATAAATGCGAAATGGTTAACTAGGTGAACCTACCGAGTAGTATGCGGTGTGCGCTTTGATCTTCATGCGCCAGTTGCCTCGCAGCACCGCGTGTATTGTGTGCGTCTCCGTCTTCCACACCCCCCGCCGACACGACTTCACAGAGACGGATGAGCCTGTGCACGAATATTCATGCACCAAGTAAGTTTTGTAAATTACGGCACTGCTACGCCTACTGCGAATTCCGATAGCATATTGCATATACCAGACTGATCGGTTATTCTGATCAGCTGAGTTTTGTCCATAAAACCAACCTTGCGTGCTGATTTGTAGCGCGATGCCTTCACAGTTGCGCATCTCGAATACGAATCCACTGAAAAAAGTATTTCGGTATTGTTAGAATATTTAGTATTGATATTTCAGGGTGAGCTATGTAATTGGTTAGTGTCTGATGGCTTATCAGATGATAAGATGTTCGTTTTTTGGCAGAGAGTAGCGTGAACGCTATCAGATAAACTGTTTGGCCGCTGATGGAAAGAATATTGATGAGGGAAGTCTGAACAGAAACTTACTCATGGGAGCCTATCCAGGAATACGCGTTAATCTCGATATATCCCCGACTCTCCAAACCCTGGCAGAGAGAGGTCGAATAGGGAATCATCTGAAAAGTAGTAGTAGTGGTCAATACTTCATTTGAACATATTCTGCCAATGTTTGAGTCTAAAGTCGTGGTAACATTCCCTAAAACTTAACTTACGGGGTTGTTGATAACAGTCATTGTGGTTTAAAGTTGGTCGCACTGGGCTCTGATTATTTTGTGGTCTCGACCTGCCTTTTCTAGGCGACAGCTTATCTCACACTAGTGTTCCTTTATCCTTTATCGAACTTGTCACTGATCTCATGATATGTGACGTAATACCACAACTCTGACTCATTTCCTGTGAGTAATGCATTTATCCAGGAAATTGATGTTCATTACTACCTTATGCGTTGTGTGGTACATGTACAGGAAATGACAATTAACAATTTGCATAATGCATCGTGCACTTTGTAAACTAGTTTTAATCACTTCCAAAATGGTGTTTCACGTCATCTGGCTCTAAAATACAAAAAGAGCTTTACGTCGGGTAAAACAAACTCATCTTTTATGCGAGTCTTTCTGAAAGATTTAAGATGATGAGGAAATCATCTACTTCACCACCACTAATGTTATCTTCTGTCTACTCTTCTCCATTCCCTCATTTTCCTCCGTCACTCTATGTATTCTCACTTCCTCATCTCTTCCTGTATCTCTTCCTCCCATACATAGCACAATTCACATACGTCAATCAATACTGAAATTGAAACAAACACCAAGTAGTAGGAAATGTTTTCAAATTCGAGCTTAGCTGTAATGGTGTGTTCCAGAGAAGCTCTAATTAGCATCCGTATTCTTTTGGGTACAAATATCATTGCAACAACATCAGTGCAACACGTACTCCTCGCGAAAGTAAAACATCATTTTGCCGGCATTATTCCTATTTCCTATTCATTTCTATTCATGTCATTTCTTAACATATAATGCAACATATTTATTATATACTCTTGTGTGGTTCTCTCACAAATGATTGTTTTGAATGTGTTCAGTGATCACTTTTGAGAGATTCTGGATCTTACATATTGCGTCAATTCTCAACTTTTTTTAACACTTTTTTCAGACAGATTGTGAGTCAATAATAATTTAATTCGACACTTTATCATCAAATTCGGCACAAAAGTAAATAGTTGCATACACACAAAAATCAAACACATACCCTGGGAAAACGTGGTAATCATAATCAGACAAATGGAGAGAGAGAGAGATTCGTACACCCGAGTCGTAGAGCAAAATTATTCGTAATAGAGAGTAAAGTTGAATAAATGAAACGAATGCAATTGAGAGTGTTTCGATCTCGAGAAACGTTGAAGAAGGTCAGCTCGTTGGGAGATGTTCAGATGGTCTCCATCATTCTTCGGCTGTCCTCACTGTCAGTACGCACTTGCGTCGCCTTTAAAGGACAAGTCGCCAGGGTTTCCGCGCGCTGGATCTGAAATTGCAGTAATTAATGAACAAAACAAAGGAATAGGGAAGAATACAAGCAATTTCACTACGCAGACCGGTTTCCGTCCCTTTCATAAAAAGTTGTATTCTGTATAAATTAATAGACTCTACCAGACATGTACTCTGTTCGCAGCAGTACTGCTGTAACTATTGTATTTCAATGCCACTACCTGTTCCGCTTTCGCATTGTCCAGACTCTCAACTACTTCTACGCTTTCAATGTGGGATAGCGGATAGTGGAATAGTGCAATAGTGCACAAAACGTTTGTGTGTGCGTGTGAATTATACGCAGTTCTCTGAGTGAGCTATTGTTAGTCTTTTCAAATTTCAGCACCCACAACATGCAAAAACAAATATCGCTGCAAACTGTCAAAAACTACACAACACCAAATAGTGGTGGTAAGTAAACATTGCCTAGGTCATTGTATCAAACTGTTCCTACTCACCAAACTTCTCTGAGTGATCTATTGTTACGGTTCTCTGAGTGAGCTATAGTTATATTGTTAGTCCGACAAACTGTTCCAACCCACCACACTCTTCGTCGCAGTGGTCTGTGGTCGAACGGATGCGAACATGTTGTGAAGGGCCATGCGGAACGCCTCGTTCACCAGGGCGTATGCCACCGGGTTCACGCAGGCAGAGGAGATGCCAAGCAAGTGGCAGAACAGGTAGCTGCAATCACTTCTCAATCAATCAATCAATCAATCAATCAATCAATCAATCAATTGATCAATTGTTGAAAATCGCTATATCCTGACTATACAACAAGTCCCAGCGCTCAGCCCTTGTAGTGGTATCTCCGTTTTGATAATGCAACTGTAAACATGTTACAAACGGTAAGTTTAGAAGGGCATTTACATTTGTTATTGATGCGGATCGTCTCACCTGTACTGCGAGAACTGAATGAGGTCGAATCCGCTGAGCATGTTGTAGATGTTCATCGGCGCCCAGCAGATGGCGTATGTCAACACCAGCACACACAACAACAACAGGGCGCGTCTGCAAAATGACGTCATCTCTCTCCCTCCTCTTCTCTCTCTCTCTCTCTCTCTCTCTCTCTCTTTCTCTCTCTCTCTCTGACCTCATCTCTCTGCTCACCTGTTCCTGATTTGCATATTAGTCCTTCTGGATTCGTCGACGGTGCGCGAGGCGCGCACCCTTCTATTGAGGGTCCACCCGATCTGCATGTACGCGAATCCGAGAGAGAACAGAGGCACGAGGTACTGTAATGAATACTGTAGTTTGTAGTTGTTGTAGCTCGTGATTTATCTTTGATGTCGCTTCAATGTCATTCACAAGCTGTTGTTATGAGTGCAACAGCATCGCCCCCTCACAATAACACGTTCAGTGGATATGGCTTTTTTTGAGAAGATGCTAGTAATCTTTTTGGAGCTTAGCCTTATTAGCAGTAGCGTGATGTGTAGTAGTTATCTAGTTGATGAAACGCTCCCGGAAGTGGTGGCACTTCATTAAATAAATGGAATGTAGTTCAGTCACAACGTTCATAGAAGTCAGGAATACCGTCATAGCATGGGAGTGGGAACTTGAGCCCGGGTGCTCTCTCTCTCTCTCTCTCTCTCTCTCTCTCTCTCTCTCTCTCTCTCTCACTCTCGATCTGTGATACTACGTGAACACCAGAACACATACGTGTTCGCACATATCCTGGTTCCTGGCGGAGAAACGTGATATTTCAATAGGCTACTTCAAGATTCATATTTTGTTGCGTTTTCCGGTCCTCAATTTTTCATAACATCAAGTGCAATCTAGTACATACTCTCAACGACGAAAACGCGTTGACCCACAAGTAGAAAGCCCTTTTTTTCGAAACGATACCGTAATGTGAAAGAGTGAAAGGTGAAAGTAGTATTTAAAGACATCAAAACACATGTACTAATATTAGTTATTCCACAACCAAAACACACTCCATATAGTATTCTTTTCAAAGGAATCGCAATCTCATGCGCTGATTCATATAATTGAGGACATAATCATAGTGAAAAGTAATCATAGTATAGGCCATCATAATTTATGATCATGCACTCCGAGTTAGCCTTCCAAGATCTTTGCCATACTGCATGCTTCCATTCATGTTCTCGTACAATGCCACGTACAGCTATTACGAATTACGAATCACGGTTCCGGGAAAACCCTCTCAAAGTACCTGAATGGCGAACACTGCGAGTGTGTAGGTGAGTTTGCTGAACGCGAATCGACTCCACGTCTCCGGCGACTCCATGCATACTTGTGGGAAAGACCGCCCGCACACGTTCAGCTGAAACGTATCGGAAACGTAAACACTGAAACGTTTCGCGGGCTGGAATGTTTACGTTGGTATTTATTGGGATCGCCCAGTACTCCTTCCCTGCATCACATTTTTTTCATCAGACATATCGCTGTACCCTCCTGTTTTGGTGGTGGTAGCATCGCAGTAAACGCATTTGCCATTTTCCCTCGATGTTCCCAGATGTGTGTGTTTTATTGTGGCGAAGCAATGCGATTCTTCCGATTACGTCATAGAATGCGGGAAGACACAGTGACACAGAGATACATGTTTTCCATATTGTAGTGGACACATCCCAATGATTTAATTTAGAGAAACAAGGCTTATTATAGTTCATTTACATGAGCGAAACGATTCGATTACCGCTCTGAAAACGAAAATAAGGTCGTTTGGCTACGTAGTGGTGGGAAAAAGTGTGCTTTGATTTCGAATAAGACGAATTAGTGAATTAGTCTGTACAAAGAAAACTGCGTGTCGCGTTTGAGAAAAAAGAGAGAAATAAAACCTTACAGGAAGTCCCCGTGAGACCAGGGAAGTCCCTGTCAGATACAAGGTTGTAGGTTGTAGTGTTATCTGGATTCTGGTTGTTTGCTTCGGGCAAGATGCTCAAAATTCCCTCCTATATATCCCCAGATGTGTGTTTTCGTGCTCATACATACATATGCATCTATGCATCTCTCATGAATATGCATATGTTCGTATAGGCATTTGGCGAGGGGCCAATTCGATAGCGTAAACATTTCACGAATCGACAAGTGCTCTCTCTTGTCACTCAAGAGAGCCTATAAAGAGCGCTGTTAGAGTAGAGGGCAGTGTCCTTCCTCCTTTTCTCTCCCCCGCTATCGCTCTCCCTCTATCTATGTTGGTGCCGGCAACCTTTTGCCTCCTGTCAATCAAGAAGTGAGATGAAGAAAAGACGACTTCCGTTTACCTTGCGCCCCCCACTTTCCATTCCCCTCTCTTGTCTATGAGTCTAAGTAGAATGCTATATAGAATGATTACATGAGATAGTTTTTGCAGCGCGGGAAAGGGGACGAGTTCTGCGAAGCATGAACAATTCACATCCTCCTATCAATCTCCTTATCAATTCGCTCTTCAATTATGGATGATGTGAAAGGTGAATGGGGATAATTGAGTGACTTCATGATAAAATGATACCTGATGAACAGTCTGCGGGTCGCTCCAAGGCTCGAAGGTGACCACGTTCTCGGCCGAGACTGCGAGTGAGTAGGGCAGGGCGACGAGGATCGACACTATCCACACCACACAGTAGCAGATCAGCGGAGCCGTGGCCGCCAGACGCCTGAAAAATAATAAAAGTGTCAAAAACTAATGTTGTTTCATTAGTTTCGCATTCTAAAACATTTCAAAATGTGTTTCATGACCATTCGAATTCAGCAAAACGTTTTGCCCCGAACCGGGATCGATCCGGTGACCTTACGATCTTCAGTCGTACGCTCTCCCAACTGAGCTATCGAGGCGTTGCATGTACTCACCATCTGACTGGACACAGAGTGAGCAGTACTCGATCGAGAGCAATCAGCGCGAGAGTGAGAGAAGAGACGAAAGTGTTGACTGCTTGCACGGATGCGAGCTGCAAAAGAGGTTTCTGTATTTATTGTTCTGATTATTTTTGTCAATGAAAAACACACTCTGGTTAAACGTACATTACATTAAATGCGTGGTACATTAATTAATGACATATCTTTCACTCATCCAACAACAAAAAACAAATCTGTGAAGAGTGCATTAGATCTCATTACGATTAAATAGATTTACTATGAACAAAGACTTGTTATTGACCAAACCTCTATCTGAAATTGTTTCAATTTATCTAATAACGAATTCAAAACTACTCTCTAAACTCTCTAAACTCTAAACCGCTACGTTTATGTTCCCTTCTCACACATTTCTGCAAACCGCTAGCCGACCATTTTTCAATTAAGGAAGTGCCGTAAACTATTTTACTAGTGCATCGTCAATTTCTTTTCCGACTAAAGTCCACGTCGGGCCCATTGCCAAAAACGGGCAACCGAATGAGTCGTCACAATCCCACAGACTTACTCACGCACTACAATCATGAACCTGAGCAAGTGAGAATTTTTTGTAATTTGTGAGTGTGTGTCATGTGTGACAGCAGTGGAAAGCAAATATTACACGTAACGTTATGTACAAGGCACCAAACGCACCAATCGATATTCAATCAATACAACGCACCACTTTGCAGCTGTAGTCTCCGAACGGCCAGAATAGGTTGACGGAGGTGTACAGAGTGACGGGGGCGGTGACCACACAGAGAAGGAGGTCAGAGAACGCGAGGTTCACGATGAAACTGAAAACAAATCAAATAAATCAAATACTTTATTCGGTATATGTCATGAGTGGCACATACCGAACCTTTCTCCCTTATAAATCGTGCACTTTTATTTTTACGTTGTTCATTTCTCTCTTGAATCGCTCAATTCTTTTCGACCATTCTTCATCTTACTAATGCATGAGCATAACATACTGATACGATAGGAGTGTTTACTATGATCTACGATTATATTTCAACCCTTGCTCTACCGTACTATCGTCTATCGTACATCTCTTTGCTACTATGACTTAACAATGAACAATACACTTTACTGCTTACTTATATTAAGTCACACCAATTATTCATTCACGCAAAATGAAGTGTTACCATTTATCCTATCATTCTCTATTTGCACTTTCTACTAGCACTATACATAATAATACATGCTCATCTCCTCCCCCTTCTCGAATTTGCAAAACAAAAATCACAGAACATAATTGTTTTCAATCTATTCGTAAATTCTATTTCCGATACTTGTACCCATTATCCTGTCAGCATCTCGCCGAATTCACATTTCTACCCTAGCGAAATGGCCAGTAGAACGGCAATTACAGAGCCGCAATTAGGTAACGGGTTTATCAAATTATAGATATGAAGGAAGGAAGGAGCACGAAACGTTGATGATTGAAGGGTTTTGTGCTCTCTATGTGGCATCATTATGATATGTATGTAGCTCCATCAAGTTCGAAGATTGAAACGTTTCATTGAACAAAGTTCCTTCTATTCATTGAAATCGTTGTAGGGGTTCTTACTTGAAAGATAACCATGTGATTTGTGATTTTTGTAAGCCGGTTAAGTCTTTCGCTCTTTCTTCTCCCTAGCTGCTCAATTGCTGCAGCGGTCATTATCCCCATACTACGGCTCCCAAACATCATATGACTAGGATCTCTTTCTCCCCTCTCTCTCTCTCTCTCTCTCTCTCTCTCTCTCTCTCTTTCTCTTTCTCTTTCTCTCTCTCTCTCTCTGCTCTCTCTCTCTCTCTCTCTCTCTCTCTCTCTCTTCCTCCCTGATACCTTTTCTCGCCCCCGGATGTATGTACTCATGAACCCAGCCACTTCCTTCATCTTTTCTTCAATGATTGTACATTCGCGAATGGACGCAATGCAATTGCGGGTCCAGTGAAGTGGGAGAAAGAATGGGAGAGAGAGAGAGAGAGGGAGGGAGGGAGAGAGGGAGGGAGGGAACCTGGTACTCCTTCCATCTCGAAGCAATCATGCAACCTGCGAACCCCTCTGCACTGAGAACCAGAGACGAATCGCCCAATTTGTTGTTTATGCAACGACTCTGTCCATTGGATGGGGTTATAAACATCGGTTTCAATCGCTACTTACTCAATCCGAAATGGGAGATTCGAGACCACTAATAAGCTGGCTAGCAAAATTACTTAGCATTAACATTAAGCTCTGCGTAAATCCGGAAGTTAAATTTCGAGTTTTCTCCCGGGGATCACAGGCTACACTTTGGCTTCTTTAGCTACACCGGAAACTGTGATGTAATACTGTTTTCAGTCGTAACTACACGATTTTCGAATCATGCACTAGCGAGAAAAAAAGCAAAACTCTCACTCGCATCATAATATTAAAGTGTTACTCTTAAACGATGTACTTACATATATTAGCTCTTACTTACACAACTTACTACTTACATAACTGTACTATCGGGTTTATAAGAGTGACGGTACATTACCAGTTACCTGTTGCGGATGTTTCTGAGGTTGGCGGTTCGGAAGAATGCGAATAGGACAACGAGGTTGAGAAAGGCGCCAAGCGAGCACACGATTCCATAGAGCACCACCACGGCAGAACCATCGAACTGGTTCTTCCAATAGTAGTTATTCTGAAAAAGAGGGTTTTCACACTTGTACACCTCGAATATCAATGTTGTCCCTGTTCCCATTTTCCTTTTTCTGCCCCAAAGCTCTCTTCCCGACTTTTTTTGTGTTTTATCATGTCTTTCAGTCAGAGATTAGGATGATATTAAATCTGCTATATCCTCATATCATCAAAGGAAGTGTTCTCATAGAATATATATTGCATGGGCATAACACAATATCGCGTGAGTCACACGCCTTCTCTCCCCTACTAATGTTCGATGGGAGTCTCGTTTCGCTTGTGCGGTGCGGCGACAAACCTCACTAGCACCCGTCAGCCGGCACTACTACGCACTAGATTGGCCGGTCGGCGAGTGAATTGTTTGTGCATGTCACTCAAAGGCGGCCGGACATGCGGGAAGGTCGACCCGAAATAGAAATCACATACCTTCCACATTTTGTGAGTACAAGAAAGAGAGAGAAACGTGGGACACTAAGGAGTGCGTGAGAAAGGAGATATGAATATATGAAATTTTATATGTTTTTGCACATCATAGGTCATACAGTACAATTCCTAAAAAGTCAAAAACCACTGAAAATTTTGAGAATTTTTAAAAATTCCAAAAAATCGTTCTAACTCCGTTCAGAGGCCGAATTTCGAGATGCACCAAAAGAGAGAAGTGTAGTCCATACTGGTGCGGGTTGGATGGTATACTTTTTGTCAACATTGTAATGGTTCTAATCGGAGTTTTCGTCTTTCTCGTTTTCCATTTGACACCGGGCAATCGCTGTTTGCCGCCAAATGACCGAGTTTTTATGCAAATGAGTCATGACTGATAGCTGTCATTTCTTTCCTTGGAGTTGCATATGGATATCTCCTATTAGAACCATTGCAATGTTGACAAAAAGCGAACCATCCAACCCGCACCAGTGTGGACTACACTTCTCTCTTTTGGTGCAACTCGAAATTCGGCCTCTGAAGGGAGTTAGAACGATTTTTTGGAAATTTTAAAAATTCTCAAAAATTTCAGTGGTTTTTGACTTTTTAGGAATTGTACTGTAGATCATCACAACTCCCATATTTCAGTTTATACAGTGTATACCCATCAACAACGTTGTTATATATACATATAGTTTATATAGTTGTGTCAAAGCTCACTTATCTACCACGTAATGTATAAAAAGTGAATGTGTTATGGTGATTGAGGTACGTAAGAGAGGCACTCGCTTGTCAATGCTTAATCGCTTCTCAGAATATTATATCCTCTCTCTCTCTCTTTCTCTCTCTCTCTCTCCCTCTCTCCCTCCCCCCTCTCTCCCTCTCTCCCTGTGCACGCGAAATGAGCTCCACGGATTAATTAGGGATCTCTCAACCTCGCGTCTGAATATATTCTATGCACTGTCTGAACGTAAGAAGACATACTACAGTAATTAAAGAAATGAGTCAGTTGAGAAGAGATCGAAAAACCTAAAGGGAATAGGGGAGATCTAGGCACGTAATTTCCGGTGAGAGAGAGAGAGAGAGAGAGGGAGAGGGAGAGTGAGAGAGAGAGAGAGAGAGATGTGGGGGGGGAAGGAAGGAAGGAGGAGGGAGGTAAGGAAGAAGACACAAGATGTAGAGAGCAATTTACTATCGCTTCCTTGATTTTTAACATTGCCTCTACTGGCCAATGAATATAACAGAAAAAGATGCGAAAAACAAGTGTGCTCACGTGAAACTACATATTTTATGTCCAAATTCAACATTATCAATTCCGTTATTTCAAATGAAATTCATTTCACCTCTGTCAAAAACACACATGCATAGGATATATGATTGACTGACTGAGTGTGATTTGCTTTGTTGTAAAGCGGTAAACACGCCGTTATTAACTGCAACCATCTCCCTCTCTCTCTCTCACTTTCTCTCTCCCCTTCTCCCTCCCTCTCACTTTCTCTCTCCTTCTCTTACTACTCATGTGCAACAATGTTCACCCGAAAATGAAGTAAACTAATAACTAATGGAGTGTCATGGATCATTCATTCCTGTTGAACACTCATATTCTTAACACTGTTGACAACTATGGAAAGAGTCCCGCTCGCTGCGGAATTTCATACAAAAACATGTTCATTTATAGGTATAGCAAGAGTTTGCCTCTTTCACGGTGGTCTAGCGTGCAGAAACTAACAAAAACGCAGCCTTTTGCTGTATGCTGATATTCACACATGAACACTTGAATATGTATGGTAAATGAACAGAGAACAGAGATCGGCTTGTTGCCGGCAGCTTTTTTTCACGGGATAATATGGACTAGCCACCTGAATTTCGCTTCCGCCTATTATAATATTATAAAACACAGCAGGCATCGAAACAGAGATCTAGTCGTAAACTCAAGTGTGCATACGGTATACAGTCTATAGTGCCCGCCAATCAGTGATAGTATAGACTTCACTATAAGCTATAGTTTTCGATCTCTACCTCACTGAATTAGGGTGTTCTAACCGCTATTGACATGGACATTCCACAAGCTGACATTCCGACTGATTTTCCCCATGTTTCCGAATATAGGTAATATGACATTAGTTTTGTCCTCTCAACTCAATCTTCTCTCCTCGCACATTTGCTCTTCCCCGTACATATTCACTCCTAAGAGTGAAGTGCCTGGCAAGATCGACATCTTGTCAACACGCTCATAAAACCGCAGCTTCCAGGGAGTGAGAAGAGAGAGAGAGAGGGAGAGAGGAAGGGAGGGAGAGGGAGAGAGAGAGAGAAAGAGGGAGAAAGGAAGAGAGAGGGAGGGAGAGAGGGAGGGAGAGAGACAGCTGGCGAGATTCGAAAAAGAGAGCCGCGCAGCGTCCTGATTGTAATCGATAGGCGTGGCGAGCTGGTTTGATGAATGGGTGAGTGTTACACTGACCACTCATCTCCTCTCTCTCTCTCTCTCTCTCTCTCTCTCTCTCTCTCTCTCTCTCTCTCTCTCTCTCTCTCTCTCTCTCTCTCTGGTAGCCTCAGGGCATATTGACCCTGCGACACCCGATCTATCACCGATCGCCTACTGATGTAAGATAGATGAGTCGACTGTGGGTATATGTCGTATGTAATAACAAGGCAATTTTCACGATATACAAAATGGCTGCATTTATGTGCATAGCTTTTATGAAACAAATAGACGTAGAGAAAAAGAAAGAAGTGCATTCGTAAAATTTTCACACACAACCCCCGTACATCCGGTAATTACTAGTACAAGCAATTACTCGTACAATTAGCGACGGTGTGTTCTTGACTATGTGAGTGTTATCGCCCCTTGCTTTGCAGTCTGTGTCTGTGTGAGAGGAGAGAGAAAGAGAGAGAGAGAGAGAGAGAGATGGGACCACTCAACGAGGGTGGGGGAGCACAACAATCACTTGATTGTTTCCTAGTCTCGTTCTGAGAGAGGTAGGGGGAGGAAAGAGCGTGTCTACGAACCGGTAATGTGGTGACGTAGAGGAGAAGGAGAATAAGCAGGTGGAGCAGCGATCCTGCTCCTTATTTCAGGGAAGGAGGAGGAGAAGGGTGATCAGCTCCCTGCTCCCTGCTCCACTTCAGGGAAGGAGAAGGAGAAGGAGGAGTAGAAGGACCTCGCTCCAACTTCCTTCTCCATCTCATACGTGACAACATATATATACGACTATTACCCCAGGTAGAAACGTGACGCCATGTTTTCACGACGAGACTTTTTTTTTGGGGGGGGGGGAGAAATGGCCGAGTCACCCTAGCCTCGGAACATTTGTTTTCGTATTCATGAAATGTGACTCTGGACAAACAATTGACAATGAATTTGGACAAGAGATGAGGGGGGGGGGGAAGAGGGAATGAGATCTCCGAACCCAGTCAGGGGGAGTTGATTATGGTTGGTAATGTGAACCTACTGGCGCTCAAAGAGGAAAAGGGAGAGAGCGAGCGAGGAAGTAAGCTCATTTTTCCGTTTCAAGGATGATAACTGCGGGGATAATTGACAGACTATTGCAGTGAGAAGAGCCGTTTATTACGTTTATGCATTATCTATTCTCTTATCAGATAAGACTACTTGAGTTGAGTTTTTATTCACACTGATGAGATTTACGGGAACTAATTGTGAGTCTGATATCTTCTGCTAATCTAATTCTGCAAAACAAAATTACAAAAAATTGTATTCATAACAAGTGACAAGCCATGCTTGCAATATGTGCAGGTTATCGAGAAGTCTCATTACATCGTTATCATGTGGTCATTAGTCTAGACGAAATTAACAGCTCCTCAACACGTTTCTCTTTCTCCCTATTCTCTTCGTAGCGCAAACTGCAAACATTGAAGCTCCTATGCGCACCACAAAAGTTCAGTTCATGCCAGTAGTGGAATACGAATGTGGTGTTTCTGTTTTGAGAGGTAGTGAATTCGGCGAACGATAAATCATCATAGCGCTAGGATCTCCAGCAGTCAGAGCACAACAAAAACAACCACGCAAATTCGTTCTATCCGTATGCTCTCCCTTCTCTCTCTCTCCCTCCCCTCTTCTCTCTCTCTCTCTCTCTCTCTCTCTCTCCGGATGTTGTTGTTTTGTCACAGAAGCAATACCTACATTACATATTCGGGTATTTCTCATCAGCTACCAGATAGACTCGAATATAGGTTTGAGATCGTTATCACCCCTCTATCATATCAATGAGAATTTCGCTTAGGAACACTAGCGGCTAGCGCAGTTTTGTTTTTCGATGTTTAGATAGTGTATAACACTCTCGATATAAATTCGACGCGAAAGACGCGAGAGTTTGCCATAACAGAAAGCGGTGAACGAGAGTTTTGCTTGATTTAGCTTATTGTTGATAAGAAAATAAATATACGTTGTATTTGTATGTCAAATGTGAATTGTATCTGAATTGTATTGAATACGTGTTTGTGAATAAAATACAAACCCACGAATTCGTATGCGAGTTTCTAGTTTGGAAGTTGTTAGCGTTTTTTCGCATAACAACGCGGAAGAAAAGGCAAGGAAATGGAAAGTAGGTAAAATTGGATCAGGAAACGCGCGGGAGACACGCAGACAATGAGATCAAAGGAGGCGAAAGGCGCGCGGACAATCTCTCTCTCTCTCTCTCTCTCTCTCTCTCTCTCTCGCTCTAAGCAATATGTATATTTCCATGGATTTTCACATAGGAGAAGGACAGAGAGATTCAAAGGACATTTGCGAGAGAGAAAAATAAGGGCCGGAAGAAGCACTAGAACGAAGAGAACGCGCGAAAATTGGAATTTCAATGAGCGGAAAGGGGAATGGGGGACGACATGGGGCGGTATTAGCATAAAAAACAATGTCCAACGAGAACAAGAAAACAAAAACCAGCAAACCTGTAGGTTGGTGATATGATCGACCCAATCGCAGTTGACCTCCCGCCAATCGGAACGATTTGACCGCATCGTCCCTGCGAATGGCGAGAATGACAGGCCGCACTCCTCCCCCCCCCCCCTCTCTCTCTCTCTCCCCTCTTCCTCCCTCCCTCTCCCTCTCTCTCTCTCCCTAGCCCCGCCCACACAGGCGCAGAGCAATAAAAGCGACACAATTGACCGAGCAAAGGTGAGACAAGATGAAGGATAGCATGAGGAGAGTATTGGAAAGATTAATTGCGCCAGAGTGTGCATGGTGGTGTCTTTACAACGCATCTCGCGAGACATTTCACATTTCAGTGAATGTCATTTTGTTCAAGAACTGCGACACAACAACAAAAAACAACAACGAGAGATTTGCAATGAAATGTGATATATGGGTTATGGGTTACACGAAAATAGAGGGAGGATAATTGAGAGTTGAGAGAGATCATGGTTGTTTTGGCGAAGTGTAAGAATGATGCTCTACCTATTTACTTATGTTTCCAAGTAAATTTCAAAACGTTAATAGTGATAATTTCTTGTCTTGATGAAATATTGTGTTTGTTTTAGTGTATTGATAATAAATATAAGTTGATAGCCTATCCTAAGCTGACAAAAAATACCAAGTTCTTCGATATTCAATCAGTGTTATGTGTAAATGTTATGTAAGTATATGTAAGACTTCATAAGACCGAAACAACGTAACAACATAGACAAAGGTGTTTGTTTGTTAAGTGATTCCAGATCTGTGATGTATGGGAAGAAAACAGGGCTCGGTGTTGTTTTTAATACTTTTAATTTTCCATACGTGAAAAAAGGAAATGGAAATCGAAAGTTGAGATGATGAAAAAACGTTCTTTGACAAGGACAGCTGCGATTGTCGAATGTCACACTTCAAAATTCTCTCTCTCTCTCTCTCTCTCTCTCTCTCTTTCTTCCTATCACCGACTCAGTCACAATACGTTGTTCTGAAACGTACTCACATCTGATTT
Organism: Rhabditoides inermis; assembly: GCA_963966185.1. Classification (NCBI taxonomy): domain Eukaryota; kingdom Metazoa; phylum Nematoda; class Chromadorea; order Rhabditida; family Rhabditidae; genus Rhabditoides; species Rhabditoides inermis. The sequence goes on along the minus strand of CAWZYM010000224.1, from coordinate 452,702 downwards.
CACATCCGTATCACACACTCAATTGGTATTCTTCGCGACCCCACACATGAGTAACACACCAGAGAGTGCTCTCCGAGACACGCTACCCTCCACTCTACTTTACCGTAAACAGCTTTGCTCTGCAGACGTTTGTAGTCGATGATACATTATGCATGCTAAACTAAAACCTCAATTAGTCGCCCATGCAACCGTTCCATGCAAAGATATATATTAATATCAAGCCGTTAATATCTTATTATGGCTTACGACGTTCACAAAAGCTTTTGTAGTGATTCAGAACTATTTCAGGAAGAAAGAAGACAAACACACACTACGCATAGGGAGAAGACCGAGTGGTATATCGTAAGCCTATATAGGTTATATATGGCAGGGTGTTCCCGCGAGGAAAAAGGAAAAAGAAAAGACTAGAACTCAAAAGGACACGATTGTGCTTTGGGAGGATTCATCACTTGATACGGTACAATGAAGACCTGTTTCGAACTTGAACTGCATTTTTGAGAGAATCAAATCAACCTACCTAACAGTTCATCGTTTGTAAGATTGTAAGAAAGAGTGACGATTTTCGGTTATCAATTCTGCTACTAGCAAGTTGAAAGGTTTAAAAAAATTCCTGTTACGATTTCCAGAAAATGAGAGTGAAGAGGTACTCGAAAATGGAATACACTCTATTACTTGCTCCTTGCATGTCTGATAACGAGAGTTTATGCGAGCTAGTGGCAGGATTTGACTCGCCTTTGTGTCTTCAAATCTCTGTACTTACTTACGTGAAGAATTATATCACTGATTATAGCGGTCTTCAATCATATGCAATGCATAAATAAATGTAAGGAGGGGTAAGCAAGCTGGATAGAGTTTTTTTTCGCTCATTCGATCACATGATCCATACCGCTGGTTTTTATCCTTTTTGTTTAGGTGAGGCTGCGAAAATCGCGACGCTCATTCGCACTGCAATATATTTATTTACCCATGACTGTGTCCGCAGCCAATTGTTCATAAAGGGACATCTATGCATTTTCTAGGTGCTCATTTCGGGTACAGAGATGTGATTCACGAGCTTCTCGGCCCTTTTGAGGAAGCCCGTTTACCGACCGGATGTGGGGGTTTCACTCACCACTCACTCACTATACATAGCCTGGGGCAATACTCCGCCGGAATATACCTGCAATTCGTGAAATTCCAAAATTTGGAGTCTGCTGCCTCTCTCGTGATTTTTCGAAATTCACATAAGACACGCTTTCACAAAAAGTAGTGTGAACCAAACACAAGAAAGCACAAATGCCAGTTTCGTCATTTTTTGTGATGGAATAACGGACCATAAAATTATCTATAAACATGACTACTATAAAAATGACCATGCGGAAATGATAGACATTTATTTCTCTACCACAGCGACCAAATAGTATTTACAGATTTTTAGATGAACAACTGAGGAATACTGTTTATGATATTTAATGTGAATAGTGAATTATTCAAACTCAAATAAAACCATTTGTGCGCTTCTGGAAAATTTGAGCGATTTCAATTGGAGAGGAAATACTTCACGTGTTGCTCATTTTTATGTTATAACACAATGAAGTAGTGAAACGGCGGACACAATGCAACGAAGTTCACAGCAATAAGGAAATTGGTTCTCGAGTACAAATGTAAGTACAAGTACGATCGAATTGTGTTGTTGTTATTGTAGTATCTATTGAGAAATAAAAATATAAAAATACGCTTTAGAAAAAAAGAGACACCGAAATCTGCGAAAGCAACTATCAATCTATCAATGTGTGGCAGATTTTTGCGCAAAGGGTTTCACGGTCATTTCGAGATTTAGCGGAGTAGCTCATTTCATTAACATTCGCAATAAAAGATCATAACAATCTCCGTTTTGTATGTCTTTCCAGAACATTGTTTGCAATTGTGCTAAAATTCGTTTCGTTTGAGAAAAGAGAGAATTTTGTCTCTCTTTACTCATCTTTTACCAATTTCCTATTTTCAGTTGTAAAGGTGATCCCATTCACGCGTTTACTATAACTAAGTTTGAGCTGAATAGAGATTCAACATTGATCTCTATCTCTTCTTATAGAAATTGAAGGTAACGTCTTTGACCATCCAAGCGATTGAAAGTTAGAGGTCAAGTACAGTATATTTCAAAAATACAATTAATTTTTGTAATTGATAACCAAATTCGTGTAATAGTACTAAATACCGTTCATAAACGTAATAGGTTTAACATATCATTCCCACACAATCAAAACACAGGCGATCTCTGATGCGGGCGTCGACTCTGCTGACGCCGGAAAGGGTGGGGAGGATGAGAACGAGGGATCTACCGTAAATGTCTAAGAGCACTGAGAGCAATCTAGTTAGTCTTTTTTCGTGTAATATTCGTTCTATTCGTAAAAATCTAAGTTTATTAACTCATCGTTTGTCTAACTTTCCCATATCAATCAATGTTATCTGTGAAACTTGGCTTAGTCCCTCCGACCATGTCCCAACCTTTCCATCATATACGTGCCATTCCGTGGCAAGAACTCATAAGGGTGGTGGAGGAGTACTCGTTTGCATTTCTGCGCGCGTTCAAAACACACTGCTTGCAGTTCACAGCTGTTGCTCTTTTGATTGTGTCGCTGTCCGGATTTCATGTGGTGTATCTGAGTTTGTTCTGATTGGGTTGTATAGACCTCCAGGATCAGATCCGCAATTTACTCCGCTCTTCTCCCAGTTTGTGAAGGATCTAAACGTTGATTGCACGCTTCTTATCGTTGGTGATTTGAATTTCCCTGGTATACGGTGGCATTCTCAAAGCGCAAGTACTGCATCCTCACAAGGTTTTCTCTCGTATTGTAACTCCCTAGGTCTCTATCAACTAGTGACAGAGCCAACTCGTGGCATGAACATACTCGATTTAATTCTCTCCACTGATCGAACCTTGATCAATAATGTGCGTGTGGGGATCGCGTATTCTGATCATTGTTGTGTGGAAGGAGAAATGACGTTGATATGCAAAAGAGCGCGTGATACTGCCCACGCTGCTTATGACTATCGTAACGGTGACTACAATGCTATTATCCAAGATCTCTCTTTGGTGAATTGGTCAGCTGAGTTGTCAGACTCTGATATAAATTCCCGTTATTCCCGATTCTGTGACATTATAAAAGACGCAATACGCTACCGTATACCTCAAATACAAGTCAACCGTGATCACTCTCCAAAATTCCCAAAATGGCTAGAAAAACTTCAAAATAGAGTAAGACGGTTGCACCATCGGCAGAAAACTTCCAGTAGCATACAGGATCGAGAGCGTTATAAGTGCTTACTGAAAGAGTATCGTCGAAGTATCAAACAATGCATACAAGAACGAGAAGCACACATCCTGAACAGTTCCTCTCCTGCGCGCTACTGGCAATATGTAAAATCGAAGTTAGCACCGGTTGACCCCATTCCGGATCTAACTGATAGTAGTGGTAGAGTAGTCTCAGACGATCGAGAAAGAGCCACTCTATTCAATGAGTTCTTTGGCTCGGTCTTCTCGAGAGATAATAACGAGCCATTCCATTTACAAGACCATCCTGGTGCCCACTCGATAGCAGACGTAGATTTCAGTCCCCATTGTGTTTACGAATACCTGAAAAGAACTAAAAGAAAAATATCCTGTGGTCCAGATGAGATTCCCTCTATTATTTTACAAGCCCTCGCTGTTGTCATCGCAGAACCTCTATCGATAATTTTCTCACAGTGTTTTCATGAGGGTGTTATTCCATCAATATGGCGTAAGGGTATAGTTGTCCCGGTCTTCAAAAGTGGTGATAAAACACAGTGTACTAACTATCGACCTATTACGTTGACCTGTTGCGCAAGCCGGGTGTTTGAGAGAATGCTATGCTATAACATTCGATGTCATTTGTGGAAATACAACATAATAAATCCACAGCAGCATGGTTTTCTTGATGGTAGAGGCACAACAAGTCAAATGGTTGAAAATGTAGGATATTTAGTTGAACATTTGGATAAAAAAATACCGGTAGACACGATTTATCTAGATATTAAAAAGGCGTTTGATTCAGTTGTTCATAAAAGATTAAATGAGGTATGCAGGTCATACAAGATTGATGGAAAAATTCTCCGGTGGTTAAATCTGTTTCTATCTGACCGCACTCAGTCGGTAAGGGTGGGCACAGGACTATCAGATTGGATTCCAGTTCTTAGTGGTGTACCACAAGGTAGTGTTGGTGGACCTCTACTTTTCTTGATCTATGTAAATGGAATCGGCTCTGTTATTAAACATAGCAAATACTTCTTGTACGCGGATGACATGAAACTGTCAATTCCACAAAACATTCCCAATTTCAAGGTATTACTCGAAACTGACTTGGTAAATGTACATCAATGGCTTGGTGAGCGCCAACTCTTACTATCGGCTGCTAAATCCAGAGTTATTCATTTTGGAAAACGTGCCATCAAGTCTGTATATACGTGTGATGGCTCCGTAATAGCCTGCACTGACTCAATCAAAGATCTTGGTATTTATCTCACATCCGATCTCAGTCCAAGCGAGCATATCAGAAAAATCATTCAGAAAACATCTTCACGAGTCGGTGTATTACGAATGGCCTTCCAACGGAATGAGTCGTTGTTTTTGAACTTCTATAAATATAAAATACGACCAGTTCTCGAGTACGGTAGTGAGGTGCTTCTTGCTCTTAACGTAACTCAAACTAACGAATTAGAAGCTGTGCAAAGATCCTTCACTAGAATGCTTGCCCCGAAACTGTCATATCATTGTCGACTGAAACAATTGGAGCTTGACACATTGTGGACTCGCAGAACTTTGTCAGATTTGCGCCTTGTTCATAGCTATCTGTATGGTTTCGTAAACGCTCCCAATCCCTTCATGCTTGCAAATTCAAGATCATCATCATTGCGTTCGAATGGCTTGAAATTACAGAGTATCTTCAAGACCACCCTTAGCCAGAGTTTTATCACACATCGAGTAGTGAAATACTGGAATCTTTTAGATTCAAATACAGTATGCCAATTTAAAAAGACGGACTTCAGAGTACGACTAATGTCTTTTTTCACAAATAACTTCTCTCGTTTTACTGTAGATGACCCCACCCGTATATAAATTGATTGCTCTCAGGCGACTAGGTAGCCCGAGTTTGATTCCTTTCTGTTCTGGACGGTTGAAGTAGTTTCTGTGTCTGTGTTTGAGATGACAACCCATTCTATGCGCTCGTATGGGTGCCAATGGGCTCTGTCACAGTCTTCACTTTGTCCCTACTCACGGGTCTGACCGTTAGTTGTGTTGGATGCTGTGTGTTGTGATTTTGTGATTTCTGATTATGAATAAATACATTATTATAATTTGATTTACATGAGTTTATTCATGTTAAACTGCGCAACTTAGATGAAATGCTAATTTATCTAAATATTTTGAGATTTCATCAATAACAAACCAAAATTATGAAATTGAGTGTTCGTTGATGTTTACCAACATTATACAACAGTTATGTAAACATTTAGTCACTCATAATGCCATCATGGTTACCAACTTTCAATCGCTTGGATGGTCAAAGACGTTACCTTCGATTTCCATTTGTGACATTCATGGTAACTAAACAAAATACTTTTTTTTCGAATATTGTGTACCGCTGCCGTTGTCGCTTGTCGTTGCAAATTTTCTTTTTTAAGGACATCTCCGGAACGTGTGAATCCTAAATATCGTTTTCAGCTCACAAATCGTCGCGCCATTTTCAAATCGAGTAAAATGTATTTACATCATCTGCAAAAGTACATGAGAAAAAGGCTAGAGCGTGATTTCGTGGTCTCAGGGGAAAGGGACCAATATAACAATAAATACATCACTCTAGCATCGTTCCATGGAGGCAGTACTCACTTCGCTTCTCTGGGATGGGAACTGATACTGATTGGAGTTGGACATTCGTTCATCACAACTTTTTTCTTCTTGTTTCTCTTTTGTCGTCACTGTTATTTTCTTTGATCAAATATGTTATAATTTATCGAGTTTATAGTAATCGCTATGCAAATGTTCATTTCTAGTGCACCTTTTTCTGAGAACAGAGTGATTGCATTTGCTCAATGAAATATGATCGGACGCGAACAAGTAGTTGTAAATTCGTCGCACACAATTGGCATGTTCCCCTCCCGGCAATGTGTATCAGAGAAGCTATTCGAAAGTGCATTCATCAATATGTCATCTCTCGCTCATTTCGTAAACTGCTCCCGGGGCTGACCGCAAGAGAGAAAGAGAAAGAGAGAGAGAGAGAGAGAGAGAGAGAGAGAGAGAGAGAGAGAAGAGGGAGGAGAGGAACGCTGCAATATGATCTACGCAACAAAGCGCGCGAGCTTTTCTTGAGTCTCGTGTGGTTTGCACTTTATATGCATTCAACACATCCTCCCGTATTCCATTGACGACACCCATATTATTTGCATATATCTCTTCTCCCTTTTTTCTCGTGCTTTGTGTCTTCGGATTCCGCCGATGCCACATTGATTCCTCTCTCTCTATCCCCATTATGTCATTTCTTCCATAGATTCCCACGTAAGAAACTACCGTCTTCTGTACGCAACTCACACTCGCCCTATCTCTACCTCTCTCTCCCTCTCTATCCCCTCGCAGTTCGTGAAAGGTGTAATGAACGTAAGCGAATGGAGCCGTTTGTTTTGACTCTCTCTCTCTCTCTCTTGCTCGGTTGAGGTAATGCAATGTGGGGTGAATCGTCTCCTCAATTCAATGTGTCTTCTCTTTCTCAAAACAAACGCTTCTCTCGGCGACAATAGTTTATACACACTGCGGCTACGCTTATTTGGAGAAGCAGCCTACTCCCTCCTCTCTCTCTCTCTCTCTCTCTCTCTCTCTCTCTCTCTCTCTCTCTCTCTCTCTCTCTCTAATCCACACAACTATTGACTCGGTGGCATCAATTGGTCACACACTCACACTTCGTTCTCTCTCTCTCTCTCTCTCTTTTCATCAACCCGCATCTATTCATTATGCATAATAGCGCACCAGCTCCGAAAAGGTTCAAAGGTTTTTGCGCGCGCGCACACGAGAGAGATTTTCAACATAATAGCTCGCGAATTTGCGCCCCATTCTTGGCTATTATTCTTTTTAGGCATCAAAAATGCTCAATCAAATACGCGCATATCGTCATTCGTCGTGATCTCTATTATAGCCTTTTACAAAGTCCGCCCTTTGCGCCTTTGCCTTACCTTGATTGACGTTTGCGTATACTGCTACATTTTCGAATTTCACAGTTTTCGAGTGATCTCTATTCATGTTGGCGTTGTTCCAAAAAAGGAGAGAAAAGAACATGTAGTGAGAGTGCACAGCAGTGAGGCATTGGTAGTGAGTGTGAGAGGGCGGCAATACAATTATTTATTCTCGCCGCTCCATTCTCCCTCCCTCCTTCTCTTCTGTTGGAATCTGTGTCCGGAAGGCTATCGCAAGAGAAAGTGTGCCTATTATGCTTCTCACCACCCCTCTCTCTCCCTCTCTCTCTTTCTCTCTCTCTCTCTCTCTCTCTCTCTCTCCTCTCTTTCATTCAACAAGTTACCTGCACTATAGTACTTCTTTCATTCCGCACTTCAGTATGCTGGGCTCGGCCCCTATATCTTCGAGCGAAGGCCCGCCGCGCATACTCTCCGGACTGCCCACTGGTAAGTTGTTGCTTTTATTGAAACATTAAAGTCTGGAGATCTAACTCTTTCTTTATGTTTCGGAAGGGTAGATTTTTTGCTAGCTCCCAGTCATGATGCAGAAACCTGCCCAGAGGCGCACTGCACTTGCACATCACACAAAACTCAATGTGTCGTTGGTAACATCATCCTAAACGTATTGTATTGTATGATACCTTCCAGTCACGTCGACCCGCGTGTCTTCGATTCCCTCCGTTCCCTCTCCCCTCACCACATCGCCTCCGCACTCACACAAGGTATATTTGAACTATTGTTATTTGAAATTAATTATGATGGTGTATTAGTGTTACCGTACGTTCACCACGTCAATAAGTGGTCCAAATGATAAATTGGAACTTAAAATTCAATTTTTAGTACTTGTTTATTATATTGTAGCGGTGATGAGTATGTGTTGACGATAATAGATGAGCTGTGATCAAAGAGTTTTTTTTCCAATTGAGGACATCTCATCGTCGCACTCTCCGGAGGCACTCGCCAGGAAGGGCTTCCGACTCACACCACTCGCCGGATCGCCCGGACACCATGGTACGCTTGCCCGATACATTTCAATTCCATAATTGTTCGTAAATTGTGAATTGTAATCTTGTGGTTCTTCATCAGACAGAAGAATCAGAAGGTTCTCCAGCTTCACACATACACATTTACACATACTGACATTTTGGTATCAGGGAAATGCTATGATATTAGCTATCGAGCTACTTTTTGCTCACTCTAATCACCGTTTTCGGTGATGTAACTTAGAAAATAGAAACACGACGTCAATTCGAGAATCGTCACACCATGTTCCATGTACTATGCTTCCCGAAAAGAAATAGTTGTGGTTTTATAGAGCACGTTTGGTCAAATTTCGTGTCTGAAAAACTGGTTTAGAAATGGAATACGTTTCAGTGGACGGATTTAAACATTCATTGTGTCGATATTTTCAGTATATTGAACTTATCCTATTCACTTATCTTACTCTAGTTTCAATTTAAGTCATAATCATAATCCTATTCATTCACCTTTTCTCTCTCTCTCTCTCTCTCTCTCTCTCTCTCTCTCTCTTCCATTTTCCCCATCATTCGTGCTCTCGAATCCCCACATTTCCTGTGTAGTCGATTCGAAAATACATGTACAGACTGACTGGCATCAAATGCGAGTGATGAATGACGAGAAAGAGAGAGAGAGAGAGAGAGAGAGAGAGAGAGAGAGACAGAGAGAGACAGAGAGAGAGACAGAGAGAAAGACAGAGACAGAGAGAGAGAGAGAGAGAGAGAGAGAGAGAGAGAGAGAGAGACAGAGAGAGACAGAGAGAGACAGAGAGAGACAGAGAGAGACAGAGAGAGACAGAGAGAGACAGAGAGAGAGAGACAGAGAGAGAGAGAGAGAGAGAGAGAGAGAGAGAGAGAGATCAGACAGCTGAAGAGATGGAGAGCGTGTGAAAGGAAGGAAGCGAGAGGATAAGTGGAGGTGTGGTGACGGTGGCTCTTCTTCACTACATCTCTATATTATCCCACCGAGCTGTGAGACGAATGGCACTCCTTTTGTAGTATTACATATGTATGTATGCGAACAATACACTGTCTGTCGTTTTGTTTCTTATCATTTTTATGATTATCATAATGTCACAAGACTAACGATTTCTCTTCTCACAGTCGTACGGATTATGTTTCTTTCTGTTTACTACATAGTTACTACATAGTTACATACGTTCATAGTTGCATGTTCCAGCCGTCATTTCACCCCGCGTTCCGTCTCCCGCGTCGCCTCTCACCCTGACCACGCCCCCTCTCGGCCCGCCCCTTCTGCGACGGTCAGTGAGTACGCGACACTTCTAACACTCTACAAACGGCATTGACGCGAAGCGACACTTCTAACAACGACGTTTCTTTAAGAGTCTAGTGTGATGAGTGAATAGCTATAGCTATGAGACACGCGACACTTCTAACAATGTGGAAAACGACTCTTCTGGCAAAAGGTCAAGACCATAAATCCCATAAACCAATGACGACACTCATGTCTCCTGTGTTCCTGTAATCCCCTCAGGCTCTATATCCGCTCATCGATTCCCGGTTATGAATGCTTAGCTCTCTCTCTCTCTCTCTCTCTCTCTCTCTCTCTCTCTCTCTCTCTCTCTCTCTCTCCCCGCCAACCAAATTATGTTAGATTAATCGAGGCACATGAATGTAATTCGCTGGCGCCGTAGAAAAACGAGTCATCTATGACGCTTAGTGACGTCACTTTCATCGGAGCTCATAGATATTATATATTCCGGTGGTCGTGCCGGAATCACTCGTGTCTCCATGTCTTTTCCGCGAATTGCACTTTTCAAATGTGTGACTTTTGCAAGATGTAACGCATTCGCACCACCATCAACCAATCTAGTCACATGTGCTTCTAGGTTCATCGTCTCTTTCTGAAACTGTCCATCTTGATTTTGACAACATCTTAGCTTATCATGAGTGATTTCGTTTTGTACGTGTCATGATCCTTTTGGCGATTCGATTCAACATTCGATTTGATTTGATTCAAACTAGTTCAGGTCGTCTTCTTCGGCCACCTCCGAGCGACAGCTACACTCGTCGGACAAATTCGTGCGCTACCGACAGAGCTCACCCGAGATGCAGTGAGTATATATTGCCTTATTGCTACCTTATCTCTCTCTTCTCTCTCTCTCTCTCCCTCCCTCCCTCTCTCTCTCTCTCTCTCTCTCTCTCTCCCCTCTCTGTTTCCAGTGTGAATGGGCGAGATTGGCTGAGGCGTCAGATGTATACAATTTATTGCAAAACGGTGGTGAGAGGAATAGAGACGGGGTAGGGACAGTGTGGCTTTTTGAGAGGAGATAAAAGAGAGAAAGGGAGAGGGGGAAGAGAGGTGAGATCCCCCTTTATTTGAATTGTCAAGGAGAGCACAATGCACGTGGCGGCCCTTTGACATTTTTACGATTCTTCGTAGTAAAAATCTCTGTTTTTCTTGTAAGTATGAGATTCTTTTTTGTAATAGACATAATGTTCTTTCTATAGTACATTGTGTTAAGTGCTTTTGTAAAAGCCAACATTTTCCAAATCAAAATTGTTTGAACTAGATTTCCGTTCGTTTTGCAAAATAATTTCCGAAAAACGAGAAACTGACAACTGAGTGAACTGAGTTCTATTACAACCTATGCACTATTAACATTTTTACCAGCACCAAGAAATCGACGAAGACCTAGTTCACCTAGTTGAGTGTGTGTGGTGGAGATGTTTCTCTTTTACTATAAATACTCCTGATTCGTGGTGTTTAGTGGTGCGCGAGTAACTAGTCACACATACACTGCGCATTTCTCACTCCTCGAGTTTCCGGCGTTTTTGCCTCGCTGCTTCCACCAATCAAATCAGAGCTCTCATAAATCCTGTTGCTATAGAGAATAGAGAGAATGGACTCTGTGCTTGAGTGTTCCTTTTTTGTCCGATCACAATTCTAATATAATCCTCATTCACTAGTTCTAATTGATTGTAGTTGATGATAGTTGAGGTATCCTTACCTTAAACGCTCTCTCTGTCCTCTTTATATCTCTTACATCTTTATTTCTCCCTTTCTGGCACTCGCGCATGACTAATTTTCAATCTTTGACGCCCCGCCGCCACCCAAAGGTGACACCAAACGTTTATACTATCAGAAATCTATCATGATTGTTTCAAGGTTTTTGATCCATCGCAAATTTATTTATTCTCTATGCAGCTATCACTTGAAAAAGGGAGATTTTGTGATTCCGTTTTTTATCGCATTGACACGCGGATAATTAGAAGATCGTTGTATGGCAATGATCCGGAGGCATCTCCCTCCTCTCTCTCTCTCTCTCTCTCTTCTCTCTCTCTCTCTCTCTCTCTCTCTCTCTCTCTCTCTCTCCCTCTCTCTCTGCCAGGACTAAGAAGCAGCAAAAAGGCGCGCTCATAAAATGCAAAAAGGATGCAATGGTGTTCGCATGACTCCGCAATTGGCTGCGGAAAAGTGCTAGATATTCCCAAGATAAGAAATATATCTCTTTTCAGTTATCCTTTAGTATATTCCAAGAGTAAAATCTGGTCAAACATACTTCGTAGGGTTTCTCATTCTACTTTGTGAAGATTCCTTCAGTACTAAATCCGTTTTTGAAAGTTTTTCTTCTTGCATTTTCGCGATTCGCATATGAATTCGACTAAGCCAGTATTAGTCTTTGTATAGAAATTGCGATTACTCTCTGATTACTGCAGTATTGAATCTCTCTCTCTCTCTCTCTCTCTCTCTCTCTCTCTCTCTCTATTGACTCGTCAGATGCAAATATACTTTTCGTTCTCCCGGAGACGGTGTTTATTTGTCTGAATTTCCCCTCCTTTCACTTTCGCCGACAAAATTCCCACATGCATTATGATTATTTATTAGCGTTGTCTGTTTGTCTCATCATCTATATTGAACGTCACTTATGGAACAGAATAATTAGTTCAGATGATAAGGGAATTGTAGTTCATGAGACAAAATCTCCCCTCTTCCCTTTCTCTCTCTCTCCGATCCGATCCAATCTAGAACTCATGCCCTGAGGGCGTCTCTCTCTCCCTCTCTTTCCCTCTCTCCTCTCTTTCTCCCTCTCTCTCCCTCTCTCCTCTCTTTCTCCCTCTCTCTCCCTCTCTCCTCTCTCCCCCTCTCTCTCCCTCTCTCCTCCCTCTCCCCCTCTCTCTCCCTCTCTCCTCCCTCTCCCCCTCTCTCTCCCTCTCTCCTCTCTCTCCCCCTCTCTCTCCCTCTCTCCTCTCTCCCTCTCTCTCTTTCTCCGCGAGCTTTACACCTCTCGTCTACACCTCACTGCATTGTGAGTGTCATTCATGACTTGACTACCGGGTATTCTATCTAGTATGTTTCTTTTTTGAAAAAAAAACATTGTTCATGAATTATAAAATAATTTTCCGACAGTTATGTCCAGTTATGTCAGATATCAGCAAATCTAGCCATTCTTTTGCGTCAATTCGTGCAACATACATGTTTCACCTATAAAAATAAATCATGTTCAAAAGAGTCGGTATACTCGTCTCTGCGCTTTTCGTGATCGTACGGTCTATCGTCTTTCTCTTTCTCTGTTCCATTCTCACTTCTGACCGGATAGGCACGTCACAAGTGCTTCCATGCCTATTGTACCACCAACACTCACTCGACCTGATCGATTGTTGTGTTACATACATACATACCCGTGCTTACACTTCCTCGACACCTGTCAGACGTTGCACTAAAGTCTTGTTTTGTTCAAGTTAATCGATAAATCGATAATCAATGAATCGATAAATCGATATTCTGCAGGCGTCTGTCGACGGCGTCTTGCACAACGCCGCGTTGCGCGTCGCCCGCCACCGGACAACGGCACAACAACATGATACAGTGCGTTTGTGTGTTTTCAACTTTGTGTTTTAAACTTTGTGTTTTTGTACTTTGTGAATTATGTATAATGACTAATCCGATATTGGCCGTGTTGAAGAAATGTTATGCGGAAAATGGAATGTACGTGAATCGTAAATTACAACCAGCGCGGCAGCGCTGGTTGGTTTGTGTTAACCCTAGTCGCGCGCTAGAATCGGCAAAAGGCGACTGAACGAAAGGTCTCTTAGAATCTTTACGAGAACAATGTGATGCTGATAGATGTTATCAGGATGTTAGAAAATGGTTAAGTTTCGATTTTGGTAACGCTAGCTGTTGTAGGAAGCGAGATACGCGCGCGCGCCCCCTGAGGGGCAGGCAATCCCCCGTGTACGGAACGTTTTCTAGGGGGGGGGGGGGGTGGCGCGCACCGGCTGCCCCCAGCAGACAGGAGGTGCACAATCCGCACTGCCTGTGGATTGCACTAATATCGTTCAGATCGCGTCCTCTGTCGTGCGCACAGTAGTGTTGTGGTTAGCGATTGCGCCCGTTGAGACACATGGCTCGAGTTCGGTTCCGGCTGGTGGCAAACCTTTTGTAATATATGATTTTACATAGAAATGACATTGAAATTGTAAATTTTCCCATCAGCATTACCTAAACTCTTTTTTTGCAAATTTTATACAATTTTGGACTCAACAAGGTGGGTGAACTGTTGGATTTCTTTTAAAAAATGTTTTGTGGTTCATGTTAATGTAGATGGATTTATATGAAATCCGATAAAAGTACATTCATTATCTTTTAAAAGGACTTCCGTAAGAGAAGAGTTTGTGTTACTCAACGTAATGCAACAAAAGCTCATGCATTTTATCAATCGAAATAGTACACAAACCTGCTCCATTAGTTCAACAAGTTATATATAATCGATCGGATACCGAAATCAATTTCCCGACATACAACATTTGCTCGCATTAGTTTTAATTGCAGAAAGAGCAGGTTTGTTTACTATTTCGATTGATAAAATGCATGAGCTTTTGTTGCATTACGTTGAGTAACACAAACTCTTCTCTTACGGAAGTCCTTTTAAAAGATAATGGTCTATGTGTTTTATATATTGCCGTGTGTTTCGGTTATTCCTCTTAGTTCAACGTTGAAACGAGTCACAAAAGAAGCGTCGTCTTCCAAAAAAGCGATGTAAGCGATCTGATTCACTTACTGACTGACCCCCGTCTTTTATCCGTCTCCGATTTCCATAGAGACTCGTTGAGTAAGTGCGCATTAGAGGCCTCCCAGCTCGCCTTTCGCAGTCACTGCCATATAATTCTTCATTCACAAGCCTTGTCACCGCTTCTGGATGTTTCCTCGTCATGTTGTAACAAGATTGATAGTGGGATGTTAGCAGGCATTTGCTCCGCCCGATTTATATCCGTTTCACCCAGCTTGCGTCACCGTTGACTAATGAGCTGCGATTGATTTGATTCGTACACTTGCATTCGCGCCTTCATTCGACGAAGCGTTCCATCACTCAGAGTAGGTGACAATAGAGAGGTGCTCGGGTAAGCATAACATGCCACTCAATCATACTGCTTGATGCACCAATCATCAATCATCCCATCAAAGTCGATGATGTTGCGTGAGTGAGCCCCGAGCTCCGGATCGAGCCCTCTTTCGAGGATATCACTGTGATAATGAATACTGTGATGCGATTATCAGTGAATAAGCAACATTGCGCGTGTTCCTTCATTCCTTCAATCAAATCCAATACGCCGACCAGTGATCAGTTATTGCACATCGACAACTCTCAGGTTTCTCTCTTTCTCTCTCTCTCTCCTTCTCTCTCTCTTTCTCTCTCTCCTCATCCTCATCCCGTTGACCGCATGACGCAATCACTTTGCAAGATGTGCAGTGAAGAGAGAGAGAGAGAGAGAGAGAGAGAGAGAGAGAAGAAAGAATGGCACAGCTCATAAGGAACCAAATCACTTCAAATGAGGCGCGAAAAAGCCGACAGTTGTCGCTTTCATATGCTCGTTTGAACGAGTGAGAAATGTTCAAAAGTGTTATGGGGTTATGACTCGGTCATATATAAAACCGCGGTTCACATAGCTAAGCCAGCATCTTCTTTAAAGTCGTACATGTCGTATTGATGTATTGATTTTGCAGACAAATGGCGTCCGGATCGGCCGCAATGGCTGCGCGGAACTATGAAAAGGTGGGTTTATCATTGATTTTATATATAGAACATAGTGTTCTAGATTAGTGCAAACGTATAATTCGGAACGTGCTCGCGATCGAACAATTGCTCACACCGACCACATCTCACTGAAAATTGCCCAAGAAACGTATTCCAAAAAAAAAAATGATGCGAATTGTTCATATTTATAGGAGAACTCGGCGGAACCGGGTGAGATGAGTCATCTGATGGGAGGCGAGGAGAAACCAAGAACGAGGTGAGCGGAGGAGAAGGAGCAGAAGGAGAAGGAGCAGGGGAGGAGGAGAAGGAACAGTAGCAGCCAGGGAGAGAAAGAGCGCAGGGAATTAGGAGCAGAGGAGAAGGAGCAGTGGAGCAGTAGCAGCCAGATGGTGAAGGAGAAGAAGCAGTAGCAGGCAGGGGGAGAAGAGGCAGACAATTAGGAGCAGAGGAGTAGGAGAAAGGGAGAAGGAGCAGACCCTTCCCCTTTCCAGACAGGGCAGTGAGTGCGATGACGTGGAGGCGGCGCGCGCCCCGCAGAGGGGACCGCACAAGAACTCCGTCCGCGACCCATCCGTGCCGGTCAGTGCATGAGAGATTGTATTGTTTCATGTAGCATATGTTGTATATTAGAGACTCCTCCGTCCCGGTGAGCTCATGAGAGACTGGATTGTTTCTTGTAGCATAGCTTGAATATTGTAGATCCATTCCTTCCGGTTAGTTCATAAGTCATAAGAGTACTGTTTCATGTAGCATAGCTTGAATATCATCAGTTCCGGTTGACTCACGCATGTCTAGGCTATTACAAAGTATATTGTTTGTTTTGATAAAACAATAATGTTTCCAAGGTTTCCGACTGTTCGTATGAGCTTGATATTCATGACTATCAATTCGACCACGCCAACGAGCCGGTGGGCCAAGCCAAGAAGTGTGAAACTAACTCAAATAGACGAGAATCTAATGCTTACAATTTGCATACCTTTCATAGAATGTAGTTATAAACTAATGCGTGAAGCATAACTAGTCTTTTCAGGACACTATGCTTCGCCTGAATATCGGGGGAAGTAGCTATCGCATACGTACACGATCGATCGTCAAGTATGGACCCAAGACATTGCTTGGTATATCGATTTATTGATTATTAATTATTTATCGATTTATTGATTCTCAGGCCGTTTCTGTCGCATGAACCACGATCACCGCAAGCAGTGGGCCGACTGGTACTTTGAAGAGCAGGACGAATACTTTTTCGAGAGAGTACCGAGGTATTGATTGATTGATTGATTAAATGTATTGATTGATTACAGGTATTTCGATCCCATATATGACTTCTATGCCACTGGCAAGCTGCACGTTCCCAAAGACCTGTGTTTCGACAAATTTATGGCTGAATTGAGGTGATCAGCGGTTTTTGTTTACTTGTTTACAGCTTGGTTTAGATTTTGGGCAGTGTCCAAATCAAAAATGGACGAGTGCTGTTCACCTTTCGCCCAGTACTGTGTGCAATTGAATCTCCCCGGACAGGTATATCGATTTATCGATAATTCAAAAACTTGATGTATCGATTTTTCTCTAATCACTTTCAGGAACCGTTTGAAAAGGTGTGCCATACTGGGCGGTAAAGCGTGTGCATTTGCATTTCATTTCATTTCCACTCACACACATATGTTGCCTCACTAACACTCGTATAACTGATAGACGTTGCGTGTATTCATTCATTCACTTTTCGTGAACTTGTATTACTTGTATCCTGTAAACTTTTCAGTTTTTCGATCATTTCGGACCTCGACAAATCGAGGTCTCACACTGAATTATCCCAGCAAAATCTCCCCGGCGCTTTGTTATCCATATCCACCCACGCAAAATCCCTGTTTTCAACCACACGACATCTCGCTTCCACTCTCTCCCCGCTTCACTAAGTACACGCCTTCGATCTACCCCACTCTTTCCCAAACCACTCCCCATCTTCTGTAAAATGTCTCCTTCACCCATTTCTCGTACCGATATCGTGTGGCTTTTACTAGGCGTTAATCATCGGCTAGTACGTCGTGTCCACATTTGAATATGCAAATGAGTATTCTATTTGCAGGAGAAAGATCACTTTATCGGCGTGCGATGCGCAAACATCCGACGGAAATTGTGGCTCGTTCTCGAGGGTCACACGGAATCCTGGTGGTGGAAGGTACTGTAGTATGGTTACTGTAATTGGAGGTCATTGGTTACTGTACTTTCAACTTGCAGGCGTTCGAAGTCACATCTACATCGTTCGTCGTTCTCTCCATCGCCGCTCTCATTCTAGGATCGATTCCCGAGTTTCAAGTCAGTCCCAATCAATCAATATTATCGATTTATCGATCGCTTTCCAGGTACCGCAAAAGACGGAGGACGGGCAATTAGTGTACGCGTGAGTGTTGCCGTGATTTTAATTTTGAAAAAATTAATAAGATTGTAACTGTGAAAATAAAATAAAAAATGTTTTACTTTGTAACACGAAAAACTAGTAGCCCACTAAATCGTCTCACATGTCTATCTTTGATCTAAATCTCTGATGATGACGTCATGGGGTGATGTGTCTCGATTTAGAACTGCCACGTACCCCACCTACCCGAACGGGGCCGGGATGACAGTGTCATCGCGTACGGTGGTCAGGGATGGAAGCGGCAACGAGGTGGGTTACTGTACTTTATTTACCAAGTTATCAAGTATTACCAGTTTCACAATCACTTTCACGTTCAACCATTTCGAGTTGTATTTGGAGTTGTATGTTGTAGAAATGTGTAGGAGTTTATGAGCAATATAACCTATCTGCTATAGTGAAACGTAGCAAATAGAACGCGGGTCATTGCCACGCATGAAACGTAGACAATAGACACGGAACCACTATACGCACGGATACGTTTCAGGTTGAGATGGTGGAGCACCCGGTGTTCAACTGGGTCGAGAACATTTGCGTCGTCTACTTCACATTCGGTGCGTTCACCCTTCTATACCGTCTGTTTGCTTTCCGTGGTGGAACTTCTCTGTGGTGTAGATCAAAAAAGACTGTCACAGGCCTATCAGTGAATGTCTTACAAATGTCTTACCCACCCTTACAAGTTTTACCCGAGGGAATAAGAGTCAGTTTCCAGAATACCTGTTTCACAAAACTTCACAACTTTCGCTAATCCTGTGCTATTTCAGTTCCTTGTTTCAATATGTGATTCAAAAAATAATAATAAAAAAACATAATATAAGATTCCAGAGTACCTGCTTCGCTTCTTTGTGGCGCCTCGGAAGCTGGCGTTCGCTAGACAGATACTGAATGTGATCGACCTGCTAGCCATCGCCCCGTTCTTCTTCGAGATACTACTACTCGCTGTGAGTAGGAGAGAGAGAGAGAGGAAGAGAGAGAGGGGGGAGAGAGAGGGAGAGAGAGAGTGAGAGAAAGAGAGAGAGACAGAGACAGAGAAAGAGGGAGAGACAGAGAGACCCGTCCCTCCCTCAGGTCGGCATCTCGGGTGAGAACGTCCGCAAGGTTCGCTGGGCGTTCCTGACTGTCCGTCTGCTGCGCGTCTTGCGAGTCATTCGCATCGCCAAGCTAGGACGATTCTCCCCGGGTGAGTGCTGTTTGATCATTGATGTTACATTTGTTTGTTGAGAAATATTTTATGTATTAGGGTGTAAGACAGAAAAGGTGAGGGCGAGTTAAAACCGCGAGTTAAAAATGTGTACATAACGACTTCATATTTTGTTTATGCCATTCTGTACAATTATATTTTTTCAGGTCTCGCCAACTTCGCACTCACAATTCGCAAGTCGAAGAAGCAGATGCAGATGGTGAGTCAATACAAGTCTCACCTCATGAGACACGCTCTCCTAAACCAAACCATCTTGAAGCTTCTTTCGTTCAAATTCGTTTGTGATGACCTGGCTGAACAGCTCAAATGGCCAACAACGTCAGAAACAATCTACTGTCCCTTCAACAAACGTATGTAATTGTCATGTATTGTTCAGGTGGGTGTGGTTATGATGACAGTGGTCATCTTCTTCTCCACCCTCATCTACTTCCTCGAGAAAGACGAGCCGGACACCAAGTTCACTTCCATTCCCGCCGCCTTCTGGTGGTGAGTCTCTCTCTCTCTCTCTCTCTCTCTCTCTCTCTCACTCTCTCTCACTCTCTCTCTCTCTCTCTCTCTCTCTCTTTATTCCATGTCTTCTTTCAGTTTTTTTAAATCAAAACTCTTTCACAAGCAGTTCGAATTATTGAAGTTTCAACAAAAATCCCTATTGCTTTTTAGTGAAACGTATCCTGAATAATGTATTAATAAACCAGTTTTTTTTCATTCTCCCCTATCCTCTCTATTTCCAGGTCCGTCGTCACAATGGCTACTGTTGGATATGGTGATCTCGTCCCGATTACAGTAGCCGGAAAACTCGTGAGTACAGTAATCCGTACAGTAGTCTTACCGTACCCTTCAGGTGGGCAGCGTGGCTATCGTCTGTGGAGTCATGGTGCTCGCTCTTCCCATCACCATCATGGTACGTTTCAGTGAAACGTATAGACGTATCGAGAAACGTATCGCCGTTTCAGGTGAACAACTTTATGCAAGTCGTCAAGCTCCGCGAGGAGAAAATCATCAAAAAGTACGCGCAGGGAGACCAAGTCTAGTCGGCCGATCGATATCGATCCGTATCAATCGATATCAGCTGTTCGGCGCCCCTCTTTCCTAGTCCATATTCGGAGATCTCACTCAATCCGCCATTCTATGTTCACCTTTGCCATTTCACAACACGCTTTTGGAGATGTGTATTATATATTATATAAGTTCCCGCCTTAACCCCGCCCCTGTCTCCCCCAAACACATCTCTCGCGATAAAAAGGGTATCAAAACATCATTGTTTATCTTCAAGCCACTTGAAATACAATCTTCGAAGGATCGAGTAAAAGATAACTCCAGAATACATACACGACATATAGAGGCCATGGATTGCCCAGAGAGTGAAAGAGGGAGGAAGAGAGATACTTGTAAGAATGCACGATTATGAGCCACACTTCAAATTAAGCATAAACTATGTAAATATAATCTAACCAACAAACTACGACACACACCACTTAACTTAACATACATCAATCGATAAATCGATAATATCAATCAATCAATAACTTGTCACATGCGGCTCTCGCCCTCCTCTTCGTCTGCCCAGCTATCATCACAGTTGTCCTCGTACTCACTGAAAAGTAATTATCGATTACCTACAAAATCGGGAAACTTGATACAATGTATATACAAGAGTATACAAGAATACATAGATACATTGATACAAGAGTACAATGTATTTTTGAGTGTTTATATATTCTTCCTTCTTTTCCACGTGTTATTATGCAACAGTATTAATTATTAGTATCTAAGAATACCTGAAGCTGTTCGAGTGTACGTTCTTGAACTTGTTGAGGAGTGCGTTGGAGAGGAACTCTCCCCCGCCGGTGGCCGAGCGACGCGGCCGACGGCCCACCGGAGTACCGCCGGGCGACCTGGAAACAACACTACACACTACACACTACACTTTGTAACTCTGATAGGTGAAAATGTAACCATTTTTTCAAATGCACGAACATATGTTTCACTTAATGTAATGTCAAAATGTCATAGGTCAATTGGTCAATACGATCCGATCCTACATTTTCAGATTCTCTTCTCCCACCCCTCCTCCCCCTTTGCCCCTCCCACCTGGGTGTCTGTGTCTTCTTGAGCAGCTGTGCCGCTCCCTGCAGCATACTCGCCGTCGGGCGCGTCTTCTGGCGGGCCGATCGATCCGCCGACCCAGCCGACCCAGCTGATCCAGCCGACCCAGCTGATCCAGCAGATCCGGCTGATCCAGCACCGCCCACTGCCTCATCCACAGGCTGCAATCAAAGAAATGTAGCGGCAGAGGTCGGTACGGTTTTCCAAACCCCGAAACGCTTCCAATACTATAACCTATGTCGCATTAGTATAGTAAGCGTAGCGGTGATGACAAACAGCCGGCATATTCTCTCAAAATGCCAGCATGTCACTAGTGTGTCTGGATTGCCTACTCTTTCCAAATTATTGCAGTCCAAAAAGATTACTTTATTCACTACAACAGTGCAACATAGAAGTCACAGTTTACCACTACACTGAAGAAAAAATAATCGCGTAAAAAACCAAGGGGTCAAGGAAAGAAATAAAACTCACACTGCCTGTCGCGATCAACCTCTGCTGCTGCTGCTTCTCAGGAGTACTGTTCGAACACGCGTCGAGTCTGCAATCAACAATCAACAATATAGAGAAAACACAATATCCGTTCGTTCGTAACACTAACAATGCTATAATGTAGGAAGCCTCTTCCAGAGCAAACGCAACACATGGGCTTCCTTACCTGAGTGCGCCAACGGGAGGTGGGGGAGGGGGAGGAGGGGGAGGAGGAGGGGCAGAGGTGGACAGGGGCGGGAGCAGCAGCGGAGGCGGCGGGGGAGCCGAAAGACAGACGGGGGCAAGCGACGACACCTGACAACACATGACACATGGCAAGCCAGAAGGAAAGGAACAGTCGCACACACTATCACAAGCACACACTATCATCCTAAAACAATCGCAAAAGATTCCACGTAGGTAAAAACCCGAAAAAAAACACTATATAATGTACAGATGCACACCTCACTACAAAACCAAAACACAAGAAATATGCTTCGTCCACGAATCACCTCACATGAAAGCTGTAGTTAGTAATATGGATATGGACGGAATTCTAGAACAATTTAAAAAAAGACCGACTAGCAGTACACTGACCGAGTGCGCGGGACTGGCCGCTCCCTCTCCTCCCTCTGCTCCCGCTCCTCCCTCTCCCGCCTCTCCCATCTCGACCGACGAGCCGCGCAGCAGCTCCTCGTCAGAGTGCGGCAGACACACGCCGTCGTCCTCCGAAGTCGACGACGACGGAGACAGAGACGCCTGCGGGGGACGTCCATCTCCTTCCCTCCCCTCTCCCTCCCTCCACTCTCCCTCTCTCTCTACCTTCTTGGAATGGGGCTGGAGTCTCCTCTGCTGGAGAAGCGACGTCGGCGGCGGAGGCGGCAGGGGAGAGTCGTCCTGAAATCGCAATCAACAAAACATCCACAAATAAGTTTCAAACTCGAATATCGTAGTATGGGCAGTAGAAATTTTCAATTGTTGAAGAACATTCACAAAACACGCATCACATCAAAACCACCCACCATGCTGACCCTAGTCCTGGTGTTGACGTCTCTGTTGGCGTCTGCGTGGGGGTGGGGCGATCTGCCGCCCGCCTCGCGCCTCCCTCTCCCCTTCCCTCCCATCTGCTGCTGCTGCGCCGGCTGACCATGACCACCCATCACCGCCGACGCCATCACCTAGACATCCCACAACTATCACTCTATCACATACAAATGCATGTTGATAACACGGCAGTGCTGTAAGATACTTTACCTATAAGAACACCGTACCACCACTCACCGACTGGTTCTCGACCAGGCACGCCATCTGTCGGGTGAGCGCGGCGAGCTGCGCCTCCAGAAAGTGGATCTGAAACGACAAAACGGGTTTTCATTTCTGTCACACCAACGAATAGACGCTACATATGCACATGTCGCATCGCACTCCCCCACCTTGTTCTCATTGTCCAGATGGACGGTCGACGGCAGGGACAGCCTCTCGTCGTCGTCGTCCACTGTGAATGTGGGCGGGGCGACGCCCGACGCGGCAGTCAACGGACGGTTGAACAGCTGGTACATGGACGAAATGTCTGCAACAACCACTTACACATCACTGCTACGAGTATTACTACAGTAGCCACAATACATAGCCACAATACAATGTACAGTACCCCCAACCCACCGCTGGCGTCGTCCATGGGCAGGACGATCTCCCTGTCGGGCAGCTTGAGCAACGCCGGGCGCAGCACCAACGCCGCCGGCCACACGCCTGCAATCGGGCAATAATGACGTCACAACGAGAAAACAAGTAGGCCCAACTTCGACCCACATATCGGGTTAGGTTTCTAATGTATGGGTAACAAACAAAACAAAAGCCACAAAATAATGTGTACAGTACCCCAAAATACAGAGTACAGTACCCCTGACTCACCATCGGGCCACTCGTCGGTGGTCAAGACGTGTGCTGTGTCGGCTAGGGTGAACTTGGGAGGGGGGCGGGAGTTGCGCGGTTGAGACGGAACCTGGGAATATTATAATACCAATCTCCAATTTATACACGTATGTTGTACGTTATAACAAAACGATGCCGGTACAAATAGGTTTCACAACGTCAATACTTCATCGAGATCAGAAATGCAGAATTAGGAGGCAAACTACATATATTCTAATGTGATACAATATTAAAAGCATAGTGATTAGGGAAAACGCCAACCTGATTGAATATCATCGCCGCGTCGCTGTCGAACTCGATTGGCGAGACGTAGGCGTTCGACCTGGAAACAAACAGTACACAAATAAACAACAACACCAAACATCCGACTTCGTAGGTGCCTTTGATCTATCGAGGACACATCGCACAGAATGGAGACGGACATTGACCAACGACCGCCGAAAATGGAACAATCTTATTTCCCAGAGCAAACCAAACCATCTCTTATGCGTGCAATATGCACATAAAAAGCGATTCTGGATAAACATTTGATTTGAGCAAACAGCCTACTTCTTCATGAGCCGCGCGGCCATCCTGGCGAGCCGCCCTAGATCGACACGTGTGATGTTGGCCGCCCACTCGCGCAGCCTGTCCCCGCACTCACGGATGTGGAAGCGCTGCAAAATCAATCGATAATCAACAAATCAATGTGGGCAAGCCTTGAGCTTGTCAGATCAATGCAATCAAATCGATCAAGAATCAATCGATACTTATCACTCACGATGACGTCGAGTTCCTCTGCGACGAACCGGATGAACACCTCGGCGGTGCTGACCGCGTGGCGCACGGCTGCCTCGTCCACCGTGCGACGCCGTCTCTCCGACATCTCCAACGGAGGCATCACACGGTGCCTCGGCTGTGGAGACGCGCACGGGATCTGCAGCTCTGCAACGGGATAGATGGTGATCTCAATAATCGCCCCGGTTACAGCTGTGTTACCAGTGTCTACGTAGAGTTGCTGATAGTAGCAGTGAAAACGTAGCGTGGCGGTCATTAGAGTGATTAGTGTGCTCTCAGAATATGCAAATAGAGGGGGGACGGACCTTGTTGCTCGCGACACGCGGCCGCCACGCCGAGAACCGGGGAAGACATCCTCCTCGTTGCGAGCAAACACACGCCGACAGACAGACAGATAAACCACTCGCGATACACGAAAACTAGAAAATAAACATTTATAACAAAAAACATACGATCGACAAGAAAAAATGAAAACAATCAAAAGCAAAAACGACGCCGGAAGACGGAAGAACGGAAGAAAACGTGTACCACAAATGAAGACACGTAAAATACACGGTATAAAGACATATTCGATGAGGTAGAGAAAGTACACTTGCAAAATGTCTGAGAGAGTTAGAATACACAAAACAAAAAAAACGCAACATACAAAATTGTCGTTCCCGCATAATTGACTATTCAAAATCTAGAGAGCGTGCCGAGACCATTTATACGGTTTTCTTGTTGGCGCGAAAGTTTTGCTTTTTGAAAAATGTTAGTTAAAAGTAATACATTAAGTTTAAAAAAGCTCAGTTCACACAATCATTCATGTCTAATCTAGATAGATAGATAGAGATAAAAAAATGAGAGAGAGAGCGGAGGGAGAGTTTTGACTTTACCCATTTTCAGTAACATACCAAAATAGGCTCGCACTTATTAGCTCCGGATATTTCGGCGAGAACATTGTCGTTGACAGTTATCATACAGTATTCTGAATGAAATGTATAGCAGATTTTCCTCGGCGTATTTATTCTCCCATTACCGCGCGGGTGAAGTGGTGAAGCAAGCCGAAAAATTTGGCCAAAATGAAAACACGCACCATACAATGGGTTCTGATCTTTGCTTAACCACTCTAATGTCTCTCGTGAAAAGAGTGGAACTCAGTTGCGGTCTCTCATAGGTATATGCTATACTTGATCATTTACCCCACTGTCATAACTTCGGACAACAGGGAAACAAAATAATGTATTCGAGAGAAAAAAAATCCCCAAATTTCTGGTTATGCGATGGCTGTGAAGTGTGAGCGAATGCCTTATATAGATTATAGATAGTTTTCATATTATCGGAGGTCTTGATGAGTTCTGTTGACGAATCTTGATTTCGATCGTCCCAGAAGCCAGAAGAAGTAGCCGTAGCAAGCACACTCACGAAAATATTTCGATCAATGGGATGAAGGGGATAGAAAGAAAGGGAGAGACAGGGTTGCAAACTGACCTATATGAGAGTCGTGTGTGGAAGGACAAAGTAGTGGTGGCCAGGTACATCTCCAATTAACGAGCGAGAGCTGAAGGCAGCTATATGATTACTGTATCTACCGTGGTGTAATGTAACACGTAACGTCAATCGTTATCTAATTGATAACAATAGGTATCTAATTGATAACAATAGGTATCTAATTAATAACAATAGGTATCTAATTAATAACAATCGATAACAGTCGATTTCCACCACGCGGAGACCACAGAGAAGATGCGCTGCGAAGTCAGAAGGAACATCTTGGATACGGTAGGTAAGATTACTGTTAGAACCCGTACCAACTGAGCAGCGTCCTGGCAGGCCCGCGTATACTTGCCGCCCGTATGTCTTCGCCCTTTCAGCCGTCGTTACTTTAGGTATACGGTATAGTATATAGTTACTGTAGCTACAGTAGGTCGCACTTTTGCGGGATGCTGCCTGGGGTGCGGTGATTGCGGCGGTGGCCTCTCCGAGGCCCGATGCCGACGGCGGCTATTGCACAAGGGCAAGGCAGTAAGCGCAGTAAGCGCAGTACCTTAACACTCGCGCGAGCAGCTAACATCGGGGAGTGTGCACGTCATCGCTATTCAATCGATATTCAATCGATAATCGATCGATGTTCACACAGAGAGAAAGAGAAAGATAGAGAGAGAGAGAGAGAGGGAGGGAGAGAGCGTCACAGCTATACAATCAGCAACCGCTCAGGCTCAGTGCGTACACCGCCCCATCTATCGAATCCCGAGAATGGACGTCACCTCGCCACATACACCTGCATTCCTACGCAACCGGTCAGCTAGAGAGGACGAGCACAAATGATGGCTCATGAGAACGAGAAGAGAGAGGGAGAGAGGGAGAGAGAGATCGGAGGATCAAAAAACAACACATAGCCTCAATCAACAGTCCTCGTTTTCACCTGTGCTTTGCACAGAGACCGTTTGTGCCGAGAAGACAATGGTTTCAATAAAAAAAAATTCAATTCTATCATTTATCAATCGATAATTAACTACACCAAAACCATTTGACACGAATATAGCTGTAAAAGAGAGTCATTCTAATTGTAAGACACTTTTCAAGACATGGAGTAACACGACACAGACACCAGACGTGAATTGTCTGATAAACAATATCAGACGCCTATTCATCTGGTTCGCTCTCATCACTGAGGGGTGGCTCTTGGTACGCCTCTCCTGAGTACGCAGACAGGCGCATCTCCACCTCTTGCAACTGGCTTCTAGCAGTGGCGTGTCTGACCTTGCGCTACTCCAACTTGCTCTGAAGAAAAGCGATCGCCTGGTTTTTCTTATCCATCTCCCTCTGCCAGCTTGTCCACCTTCTCCCGTTCTCTTCCTCCAGTGTCTTGATCTTGCACAACAGCATCTGCATCACCTTCGCAGACGTCTTGGTTTCATGGCCGTGGGCGTCCTCACACTCGTTCTAAACATGTTGCTTTACTAACATGGCAGAGTCGAGAGATAAGGAGAAATTACACACCACAGAATCATGACGGTGAAAACGGTGCACGCTCCGCATGCACATCCGGCACGCGACTGCTCCGCAGCAGTAGACAGTCGATCCGTCGATGGCGTCATCGCTCAGTTCGCTGATGCAGACGCACACCGACTGGTTCGTATTGAGCACCTGCAAAAACTATCACATCACCAATTGATACTAAACCCATCATCCATCGATAATCAATCAATATTCTTTGGTAATCAATGTTGAAGTGAAATGTTGTAGTGCTACCTCAACGGCGTGCTCCGTGAAATACTCGTTCTCCACATGGCCCACCGCGCACTTGCGGCAAAAGTCAAGATTGCACGTAGCGCAGTGGTGGTTGACGTTTGTAGTCTTCTTACACGTGCGACATTGGCCTGAAATAAAGAAGTTGTAGGCAAAGAACGAGAGAAAGAGAGAGAGAAAGAGAGAGAGAGAGAGAGAGAGAGAGAGAGAGAGAGACCCACATATCTCGTCCCCTCTCCGGAGTATCGGGCAGGGCTTGGAGGATGGAGACGACGACGTCCCCTCTGCTGCCCCCTGGCGGGGAGAATGTTGCCCGCCAGTCATCGGCAGCGGCTATTTACGCCGCTCTCGCCGATGCTAATCACCTCATTTCCCTGTCACCGCACTTTGCATGTGTGCGCGTGCTTTGATTTGCACCTCACTCTCACCGCGCGGCGACAGAACCACGGTCGTGCACGGCTAGTCACGTCCGAGCTCTCCAGACTTGTGTGAAACACTGTCTGAAACACTTAATTATTATTGGTGTCCTAATAATTTTGTTTGTTTGTTTTCTCTTCAAGCTATCTAAACAAATATTTTCAATGCGTTTCTCACTTCCGAACATCAATTGTCATGTTTAATACTTGAAAATCAAGACAAAATCAGTATTATACTCATGGAAGTATATTTTTTTCACTAAGATTTTTTTTAAAACAAAACTTTCGCGCCAACAAAAAACCGTAAATGGTCTCGGCACGCTTTCTAGATTTTGAATAGCCAATTATGCGGGAACGACAATTTTGTATGTTGCGTTGTTGATTTTGTTGGTTTTGTGTATTCTGACCCTGTCAGACATGATTTTGCAATTTAACTATCTCTACCCCATCGAATATTATCTTTCAAAAGTACTTCCAAGTAAAAGTAGTTGGTTTACCGGGTAAAACGCGGCCCTGGCCCTGGCCCTGGCCCGTGGCCCTTGAGTGGTAAAATGCGGCCCGTGGCCCTGTGGCCCTGAATTGGTGTTATAGTTATTGATGTGTATTATCTTCTGTTTCAAAGCACAAACGAAATGTAACTGATGACATAAACATATGTTCACCTAAAAATTACTTTATTTCACAATTATGTTCGTATACGAAACTATAGTTCACATTCAAACAGTGGCCACCACTCTGAATCCGATGCGGCCCGGCCATTCTTTCTACCTTCCAATCAGAACTTTCTATTCTAATAATGCAAACCCATCAATTAGACACCTGTCTACCAGAAAACACCAACGACAACTCAATAGACACTCTCACTGGCCCGGTATACCGTGCGTGGCCCTCTCTTTCCACTGCGGCCACCACTCTGAATCCGATGCGGCCCGGCCATTCTTTCTACCTTCCAATCAGAACTTTCTATTCTAATAATGCAAACCCATCAATTAGACACCTGTCTACCAGAAAACACCAACGACAACTCAATAGACACTCTCACTGGCCCGGTATACCGTGCGTGTCCCTCTCTTTCCACTGCGGCCACCACTCTGAATCCGATGCGGCCCGGCCATTCTTTCTACCTTCCAATCAGAACTTTCTATTCTAATAATGCAAACCTATCAATTAGACACCTGTCTACCAGAAAACACTAACGACAACTCAATTCTCTTTCGAAAAGTACGTAAGTAAAGAGAAGAGGTTTGTCTGGATCTGATTCAACAAAAGCACATGCATAAAATCTCTTTGCAGCTGACTAAAATATCAAAACAAACCTGCTCTTTCGAATCACTCTAAAGTGTGTTTTTAAACATCAAAAATATATAATGTAAGGGGTGAGATAGGCCAAATTTTTATTATAATTCACTATAAATAAATTATCATAATTATCAATATTCATGTTCTATTTTCATATATTGGAAAGAGCAGGTTTGTTTTGATATTTTAGTCAGCTGCAAAGAGATTTTATGCATGTGCTTTTGTTGAATCAGATCCAGACAAACCTCTTCTCTTTACTTACGTACTTTTCGAAAAAGAATGGATGTCCTTTTCTCAAATTTCGAAGAAATTTTTTTCACATTGGTGAATTACGAAAATAATGATTGAAAAAAATGTCATGATTGAAAATACAAATAACTTATACAACAAACAATACATCTACATAGTGATATTCACTGGTTTGAAATTATAAAATAGTTTCTGTGATTCCCGCTTTTTTGAAACTGATAGATCATGTGTTGCCGAACAATGTTGTGTTATATACGAATGTATCTAATTTAGAAACCTTCGAAATAGCTTGGTCCAATCGCTCACGCCTCTGCCGGTCGCTCATTGACGCGCGCTACACACGTTACAAACTTCTATCTTCTTCCCTTCATCTTCTAAGCAGTTCCATTACCTAGCAAGTTACTAGCTAGTCGAAATGAAATTCTACTACGAGTAAACTAGCCATTCTTCACTAGTTATCATGTAATATTACGAGTGCATGTACCGTTAAAAGTTTGTTTATCAGCAGTTTCAAGTTATACAACCGTCGACCTAGCCAACCTGAGGCTCTCGAGTACAAATCGCTAGCTGCTTACAAGGGGTCCATTAATTAATGCAATGAATTGGGATCAGATGACGTCACAGACTTCTGACTAGAGGCTCACGAAAGTTGTGAGGGTGGTCGTCACTCCACCGTGACTAGCGGTACATCATTGGCCGCCGAGAGGATTGAACTCGGGACCTTCCGCATGATAGCTGCGCGCACATCCACTGCGCTAGCCACCCCATATTCTCAAAGAAGTTTCATCATGATGTGGAAAAGCTCAAGTGGTAGGGTGAGGGCGTACTGGTACTAACCAGGCACGTTCGATTTTCATATCTGCCAGTTTGTTTTGCGAATGTTTCGCGATGTTTGCAAATAAATTCGAATGTTGCTTTTGAAATCATTTATGTATGCACATACGTATCATATAAAACAGACTTCATTAGATTCCGAGCCACTGAAACCTCGGTCATGAAATTGCAGAGCCGAGTGCGTTAAACTGATCTTCCTTATTATATTATGTTAATGGCAGTAATAAGTACTGTTAAAATTGAGAAGTTGTGGCACAGAGATCAAAGCAGCCTCACCCGCACTGCTCTGCTCCTCCGCTATTCGCACGTTTTTTAACACACGATCCGCGTAAGAATCGGACAATTTCGGGCAGGTGGGACCTAAGAGCTAAGTGCGCGGTTATAGGGGTTTTCAAGGGTGCTTTACGGTAGTATAGGTGATTTTGTCCCAATATGCAAATTTGGTCAGTTAAGGGACCATGACCTCAAATCAGTCAGTTTTTGTCCAAAACTATTTTTGAAAGGCTTGTTCGATTTGTATTGATATTGTAAGACTTTTTGTACATGAAATTTTTTTCATAAAACAAAAAAGAAAAAGTTATGATCAAAAACTTTAAAAAAAATTCATTTTTTTTGAGATTTTTTCGCCTCGATACAACAAAAACGACTAACACCATTCGATTTTACGCGTTTGATCAAATTACTATGATTTTTTTTCGTGAAAATCTGGTGTTGCCTTTTCTTCCATCCAGAGCGATGAAAATGGCCCGAAAATTTTTTTTTGCGTTTTACCGCCATTTTTCATCACCTAGACAAAATCACCTATACTACCTTGTAGAGCACCCTTTAAAACCCCTATAACCGCGCACTAAGTTCCTAGGTCCCACCTCGTCCGATTCTTACGCGGATCGTGTGTTAACTGCCGAGCTCTCTCACTCGCCCTCTCCTCACCGATCGATCCATTTGATTTCAGGCCGGCTGCCCATTCTGGCTCGCACGAGAAAGAGAGTGCGCGCAGAGAGCGTGCGCAAGTGAGAGAATCAGACGGTCTGAGAGAGAAGAGAGTGGCTGATCGAAAAGAACGCTTCTTCCAGCTCGGCTGGAAGAAGAGAGAGCGCGCAGAGAGCGTACGGTCGTGAGAGAGCCAAGAGGCCGGGATGTGAGAGTGGCTGAGCGAAAGGCGGGGCATGAGCGTTCGGCCAATCAGATTGCACAGACAGTGGGCCGAGCGACCAATGAGCGCAGAGTTCAGTGGGCGGGGCTTACGTGATGCGCGTCGTCGTCGTCGTCGTAAACACGTTTAGTGGCAGAATGAGCGAAAAGTTGTTTTGGATATTTTGGATGCCGCAACCGATATTTATTTCTTGTATCATACTCATAAGTCTTGTCAAATGATATTCTAACAAAAAAACACATACTATGGAGTATATCGTATTGGGATAGAGGAAATTGAGTATGCCTTGGGGGTTACGCGCTGCGCGCGTCAAAGATCAAGACAAACGGGCGGCGCTGCGCGCCGCCCTTAATTATGTTATTCACATTTAAGCCGCCCTCCATTCACGGCATGTATGTTTCAATAAATATGTTTCAGAATGATATTTCTAGTATGACCCAGCAAGACTTACAGACTAAACCTATCTACGTTTGATATAACCAGTCACATCTGTCTTTGATTCTGGAAATAAATACTTTAATACTTTAATTTCTAGTATGTATAGTAGACGATAGAGAGAGTAGAGCAATTAGAGAGGGCGCGCAGCGCCCTCTCTCTTGGGTTAAAATAAGGCTCGCGCCAGAATTTTCAAGTAGTGATATCCAAAGGACATGTTAGCAACAATGTGAAGTCTTCCAATTTATGTTAGTTAGATTCGCACGTTTCCATAGGGCAGATCACTAATTGACGGCATCTTTGTATCTTTGCTCCGAAAGAAGTTATGAGCGATTTCGCGCACCCATGAGTCGGCAGGCCAGCGTGTGGGTGGGTGTCGTTTCCAGTCACGCTAGCTGATAGCTAGCCCTCTGCTGGCGGGCGAGCGCGAGAGCACGCGAGAGAGCATGCTGTTTGGAGAGAGACAGATGTACTTTGGTGGCTGCGATCAGTAGGAATTAGATAAGGGGAGAGAGAAAGAGAGAAAGTGAGA
Source organism: Rhabditoides inermis (assembly GCA_963966185.1). Taxonomy (NCBI): domain Eukaryota; kingdom Metazoa; phylum Nematoda; class Chromadorea; order Rhabditida; family Rhabditidae; genus Rhabditoides; species Rhabditoides inermis. The sequence goes on along the minus strand of CAWZYM010000224.1, from coordinate 420,424 downwards.
ACGAGAGAACGAGAGAACGAGAGAACGAGAGAATAGGTACCCCAAGCTGGCTCTCTCGCGTGGTTTTGCCCGAATTCACTCTTTCAATCCGCGCGCGCACAATTCTCAATCAAATCGCATGAAACTTTCAGGAAATAATTTTCTCAACATAGCGCATATCATGGTACAAAAATTGTATACATTGATTAAGTGATAAAATTTGATAAGGCCTGTGATATGCGCTATTGGTCGTACAAAGCTGCGCATATGCTTAAACTGACGAGCATGACGAGATCTGCTATATGACATATCAACCATTATCGTATCAATATGCGCTCTATATGAAACCATCTAGTTTATGCAAAAACGCAATGCTGATCGCGGTTTCACTCGCTTTCCCACGCTGTGCCCGCACTCTCCCTCGCGCCCTCCGCGATCAGTGCACTCTCTCCGCTCTCTCTCACTCACAGGAGGCAGGGGCGAGACGCGTCAAAACAGGCGCCAAAACAGCAGGCCGGGGTGTGCACACACATCCCGGAAACAATCACTGATATTCTGATCATGATATGGTGATATGATGATGGGCAAGATGTGGAAACCACTATTTGAAACAGCCTCTTTCATTTGCACTACAGTAGAGCTTCCTATGACGTCAGGAATGTGCAAACACCGAACTTGGACAAACTTGTTGCAACTAGTCTGAATCGTTTACTAGTAACATGTGGTTGCAGCGGCACTAGATAACTTCCCATGAAAATGTGTTTCGACTGATGTGCACAAAAAGTTTCACAGAAATGCTGCAAATTGTGCCCCAGACTCAGGAATGTATCATCCTATCAGTGATTAGAAGCGGCCGGTGATATTTGTTCATAAACAATAACTCTCATTCATGTTACAAGCCCCCTTGCCGTTTCACATTTGGCTGGCTGCATCCGTGACAGTCCGCTCTGCGCCTCTGCCGCGTGGACATTTCCGTGCAGAGAAACACTCTCTCGCGCCCTTTTGCGTCTGCGCCCCCTCTGTGAGAGAGCGCGATTCGGCCCCGCCGGCTCTCTTTTCGGCGATTTCAGTCGAAATGCGCTGCTTTTTTGTTAAGCGGAGTTTGTGGAATTGTGAGAAACTGAGAGATAACCCCCAACAAAGTATACATTTCTCAGCTAGTCACGTCGAGATCTTCAAAACTAGCCCGGTCTCATCACTCAATTCCAATTTTGAAAATTCGGCTTGGGGCCCCTACGAGAGAACGAGAGAACGAGAGAACGAGAAAAAGAGATAACGATATAACGAGAGAAAAAGATAAAGGGAGGAGGAGGGAAGGAGGGAAGGAGAGAAGAAGAGAAGGAGAGAACAAAAGAAAGAGAGAAAGAGAGAACGAGAGAACGAGAGAAAGACAGAACGATATAACGAGAGAACTAGAGAACGAGAGAAAGAGAAAAGGAGAGGAGGGAAGGAGGGAAGGAGAGAAGAAGAGAAGGAGAGACGGAGAGAACGAGAGAACGAGAGAACTAGAGAACTAGAGAAAGAGAGAACGAGAGAACGAGAGAACGAGAGAACGAGAGAACGAGAGAAAGAGAAAACGAGAGAAAGAGAGAACGATATAACGAGAGAGCTAGAGAACGAGAGAAAGAGAGAAAGGGAGAAGGAGGGAAGGAGGGAAGGAGGAAAGGAGAGAAGAAGAGAAGGAGAGAACAAAAGAAAGAGAGAACGAGAGAAAGAAAGAGAAAAAGAGAAAAAGAGAGGAGGGAAGGAGGGAAGGAGGGAAGGAGGGAAGGAGAGAAAGAGAGAAAGAGAGAAAGAGAGAACGAGAAAACGAGAGAAAGAGAAAACGAGAGAAAGAGAGAACGATATAACGAGATCTAGAGAACGAGAGAAAGAGAGAAAGGGAGAAGGAGGGAAGGAGGGATGGAGAGAAGAAGAGAAGTAGAGAACGAGAGAACGAGAGAAGGATAGAAAGAGAGAAGGATAGAAAGAGAGAACGAGAGAACTAGAGAACGAAAGAGAGAGAGAAAGAGAGAACGAGAGAACGAGAGAAAGCGAGAACGATATAACGAGAGAACGAGAGAACGAGAGAAATAGAGAATGGGAGGAGTAGGGAAGGAGAGAAAGAGAGAAGGAGAGAAAGAGAGAAAGAGAGAAAGAGAGAAAGAGAGAAAGAGAGAAAGAGAGAACGAGAAAACGAGAAAACGAGAGAAAGAGAAAACGAGCGAAATAGAGAACGATATAACGAGAGCTAGAGAACGAGAGAAAGAGAGAAAGGGAGAAGGAGGGAAGGAGGGATGGAGAGAAGAAGAGAAGGAGAGAACGAGAGAACGAGAGAACTAGAGAAAGAGAGAAAGAGAGAGAGAGAAAGAGATAATGAGAGAACGAGAGAAAGAGAAAACGAGAGAAAGAGAAAACGAGAGAAAAAGAGAACGATATAACGAGAGAACTAGAGAACGAGAGAAAGAGAGAAAGTGAGAAGGAGGAAAGGAGGGAAGGAGAGAACGAGACAACGAGACAACGAGACAACGAGAGAACGAGAGAACGAGAGAACGAGAGAACGAGAGAACGAGAGAACGAGAGAACGAGAGAACGAGAGAACGAGAGAACGAGAGAACGAGAGAACGAGAGAACGAGAGAACGAGAGAACGAGAGAACGAGAGAACGAGAAAACGAGATCACGAGAGAACGAGAGAAAGAGAGAACGAGAGAAAGAGAGAACGATATAACGAGAGAACTGGAGAACGAGAGAAAGAGAGAAGGAGAGAAGGAGGGAAGGAGGAAGGAGAGAAGGAGAGAAAGAGAGAAAGAGAGAACGAGAGAAAGAGAGACCGAGAGAACGAGAGAACGTGAGAACGAGAGAAAGAGAGAACGATATAACGAGAGAAATAGAGAACGAGAGAAAGAGAGAAAGAGAGAAGGATAGAAAGAGAGAACGAGATAAAGAGAGAACGAGAGATCCAGAGATCGAGAAAACGAGAGAAAGAGAGAACAAGAGAAAGAGAGAACGTAAGAAAGAGAGAACGATATAACTAGAGAACGAGAGAACGAGAGAAAGAGAGAAGGAGGGTGGTAGGAGGGAAGGAGGGAAGAAGAGAAGGATAGACGGAGAGAACGAGAGAACGAGAGAACGAGAGAACGAGAGAACGAGAGAACGAGAGAACGAGAGAACGAGAGAAAGAGAGAACGAGAGAAAGAGAGAACGAGAGAAAGAGAGAACTGGAGAACTAGAGAAAGAGAGAAAGGGAGAAGGAGGGAAGGAGAGAAGAAGAGAAGGAGACACGCGAGAACGAGAGAACGAGAGAAAGAGAGAACGAGAGAACGAGAGAACGAGATAAAGAGAGAGCGATATAACGAAAGAACTAAAGAACGAGAGAAAGAGAGAATGAGAGAAAGAAAGAAAGAAAGAACGAGAGAACGAGAGAACGAGAGAAAGGGAGAAAGGGAGAAGGAGGGAAGGAAAGAAGAAGAGAAGGAGAGAACGAGAGAACGAGAGAACGAGAGAACGAGAGAACGAGAGAACGAGAGAACGAGAGAACTAGAGAACGAGAGAAAGAGAGAAAGGGATGACGAGAGAACGAGAGAACGAGAGAAAGAGAGAAGGAGGGAAGGAGGGAAAGAGGGAAGGAGGGAAGGATGGAAGGAGAGAAGGAGAAAAGGAGGGAAGGAGGGAAGGAGGGAAGGAGGGAAGGAGGGAAGGAGAGGAGGAGAGGAGGAGAGGAGGAGAGGAGGAGAGAAGGAGAGAAGGAGGGAAGGAGGGAAGGAGGGAAGGAATGGAAGGAGAGAAGGAATGCAAGGAGAAAAGGAGAGAAAGAGAGAAGGAAAGAAGGAGGGAAGGAAGGAAGGAGGGAAGGAGAGGAGGAGAGGAGGAGAGAAGGGGAGAAGGAGAGAAGGAGGGAAGGAATGGGAGGAGAGAACGAGAGAACGAGAAAATATCGAATAAATTTGAAATGAAATTGATGAAATCATGAGAGAAGAACATGTTACATGTATGAAGACGAGAGAGAAAATTTCTATGAAATTCAACAAAAGGACATATATTATCTTTTAAAAGTACTTCCGTAAAAAGTGTTGTTTGTGTTAACCTGATTCAAGAAAAGCGCATGCATATATTATTAATTTTTGAAAAATCAAATCGTAAACACCTGAACATGAAAACTAACACAAACTTGCTCTTTCAAAACGTTGAATAATTGTTGAATAATTAATGTTGATTAATTCCATGTTTTATTTTTTTGACATTTTTATACCTGAAACATTGAGTGAAACAACATCACGATTAACATATTATTTTATTGATAAAAAATAAATAATAAACCGCAAAAACACTAAATAAACAAAACAATCGTATTATTCTGAATGTTACGTGTAACTATTAGCTATATTCGTTTGAAAGAGCAAGTTTGTGTTAGTTTTCATGTTCAGGTGTTTACGATTTGATTTTTCAAAAATTAATAATATATGCATGCGCTTTTCTTGAATCAGGTTAACACAAACAACACTTTTTACGGAAGTACTTTTAAAAGATAATAATATATATCACTTTGAAAGAACATTCCGTAAAAAAGTGGGACTCGATAATATCGTGACTGACAACTCGGCAGGGCAAGCCACTAGGCACTAGACCACATCCATGACTCGGCCGGCTGATCGCTCGCCGCTGTCACAGCGAGTGGGACGCGTCGCGTGAGTCCGTGCATTGCGGCCGCCATTTCAAAGTGCAAAATCAGTGCATGCCGCCTTTGAAGATTTCCCACAAACGATATATGCGCGCGGCGATGAGCAGACCGAGCCGAGACTTCGACTCGGCAGACAGATTAGCACCCTGTGCGGGATCATCTGTAGCACGCTGTGACTGTAGTCTGGTAGCGCGCAGCTGTGTAATTTTCGCGACTCAAATCAATTAAATGTGTCTTAATTTAAAACTCCTAAACAAACAAAAAAGAAGCAAAATGAATACAGATCCAAAGTTGGTTGGTATTTATTCAGCTTCAGCTGGCGTACAGCTGAACAAACAATCCCACACTCCATGAATGTTCATTGTATTCAACATATGTAGATACTTAATTCGTTTCTATAAATGAGTGGAGCAGTACAAGTACAAGGTATGTGTTTCACATTTTCTCGTAGAAAACTCACTCGTTGCTTGTCTCTTCGTAGAGAGTGGTTCACCGAATCCACTTCTCGAACAATATTCATTATGGCAAACGTAAAATAACATGTAGTCGAAGTATTTGTCGCATACAACCTCTACCGACAAAAGTTCTATTCACTATGTATAGCCTTTTTCTTTCCCCCCTCTCATCGTACGGCAATATCGCTGGAGTTTTCCGATTGGAAATCGGTTCAAAACCAAGGTTTTTGATTGAAAAAACGAACGCGAAACTCAAAAATCGAACACTAGAGTAGGAACCACAATGACATTTTCAGATGTTTGTGATATGGTATAGCAATTAGTTCATTAATGTAATTCATTTGAAGCTGATTTCAAAAATATATAATGTTATAGGGTTCATCGTTCACATTGCGCTCAAATTCCGCGCGGCGTGCGCGCACCCGAGCGCGCGCTCACATAGGAAAAGTGCGACAGAGGGCGGCTAGATTAAAGAATTGATGACGTCATCAATAGTTAAATTATGAATATATTTGTTCATAGTAGTAGCACTACGCTTTGTTTGATTGTAATCGATCTGTACTTCATGAAATACGTCTTTTATTACATCATTTTTAATTTTTCATTTTGGGCAACGGCGACTAGATCAAAGAAATATGACGTCATCATATCACTCTTTATCGATTTTCACTACTTTACAGGGTACATGATCCCATAAATAAAATATCGTTGGAATCAGCGCGAAAGGGCGAATCGTTCTATGCTAATTAGAGCACATCATGCGTCCAGTGAGAATATGTTACATACATGATTTCGCCTCACTCTCTACATCTCACGTTGTGGTTCCCACACTAGAGATCGATGATCACTGTTGATCCACATCACAAATCAAAACTTTGTGAAGATTGCTTTATTCTAGAAGAGTAATTAACTTTACAAGATGGAGAATTCTGTCTCATTTGACTTGCAAATGACTCATTTTCTAGACCCACGGCCCGGATAGTTGCACAGTCGACAGCGGCAGGCGCGCATCCGCTCCGCGAACACGCGAAGCGCGAAATTACCAGCAAGCGCTAGAGCGCGATAATTTCTCGACTGAAGTCGCTACGCGCCCATTCACTCGCGGCGCGGCCTGGGCGCGCGCCGCTTTCTCTGTGGAGGCGCTGTGCAATCCGTGAGACCGCCAAGCGCGTGAATCGCAGGGGCCGATAGCGGGCTATAGATATAGATGCCTCAAATGCTGTCTGGTAAACATTCGGCTAAATAATTACCGTACGATGAACGGGGGATGTCCTATACATAGTTCTCAAAACGACAATGAACGCGCAGCACGAAGTGTGTGAGTGAAACAGGAGCGAAACAAAGCATAATTTACCCTCTGATTCTCGAAAATGTGTCAGCATTCCTGATGGGTGATGGGCGATTCTACTCGTTCTTTCTCTTCACCTTCTATCCAACCCACTTTCCTAATGGACACGAAAATATGCCATAAATAATGCACTTTTTCATAAAAAAGTTTTGTGAGTTTGTGTTAGTAATCGGCTTGTTCAAGAGAAATATATTTGTTCCAAAAAATGTACAGAAACGTGCAAAAACGTGCACGTTGGGTGATGGTTTCTCTCACTTTGCCTGCATTTTCGGAACATGGTCCAATTGATAAAAGTGCAACCTTTTGAATCTATTCTCACATTCCGGTGAACTTCAAAAACCAGAGGGTACCTTCAAAAAGTGGCTAGGATCAAAGCAATAAGTAGAAGTTCAACACTGCGCGTTGGCATGAGTGCGTGCCTATAGTGGGCACGCAAATGAGTACCACTCTTATCACGAGAGACATTACGGTGGTTCGACAAGAATCAGAACAGAACCCATTGAATGATTTTCGACAAATATATTTTTTGCTCGGAAAACGCTGAGCTAGTTGCGCGCTTAATGTATGCGATGTGTGCAGGCCGGCGTCTGGAGCTGCAGGGCGTGCGTGGCTGGGCGATCCTACTCGTGCTACTCTTCCACTTCTATCCAACACACTTCCCCAATGGATACATCGGAGTCGACGTGTCAGTCACACAACCACCGACGAAAAGAAATCAAACATCGACTATACTTTATATTTGTATTTGCTATATTACCTCTCCTGAATGTGCTATTTCGACTGCTTCAGATTCTTCGTGCTATCCGGCTTTCTTATGACGATGATAGTGTGGAGGGAGGAGAGGATGGGGTGTGTGGAAGCGGGGCGGTTCTACTACCGCCGAGCCAAGCGAATCCTGCCACTCTATCTCCTCGCTATTCTCGCGACAGCTCTCGCGGTAAGAAAGTTCATGGAACAACATGTACGTTGTGTAGACGATCGACGTGTTCCCGGCGTCGTTCCACGCGTTGAACCTGGCGTCCGCGCGGCGCGCCCTCACACTCACCACCAACGTGCACACAGGAGACGAGAACGAGGAGTACGAGAAGAAAGTGAGCACGAGATAACTATCACGGCTCATCATTTCGGTCGCCCCTCTCTGTCGCAGCGTGTCCGCAGACAGCGACCGTGCCGCGCGCTAATGCCCTATGGGGAATGACCGCTCGCATCACCTGGCACTGCGCCAGTCCATTGTCAAAATTGCGCGGCGCGGTCGCGACGCGGTTTTTGTGTGCGAACAGCGGGACCCGGCCGAATGACGAGCCGTGACATGTGCATACTTTGTAGCTGACTGCGGCGGTGGATCTGTTCACTCACACGTGGTCTATGTGCGTCGAGATGCACTTCTATCTCATTGCTCCGCTCATTTTCGGGCTGCAGGTATGTACATACAAAGACTGGAGTTAGATACACACAAGTATTGTACTGGACTTATTCTGACTTACCCCGCGCAATAGATCTCTATAACATCTTTTGGCGATGAGTAAGGTATATACTTTATTTTAAAGAGTCTTATATCAAAATCAGGAAAAGTATCTCATACGGAAAAGTTGATTTTGGATTTTGGGATTCTTGCGGGGAAAAGTATAAGCGAGAGGAAACGCATGAAGTTTTTTTTTTGAAAAATGATGCTAGCTGATGTAATACAAAACAGCATTTACTTTGCAGAAAACGCTGGCGCCAGCTCGCCCGGTGCTTTTTTACTCCATTGTCCTGGTCGCTTCACTAGCACTCTTCATCTATCTCGACACATTGACGGCGTTCAACTTTGTACGTGATTACTTACGAGTTGTATAGCACAAATTTACATTATACTTCTCGACATGATGTCTAGATGCTGGCTCGAGTATGGCAGTTTATGGTTGGCTCTATCGCCTTCACATTCTCTACCACACACAATGTCTACACCGCGTTGCTGACAGAAGATTGCGAGAAACTCCTGCAAGGTTTCCTCACGTTGTGGATAAGCTCTCTCTCTCTCTCTCTCTCTCTTTCTCTTTCTCTTTCTCTTTCTCTTTCTCTTTCTCTTTCTCTTTCTCTTTCTCTTTCTCTTTCTCTTTCTCTTTCTCTTTCTCTTTCTCTTTCTCTTTCTCTTTCTCTTTCTCTTTCTCTTTCTCTTTCTCTTTCTCTTTCTCTTTCTCTTTCTCTTTCTCTTTCTCTTTCTCTTTCTCTTTCTCTTTCTCTTTCTCTTTCTCTTTCTCTTTCTCTTTCTCTTTCTCTTTCTCTTTCTCTTTCTCTTTCTCTTTCTCTTTCTCTTTCTCTTTCTCTTTCTCTTTCTCTTTCTCTTTCTCTTTCTCTTTCTCTTTCTCTTTCTCTTTCTCTTTCTCTTTCTCTTTCTCTTTCTCTTTCTCTTTCTCTTTCTCTTTCTCTTTCTCTTTCTCTCTCGCTCGCTCGCTCGCTCGCTCGCTCGCTCGCTCTCTCTCTATGATGTTGACCATTTAGATTCCGAACCATCAAAACAGCCGCACAGTACTCAATCTAGTCGCATGGCACTCTATTCGAATGTGATACTCGCTGCAGTGGCGTTTTCACCGTGGACAGTCGAGCCGCTTCCGTTCAGGTCCGTCACATACCTTTGTCACTCAACAATCTATACAGGATCGGGTCTACATTTGTCGCCGGAGTGTTGATTGCCTACGGTAAAGATGCAAACTTTGTTCTTCTTGAAAATCGACTCATGGTGCTATACAGTATAACGTTTACTGTTATCATTGATTGGTTTAGGTATACATAGGAAACATATCATATGCGCTGTACTTGGTGCACTGGCCAATTGCAGTCTACGTGATATCATTTCACAAAACTTCTAATTACGGTATCACACCTCGTTTTTTCCTCTTTTCGATAAAAATATGTATCGTTTCAGCTGCACTATGTGGATTGTTGATATCCGTAGCTATATCCGTAGTTGTACATCATTTGATCGAAAAACCGTATTTACAGGTATGTTACGAGAACACTGCAATCGAAATGATTGTAGCTGCAACATCGGTCTATCGCCGTTATCATCTCCCTTCTTATCATCTCCTCGTTCATTATCACTGATGAAAGTGTGGCGCGGAGGTATTACCTGAGACGAACACATGGAATACCATCGAGCACATACAAGTTCAGCATAGGTAGGTTTATATAAGTAGGATGTCGGTGACTCCCCGATTCTCTTTCTTCCCCACTCGCGCTTAAATCAGTGTTGTGTACTCAACATTCATTTGTATTTCATTTTCAGAAGACGCGCTCTCTTTCAACATTGAGTGGGGCGTGCAGAAGATCAATCAACTCAAACACGACGACTGCGTCTACTCGAAGCTCCTTGACACAGACGGCTCCCGTCCCCCATTCGGGCTATGCACCATGCCTGTTAGTTGCTAATGATTCTACATTCTACAGTGTACAATCTCTGATTTGAATGGTAACATCGAAACTTTTCAGAACGGCACCGGTCATCTCAAAGTGCTAGCAGTCGGCAACAGCTACGCGGCAAATCACAGTTAGTAACCTACATTCCTACATACGTCATACTCTTGTGTTCTTTCATGTGTCGCAAATCAAATTATTCTGAGTGAAAAAAATATATCTTCAGATCGCCTTGTTGTTTCCAAATCGTAGACGTAAGAAAATAAGAGCAGAAGATATAAAGACAGTTATCAATTTTCATCCGCAAGCCGCAAGCATAACAATAGTAGACACAAGCATCAACAACTGGGGTTGCATTGTTGCATTGGTATCGGGTCATAGTAGACATGAAATATGGTTTTATACGATTCATGGTAGTAGCGCGGTTCCACTGACACGTAGGTCTGTTCTTGTCGTATAGTCCCGCCCCTGTTGTCGGATACGCAAGACTGGCCGTCCTCCTGTATATAAAAGGGAGTGACGCAGTTCGAATTATTCCCGCCTAATGAGCGTTACTAGTACACACAGGCGCACAGTGCGTTCGTTAGTATTAGTATTGTGAGAAACAATTTTAGTGGCATTGATTCGCGATGCTTTCCGGGATCTGGCCAGCGAGATTCACCTCTACAGTAATCCCGGTAAGTGACATAGGACGTGAGTGAATGCGTGTATCCTACACAGCCGGCAGTGTCATCCACGATCACAACATTCCCCTCTGGCGAGCGGCCGTCGAGCGATTCAAGCCCGATATTCTATTCGTCACGTGTAGGTAACGATCCCGATCCTTCTAACACAACAATTTTGTAGTCGAAATGTGGCGTGTTGCCACATTTTTTCCGAATAACAATTCAGAGCATACGCGATGAAGGCGGTGCTGGATGAGAAAATTCCGCTTGCATTCGACGATAAAGTGAAGAAGTATGCGGACGAGGTATGAAAAAAATACAAACGAACGGCTAATAAGCCCTGAACGCATATTTTCATCATCTTTTTTTGTGTGGGTGGCACAGTGTGAACAGTAAGAAATTATTATTATTTCAATATTACTATTATCGCGCTTCAGCTCTCATTCTACGAGAATCACACGTCGACACACGTGTTCATTCTGGATGGACTGCCGCGCGGACGGGGGAACTACATCAATGTGCTGGTCGAGTGGCAGAAGAAAGAGCGGAAACACTTCGATCAACTCCCGCAGGTGAACTACCACTGGAAACCATCACACACAGACACAGCTCAACGTTATTACACGACTTTCGCGTGGTTTTCCATCTCTTGGTTTTCATAGTAAATGATATAGGATCTGGGGGAGAAATGGATTCTGTACGACGATGAGCCGGCGAGAAAGCGGCTGTCATATGTAGCCAGACAGTGCGAGAAATGCGAGGTGGGATTGAACTGCGTATTCGGATGAATGGACGACTCCAGGTATACGACATGAAGCCCTACTTCATGAACGACACCAAGTTCCAGATTTTCGATCCAGTCACATCAAAGGTGAATCGAAAAAAAGGAGCAACTACTCATCAAACAGTTCTAGCTAGATACTGATATCACACCGTCTCTGTAAGATTCGAACATTTTGGGCATGTGGTCACTATATATACTCTTTTTTCAAATATGCAAATTACGCATTACGCTCATTCATATTTTCTAAGCTGAGTTAGCACCGGAATGTAAAAAAAAAGGTGACAACGCAGTTTTGTCAATACAACTTTTTGCTGAAAATGCCTGCAAGTCGACCAAAATTGAGCTCAAAATGTGTTAAAATACCGAAACTGGTGCCAATTGGTGTCAATTTTCAATGTTCAATGACATTTTTCACCGACTTGTAGATATCTCCGACACATTGTTGCATAGACAAAACGGCATCGCGCATCGTTTTCTATTTGGAAAGAAACGAGTATATACAGTATCTTGTAGAGGACGTTTGCTGATTCCTATAGCTTCTAGTAACCACTCTGTCCGATTCTTACAGAGTCGGTGTGATATACTCATTCGTTCAGGTGTATTTTGAGAACGGCATCCACCTCACTTCGATCGGGCTGGAGCATCTGCGGCCACTCTATCAACAACTCGCTGACAAAGTGCGCACCATGTATACGTAGAAAAAAGTGTTGTTCCACTGTGTGTGATAATCATATGAGTATCAGAATCAGAATATTTACTTTTCTCGAATTACATACGTTGCACATTATGCTAATTATGTGAATTACGGCAACGTTTGGTAAAATACACTGCTAAAACGACTACTGCAAATTCCAACAGCACGGATTTTATTCTCGAAAACCGAAAAAAAAACCTGTTGGCACATGTCTCCATTGAAAACATGTCATTCCTTTTGCTCAAATGAGTGAACGGTACAAACCAATTTTATTCAACTAAAAGTATTTTTGAAAGATAATATTGCTTGTTTCATTGAGACATTCGCTCTAGTGCTCTCAAATATACGAACCGGTAATGACATAAAACATTGGGACTTTCCGTCGACATACAATTACGCTAACCAATCAGAAAACTATTCGTTTTGATTAGACGCGGTGGTTTTCTGTACATAATGTCATTTAAGCTTACTTACTGAGAAGTGAGTAGCATTCACCGTTCCGCTTTCACTTACATTTATCGTTCCGCTTTCACTCACTTGCCAACTATCGAAATGGTGTACGTGGACTATTCTCCTGAGAAGCTGGAGCAGAAACAATTGATTTATATGCTTACGTGGCAACGGATTCTTTTTGGAACAATTGGGATAATCCTATCCACTCCAATGATTCTAGCCCACATCTTGTGGATCAAGGTATGTGAGCAATGAGCATCAAGTAACATGTTTTGAACATTGAACATTATGCTTCATATCATTATGATTGTGTTGTCATAATCAGATAAAACGATTCCGGATAAACGATTGATTGATTGATTGATCGAAACACTATGTATTACAGGCGATTTGCACTCGCGACCGTTTACAACGTGTCAGTTTCATTATTTTGCTGGCGATTTCTATCGTAGACATCCTCCAACTGTGTTACCACCTTTATGCGTTAATTTTTGTAATGGTTCATGCTACTGTCGACTATTCGCCGGTGGTAAGAAAGAAAGAGAGATAGAGAGAGAGAGAAAGAGAGAGAGGGAAAGGGAGAGAGGGAAGAAGAGATTTTACTATTTCAGTTCGTCAAGTCACTGTTTGGCACAAGTTGGGTATGTATGATCTTTGTCGTGGGTTCCACGACCGATACCATATCAATTGGACTATGACCATGTGACAACCACTCTGTGAGAACAACATGATACCGTAATACCGTACTACCGTATTACCCGCTGAACGAATACTGTACTCTCTGTCGCTGTTCGAATAAAGGATGTGAAGAAGAAGCATCGTCGTGAATTCGTCTGCCCCGTCTGCGCCTGTCTGGAGCCGGCACTTCCCTCGCCCACTCGGCCGCCCTCGTCTTCCACACACCCGCCACACACCTGCGCGGAGACGCCACACGCACGCTCCGAGTTCTAGCCCCGCCCCCTCCTTTTCGTATTGTCTCATTGTTCGGTGATAGCGATGCTTGAGTAAGGTCGGTCCCGTTCCATGGTTTTGCCCGTGTAGGGTTTAGGATACTAGCGGAATGCAGTAGTCCCTTTTATACCTAGTTGCGACTAGTGTTGTGTGTTATGATTTGGAGTGATGCTCCCTTGTCTTGTTGTCGTGGACGTGTGTGCGACATTGTTTTGTGTGCTCCCGCCGGCGTGCGGTCTTTCCCATATTGTCAGTAAACTCTCTTCTTCTTCTGTGTTTCTATCCTTTTTTGGTAATATGGGCTTTCTATGGTTCGCGGAGGCTCCGATCATTCCTCCGTCGAATCGTGTCTCTTTTGGTTGTCTAGACATCGCGCAGAGTTTGGGTATGGTCGCTATTTGGTTATAGTAGACCATCCCATTCCTATTCTCCCTGAACATTGGTGCATCGGCCGGTTAAGACAACCCGGCCAACATCTCGATCACTCACCAGAACTATTGATTGATATTGATTTTGCTATTGATTGATTTTCGATTGAAACCTATTATCAACCATGGCTACCCTGCACCTCTCTGGCAATGAGAAAAATAATATCGGTCGCGACATGGACCTTGTGCGCGAGCTCGCCAACATCATTGACAACCTGTGGAAGAATTCCATCACTGACAACACCAACCAGGTGAACAATTACGCCAACAAGTTCCGCATGCTGCGCCGAAACATTGAGCGCCACTACAACTTCCTGAATGAATCGCTTGATAAGGTGACCGTGCGCATTGAGGCCAAGAAGGCTGACGATGAAGCCAATGGCATCATCGATGACTCCACCTACTACAACGAGCTCAACAAGTACCTCAGCGACAAGGACATTGATACCGTCCAGCGCGTATACAATGATGCAATCGACATGATCGATACCTGGCTCGAGATAAACACTGAACCGAGCGGCGCCAACAACACTGAGAATGCGCGCGCACACAACCCCGCGCCGTCGCTAAACATGAGCATGCTGGGCAGCGCCCCCACATACAACCACACCGTGATGACGCAATGCGCTGACAACTCTGCGCTTATCCACGAACCCGCGCAGCCTACCATGACGCTGCAGAACACCCAGATGGCTACGAACATTGACATGCGCGCGCAGTACTACAGTACTCCCAAACAGTACAACCCTGATGAGACTGGCGTTCTGCACCAGCTCCCCAACCCCAACTTCTCACCGTCGAGAATCGACGACACCAAAACGTACAGCAACAACCCGCTATTCACCACCCCACCTTCCGCGGCGCCGCTGACCGCCCTCCTCGCGCGTGCCAATGACGCTGCCCTCGAAGGTCGCACTGAAGAAGTGACTGAGTTGCTTGCGGCGGTGACCATGCTCACCAAAAAGAACGATAACACCAAACAAAACACACACCGATACAAACTACCCATCAACAGGCGCGACATGAAGATTCCCATCTTTGACGGAACCCCGAACACGTTCGATGACTTCATCGACATGTTCATCCCCCTTGTGCACGAGAACCCCGACCTCCCAAACGCGGAGAAGATGAACATTCTGTACAACTCGCTGTCTGACCCTTCCCTCCTGCGAAACATCCCAAAGAAGGGTGAAAACTATGAGATGGCGCTGAACATGCTCAAGAAGCGCTTCCATGACCCCATGGCCATCCACAAAAACATCTGGACTACTCTGCGCGGCATACCCATCAACACCAACGACGATCCCAAGTCGTGCAGAGACACTTATGAGCGCGTGCGCGGAGTGCTCAACCTGGCTGACCGCCACGGCCAAGGCACCCTCACCAACACTGACCCGGGTTTGCTGGCACTCGCGCAAGACCACGTTGTCAACAAATTCCCCGAGTGGGTGCAAGACAAGATCAATGAGAAACTGTACCACCTCAACAAGAAGGGCGAAAAGATCAACCTCGAGATCATGCTTGACTACATCGATGAACAGATAACGATCAAGGAACATGTGTGCACCTCCAAGGCTATTCCTAACAAGGACGCGTCTATGGTGAACCTGCGCACCTCCACCCAACCCAATCACTACCACAACATGCGCTTCAACAACCAGAACCGTAACAGACAGTACAGCGGATATAATGGTAGGGGGTCCAAGCTGCCCGCGCGCGCTGGTTCTGCGCACGTTTGGGCATTCGTGCACACCGCGCGCAAAACTCAAAACTGTGATGCGCCCTTTTCAGGGAACTATTTTCAGATCATGACAATTGGAATGACACCTTGTTTGCCAAATTCGGTCAACATATTTTTGTAATCGCTCTAGTGATATGCTAAAAGCTCGTACTGATATGATCTTTAGTTCAAAACATGCGTTATGATTGTGTCCACCCTGCTGTCTGGTTTAGCATATCGAAACAATTGATAGCGCATCAGAATATCACAAAAGGTGATTGCGCTCATCCACTCTCATGACTGTTCGCCGTCTGACTCTCTCGAGAGCGCGCGCTCTCTGCGCTCTCTCTCACTTTCCCGCGCGATTCGAGTAGTCGATAATCAAGCGGCCGGTAGGGGTGATAGGGCGAAAAAGTGGCCATTTTCGTCGCGCAACGAAACGTCGTAGAAGGAATACGGTTGAGAATTTTGGAAAACAAATGTGAAATATGAGACTACACACACATCAGACAATCAAATGAGCCTAAGTGGGTCGATTTTGACCAAGTTGAAAAATCAGCTTGGACCCCCTATATAATGGATACAACAGTGGAAACACTCACCAAAAACCGGCACTCTCCGCGCAGGCTCCGCCCTCGCAGACCCCGCCCACTCAGGCTCCGCCCACTCGCCCTCTCACGTCACCGCAGTCCACGCCCTCGAGGCAGACCATGCCGAGCCTGAAACAGAGCCACATTGATCCCACTCACCACATGCACCCCACCAACTACTGTGTGTTTTGCAAGGACAACACGCACAACTCGTTCAGGTGTGATGAGAAGTGGAAGAACAGAAAGATGGCGAAGGCACTGCTCACCGCAGAGAACAGGTGTTGGAATTGTTACGAAACCGGACATTGGAAACAAGCGTGTAACAAGGACCAGTTCCGCATCCACTACGCCTGCATGGCCGACGACGAGTCACCCATCCCCGCTAACCTAACCGAGGAAGAGATCTTCGGTGACGTCACTCCCGAGCCCACTGAGGGTGAGAGAGAGACGCGCGTGGCTGTTACTGGTGTCGAATACCACTCCGGCCCCTCATCTGTCACCAACGAAACCTATTCCTTTCGTGCATAAAACGATTGCACAAAAAGAAACCACACACCATCAAAACACGAATAATCGCGACTCCCTATCTAACACCACAACAGTTCACAAACTACCAGCACAGCCAACCAAAGTCGCATTGCAAACACTTCGCGCACACATAAGAAACCCACAGACGGGACAGACCCGCAACATTGTCATCTTATTAGATGGCGGATCAAACAGAAGTTTCATAACCCAACAACTTGCTGACCAGCTCGGCCTACAAGTCGATGATGTTCACGACGAGACATTCGTAGTGTTCGGAGGCACCACACGGCATGTCCGAACAGGCACCACAACCGTCGAACTATGTGGTAACAACGGCATTTCAGTCAAGGTCAAACTGACAACGCAACCCGAGATCACACAATCATACTTCACTTATCACCTACAGCCACATGACATGGCATCAGTCCATAAACACAACATTCATCTAACAGACATTCATGACATGAAAGTGAAACCAGATATTCTCATTGGCAGCGACCTACTCAACCTCGTTAGCCTGAGCACAACACAGCTTGCGACTGATCTACCTTCCGGCCTGCGTGCTAGCCCCACTACTCTGTAACTTTTTGACGCAGTGTTAACGCAATCAACGCACTGATTTTGCGTTAACGCATTGAAAATGTGTGGGGGTGGATGTAACGCAAATTGATGCGTTGGGGTGCGAGAAAGTGCGTAGTTCATAGAAAAGGCGTTAACGCATTGAATATAGCGAGAAATTGCGTAATTACTTGTAAATGCGAATTTATTTTGTAGATAATGCAGAGTTATTTTCTTTTGGAATCACAACAAAAACAACACAACTTGAAATTGAATTTTATTGAACAAATTTAATCGATACAAAGAAGCGAACTTTGCTAAGCAATAGCATATAATGAAGAAAACAAACATCTTTATAGTATTCCATCAGGTGATAGTATTCCAATTTAAATCATTATTGCTTCTATTCTTGAATAAGACAGTGGGGCCCTGTCCGGTCCCTGAGTCGCCGCGTGTGCTGGTCTGCAACAACCATCACATCATACACTCAAATAAAAATACTAAAAAAGTATCACTATACTAAAGAAGTCAAATACTAAAGAAGTATCACTCCATTCTCTCGTTTTTCTTCTTCTATCTCCCTCCCCCCCCTCTCTCTCTCTTTTCACCCACCTGTCTTCTTCTGGTCCTCAATCCAAGAGCCACCTTGTAATTTGTATCTTCAACAGCATCGTGCGCAGACAGTCGCGCCTAAACAGTAGGAATTCAAATCGAGTTATTCACAACATCACAATCTGAGATTACCACTACGAAATCGACGCTCTCACCTATCCATGAAGTCTTCTTCAAAAAAGTGGGCAGGTCGAGGGAGCGCAGCTTCATTTTACCAGGTGGTCGTCCGTCGGTAGCATCATACCGCGCCCGCGGCGACGACTCTAGAACTCGGCCAGCACCTGAAAGCAACATAACCATAAAAACCACTCGGGACGGGCCAATGACGATGAGTAACAGTTTATACAAGTGTGAACGAAATACCTTGAACTGTCCGGGAGACTCGACGTGATCCAGTAATTGTTGGGCTTGGGTTCGAAGGGCGTCTGATGCTCATCATCTTCCAACACGATATAAATGGTGTCCGTCTGAATGCTCACATAACGTTTCAATACATCTTGTACAACGACAACTTGCGGGCAAATCGGATTGCAAATTCCAAATTCAAAGGAAATCATAAGAAAAGACGAGGTGAGACAAGAGTGAGGTGCAGAAGAGAAACACAACAAGGTTCGTTTGCATTGTGCATACCTGCGAGAAGTCGTCGCTCATGTGTCCGGCGCGTCTCTGCAGGAGGACGCCGGCGGCCGGCACACCTCGGTGTTGCCGCTCTCCAGGTCGGTCAATGTGGCCAACCCCTCGCATCCTTCCAGCGGACGGCTGCACCTAATCGACCTTCATCGTCGGCACCTGAACGTTTTTGCGATACAAACAATAAATTCATAACGATAATACTATACTAAACAGCCTAAATTTACACAAAGAAACGTACCTATGTGATGAACACTCGGCGCAGCGAAATGGCGACGATCAGATCGTTGTCCTCGAGACAGAACAAGACCCGCTGAATTACTTTATTTAGAAACAAATACAGTAACATATTATACGTTTCCAATCATACGTATATAATAAACAATACAACTTCAAATTATCTCGTTAATAGCGATATTGTGGTTCGCGCACCGCACGGCACCCTGCTATTGTAAAAGTTTTTGCCGAAAAATGCGACACAAAGTAATATGTTAACGGAAATCAACGCAAACAAACAACAAAGTAAAATACTAACAAAACAGTGCTATGGGAGGGGAATGGATAGACACTTCAGAGAAGGAATGAGTTTTTTTGCTACGCTAAGCGTTGACGAACAGTCGGTAACCGTAAGAAGTTGTGCGTATCGTATTTTTTCGCAACGTCGTGGATGGACCGTTGTGTTTCGTACATTTTACATTTTAGATTACATTTTAGTACATTTTAGACGATCGTACATTTTGTTTGTGTGGCAAAATGAATTGAACACACTATTGTCCGGAGTTTACTTTTCAAACCATAAACGAAAACACGCAAAACAACAATGGGGAAAAATAACAACAACAACAATCAATAAGATCACAACGACGTGGTGTGATGCGTCAGAATCTTTTGCTCGCCACCCTTTTTTCGTCAAGCGGAGGCACGAAGAGGCACGAAAAACTCGGACTTACTACATGATGAGGTACAAACCGGCAGAATTTTCCAATGGGAATTTATAGTTAGAATCGGAGAGATAGCCCTTGGACAGGCGCCCAGCACTCCAGTAGCCGCCGCACGCGGATGATGGGCACGTGACGCAAAGAGAGAGAGAGAGAGAGAGAGAGAGAGAGAGAGAGAGAGAGAGAAAGAGAGGTGAGAGAGAGAGAGAGAGAGAGAGAGAGAGACAGAGACAGAGACAGAGAGACAGAGAGACAGAGAGACAGAGAGACAGAGAGACAGAGAGACAGAGAGACAGAGAGACAGAGAGACAGAGAGACAGAGAGACAGAGAGACAGAGAGACAGAGAGACAGAGAGACAGAGAGACAGAGAGACAGAGAGACAGAGAGAAACGAAAGGAGTGACGTCATACTAGACAACTAACGAGTACACGGAGCGTTTGCGACTAGGCACGTAGGCCGGCGGCGGAACAGAGTAGCGTCTAGAGAGAGGGGGCGTGGCCGGAGGGGGCGGGACTTACGTGGCGTCGCCGCTCGTGCGTCTCTCGGCGATCTTCTCGGCAACGCTCGCTTCTCGTTCGGCCATCTTGTTCTCCAGAGAGTTGCGACCGCCCACCGTGAATTTGGAGGTGCTAGAAAATGAGTTTTGAGACAGAGACAGAGACAGAGACAGAGAGAGAGAAAGAGAGGTGAGAGAGAGAGAGGAGAGAGAGGGGAGAAAAAGAGAGGGGAGAGAGAGGGGGAAAGAGAGAGGGAGAGAGAGAGAGGGAGAGAGAGGGGAAGGGAGAGATGGTGGAGATGGATAGAGAGGGGGGGGGGAGAGGGGAGAGAGATGGTGGAGAGAGATGGAAAGAGAGGAAAAAGAGAGGGAGAGAGAGAGATGGAGAGAGAGAGAGAGAGAACTTCTGTAGGCATAGTTTTGTGAGACATCAGCTGATAGTTTCATGATTTCGTTGCGTATTTCATTTTTTTCATTCATGAAATACCGAGATGATCAAAACTTTTTTTGATAGAATTATTTTATTTTTTTGGATCTTTTTGATATACTTTTTCTAATTTATAACTGATAAGTACGACAAAATGTGTCGTTTGAATTATAAACCAATCTCCGTTGACACAATCATTCGCATTTGTAACGCACTTTCTCGCACTCCAACGCAACACGGGGTGCGTGAGAATTGCGTAAAAGATGCGTTGTTTAAAATTTGCGTTGACACAATCACTCGCATTCCTAACGCATTTTCTCGTATTCTAACGCAAAATGGGGTGCGTCAAAATTGCGTAAACGGTGCGTTGTGCAAAATTTGCGTTAACACTGCGTCATTAATTACCAGAGTATATTCGGCCGCGCACTATCCGGTAGCTACTACATTGATCAACAACTGACAGAGCCACCATACCATACATACCACATCTCATTCAACGACAAGGTCGAAAACTTCTGGAATCTCGACTGCATGGGCATCACCGACCCGCACGAGTTCGACACACTCTATGCAATCAACAAACGAGTAGACGAACAGTTTCTCAAAACAGTGCGCTTAGACAACGACGGCATTCATGTCGGCTTGCCCTGGAAGGACAACCCCACTCAATGACAACTTCAACATGGCCTTTGTGCGACTTAGAAACATTATCCGCAAACTCGAAGCGAAACCGAAACTATTCGAAGCCTACGATAACATCATGAAAGAGCAGTTGCAAAAAGGTGTGATAGGGTACGCTCCCTTCAACCGCACACCTCGCTCATTCTTTATGCCCCACTCATATGTGGAGAAACCAGGCAGTACCACACCCATCCGAATAGTGTATGATGCGAGCAGTCACTCTGCCGGCTCACCCTCACTCAACGACTGCCTCCACCAAGGCCCCTCCTACTTGCCCCAACTGTGCGGCATACTATTGAGGGCACGACTCTATCCCATCATTGTTATTGCGGACATTGAAAAAGCATTTTTACAACTGAGCCTCTTTCCCGAAGACAGAGACGCCGTCAGGTTTCTCTGGCTCGAAGACTACACCAAGGGATTCTCCCGCGACAACATAAGAGAGTACGCCTTCCAAAAAGTACCATTTGGAGTGTCATCGAGTCCCTATTTACTCGTCGCATCCATCAAGTACATACTATCATTCGTGCCACACATTGGAAAAGACATTCTGCGTGACTGCTATGTCGACAACCTTGTACAACATGCACTCACAACACAACAAGCCACCCACAACGCTCACCAAGCCAAAGAAATCTTTCACAAAGCGAAGATGAACCTGCGTTCATTCATATCAAACAAGCAAGAAGTCACCGAATCATTCAACGAGTGCGATCGCGCCAAAGACCCAATCCAGAAACTGCTAGGTATACGGTGGGATACGGTAGCCGACACATTCACTCTCAAGTGCTTCCTCCCACACAACGATAAACCAACAAAACGCGCGGTCACATCTGCTATCACAGCCAACTATGACCCACTCGGTCTGATCAGCCCCACTCTCACAGTTGCCAAGGTGTTCCAACAGAAGCTGTGGAACGAGCCGCGCAAGTGGGACGAGCCACTGCCGGCTCACCTCACCGACGAGTGGAACGAGATCGCGCGCGACTCACAACATGACATCACTCTACCGCGCACTATCACACAACACTCACTCGAATCCACCTACACACTGTGCATCTTCAGTGATGCATCCATTAATGCCTACGGCTGTTGCGCATACATTCGAGAACAGACACGAGAGGGACAGGTCATTGTCAACCTCATCTACTCCAAACTCAAGCTCGCACCAACGAAGGGCGCGAAAGTGCAAGAAAACAAACCGCCGAGAACCGAGAAACAGAAGAACAAGAAACTACTGACTATTGCGCGTCTGGAACTCATGTCTATCCTCACAGCTATTCGCGCTGCTAAGTTTCTACTGGAACAACTCGACCTTCCTGTCCACCACCTACACCTATTCACAGACTCTACCATTGCGAAAGACTGGATCCACAATAACCGCGAGAAACTAGAACCATTTGTTTACAACCGAGTGAAGGAGATAAGAGAGACCGCGCCTGCTCTACAACAATCGCACTCTTTGCTCTCTCCGGTCAGCCTACACCACACACCAACCGATCAAAACCCAGCAGACACAGTCAGCAGGGGAGAAACAGGAAGAGACTTACAAAACAACGCGCAATGGTGGCATGGTCCCCCCTTCCTCCAACAACCATTACATTGATAACGAGTGAACCTCTATCGATTAAACACGATTTAGTCGGAACTACCGTAACCCCTCGATGGCTACAGTACCTACAGTACACTTACCTACCGTATAATAGTACTGATTACAGTAACCACTGTTTCTTTATATCGTGCACTATTTGGCGGACGTAACGGACGCTCACAACAGTAACCTTTGCACACTATTGTCACAACATGAACCTAGTCATGTCGAACAGGGAAGTGTCACGAGTATGCTGTGGCCGCCCAACTTTCTGTAATCACCCACAACCGCTACAACAAAGCGAACCGAGACTGCGATCATATGCGACAGCATTAAACTCCCCGTATGGCCGCACATTTCCTTGCGAAAGGGGGAGTGTCGTGGGTTCCACGACCGATACCATATCAATTGGACTATGACCATGTGACAACCACTCTGTGAGAACAACATGATACCGTAATACCGTACTACCGTATTACCCGCTGAACGAATACTGTACTCTCTGTCGCTGTTCGAATAAAGGATGTGAAGAAGAAGCATCGTCGTGAATTCGTCTGCCCCGTCTGCGCCTGTCTGGAGCCGGCACTTCCCTCGCCCACTCGGCCGCCCTCGTCTTCCACACACCCGCCACACACCTGCGCGGAGACGCCACACGCACGCTCCGAGTTCTAGCCCCGCCCCCTCCTTTTCGTATTGTCTCATTGTTCGGTGATAGCGATGCTTGAGTAAGGTCGGTCCCGTTCCATGGTTTTGCCCGTGTAGGGTTTAGGATACTAGCGGAATGCAGTAGTCCCTTTTATACCTAGTTGCGACTAGTGTTGTGTGTTATGATTTGGAGTGATGCTCCCTTGTCTTGTTGTCGTGGACGTGTGTGCGACATTGTTTTGTGTGCTCCCGCCGGCGTGCGGTCTTTCCCATATTGTCAGTAAACTCTCTTCTTCTTCTGTGTTTCTATCCTTTTTTGGTAATATGGGCTTTCTATGGTTCGCGGAGGCTCCGATCATTCCTCCGTCGAATCGTGTCTCTTTTGGTTGTCTAGACATCGCGCAGAGTTTGGGTATGGTCGCTATTTGGTTATAGTAGACCATCCCATTCCTATTCTCCCTGAACAATCTTTCTCAGTCTACATCTCACTGTCCATCAGTGCTTCATTACTATATTCGCAAGATCACGCGTTATTTGCAAGAGAATAGATATTGTTTCAAAAGTAGATAAACATAAAAATAACGAAAAAGTTACAACATTTTCAGATGGTATTACTTCTAATTTCTATTTTCATACTCACCCACTTCGTTGTGTCCATAATTTTTGACTGCGGGGTAACAAAACAGTTTGAAAATTGTTAAATGATAGATATCGATTAGGTTGGCATGATTGATGACGTTGACTACTTTGCTTATGCTATTGTTCCTGCAAAAGAGGAGAGAAATGTGGAAGTAACGCAAGTCTACCACTGGCTCCATATTTACTCAGTGTATTCTGAATTTGATAATAAAAACACAAAATAATAATTTAGATTGATCGGAGGTATTGGTTGTATCCCATTCAGTTTCATTACCGTCGCATGTATATTCTTTTCGGTAAGCTCATCCGTGACAAAATATTAGGGGCGGCGCGCAGCGGCGCCCGTTTGTTTTGAGCTGTGACGCGCGCAACACGCCACTCCCAAGGCACACACGATTTCTCTATTCTCATACAATATACTTAATTAGTGTGCGTTATTTGTTAGAATATCACTTTGTAAGACCTATGAGTATGATTCGTGAAACCAATATCGGTTGCGGCATCCAAAAACCGCCCTCTCTTGCTCTCTCCCGCTTTGCCACTAAACGTGTTTACGACGGCGGCGGCGGCGGCGACGACGGTGTGCATCACGTAAGCTCCGCCCACTGCACTTTGCGCTCATTGGTCGCTCGGCTCTCTTGCGTGCGCACTCTGATTGGCTGAGCGCATGCCCCGCCCTTCGTTCACCCACTCTCGTGTCGGCTCGCCGTCCAGGCCACCGCCCCAGTTTTGGCGCGAAAACTGTGGGGGGAGGGGAGTGTGCGGAGCGGAGTGAGTGGGTAAGAGAGAGAGACGCGAAATAGCGCGTGTCAATGAGAGACTGGCATTGGCAGGCGCACGAGCGATTCGACAACTCTGACCCGGGGGCGCTATTAGCCGGCAACTAAGGGCCTTTTTGCGGTTATCTCGCCACTAGTGCGCCACTAAGCGTGACAGTTCTGCTTCGCCACTAATTCGCCACTACGTCGCTAATAGCGAGCTAATAGCAGATTTTTAGGAATATAGTGTCGTGTGGTGTTTGCACAACTGTTGAACATTTGCGAAAAGATTTCGTAAATTCAAGTTTTGTTTTTGTTTTTCTCATTTTTTGCATTATATATGTAAAGTATCGTGTTATTTTATGTTTTTTTATCATTTGTTTGTGACAGTCGTATTCTTTGAATGTCCTAATGTGTGAGGTGAGTGTGTGTGTCGTTGGCGAGTCACCGGTTCATGCATTGCATAACTGTCCGAGAAGTGGACACGATTTCGTGAATGATGTATATTGCATACGTTATTTGAGGGGGAAGACTCGTTTGAACGACGATCCGATGCTGGGCGCGCGCATCAACAAGCAGGCCGACGGCACCGAGCCCTACTCGTGGATCAGCTACGGAGAGTACGGAGAGGTGCGCGTCAAGGGAACGCGCGGGGGATAGGATCTGTCAGGACAAAAGGTACACTTTTTTCATTTCAAAGCTGGTTGAAAAGTGATACGGTATGGTGTGCATTATGAAGTGATTATACCTATCATCCATATGGTTCACGTTTGATCGATACGTTTCCAGCACTCTGAGCTGTTGTCGCGGCTTGCGTGCTGCTGGTTTGTCTGGATCTGAGGAGAAGAAGAAGAAGGGATGGAACGAGTGGAGGGACGAGACGACAGTTCGGGTATGGCATCCACTCCAGGCGGCCAATGGAGACTGGGAGGAGGAGAAGGCGGAGCTGATGGCACGCCTCGAGAAGGCAGGTATGATTATGATATTGTATGCGAGCATCGAGCATGCCGTGTGGGGTGTGGGGTGGAAAAAAGTGGACGAAGATGGCATCTCGTTGCTCATGAATTTCATGTTATTTTATGTTAAAAAGTTTAGTTGATCGACGAGCACCGCCTGACGCTGACCTGCCTGGAAGTAATGAAGAGAGTGGAGGAGAAACTGATTGACGCGGAAAAGGCGCAAGGCGAACACTGAGCTGACCGAGGAGTACGATCGACTGCGACAGGACAAGGAAGATGTGGAGAAGGGGATCTAGGTGGGCAAGGTCTGAATAGGCATGGCTTATGTGAGTGTGGTTTTAGGTGCGTCAGAACTGCATTGACGAAATGATCGTGCAGAGGAACTCTCTGCAGCACCAGCACCGGCACATGGTCGAGTCGCTGGCCACCGCCCACCGACAGACAGCAGCTGACGGACAAGAATAAGGTGAGGGAGGAGAAAGCTGGCTGGGAGTCGGAGAGGGAGAGGGAGCAGCTGGGACATCTACTGACCGAGATACACGAGGTATGCGTGGGATTCTGGCAGCGGCTGGAGACGACGATGGCAGAACTGACATCTGCGCGACCTGGCTGATATGGCTGAGAAGGGGGTGTGTGGTGTGTGGACATTTGAATTCTTCAGCTCATCGTCTGCGGCTGCGGAGAAGCAGTCGGCGGAGCTGCGCCGTTTTCGGGAGCACCTTCTGTTGGTGGAGGAGGCGAGCACCTGTGGAGGCCGAGAGACGGGAGACGGGGCTGCGGGAGCAGATACGCCTCCTCGAGCAGCGCACCACCGCCGCCGCCGACACTGTCGCCGTCAGCAGCCAGCAGTACGAGGTCAGAGGAGAAGAGTGTGACAGAGGACGCGGCAGAAGACGCCGGCAGGAGATGGCGCGCGCCAGGCGCTGTGTCGAGAAGGTACGTCTCTTTCTCTCCCCCTTCTCTCCCCCTCCTCTCCCTCTCCCTCTTCCTCCTCCCCCTCTCACCCCTCCTTTGCAGCTGGAGCAGCAGTTGCACGAGGCTCGCGCGAGACGAGTACCGTGTGGACGACGCGACTGTTCCTGTCGGACGAACAGCACGACATCGCCCTGCTGCTCGCCAGCATCCTCGAGTACAGCGCCGACGACGTGGAGAAGGTGCAGCTGCGGTGGGCGGTGGCGCAGACGACTTCTTCGCTTTGCCGACCCGTCGCCAGTGAAGACCACCTTCTTTCACGGTGTGAGCAAGCAAGGTGAGCATGAGCATTATGATTCAATTATGTTATGTTTCAATCTCACTGTTCATGCAACGTCCGTCTTCTTTCAGGACGTCCTATGAGGTGGAATCGCCGAAGCCAACGCGAGCGCGGTCAACCCTACTACCAAGACGACGGGAAACTACTAGAAGACCCTCACCAATACATAAATAAACCTGTCCATTAATGATAAATGTTATTCAAAATTTTGTAAAATATCATTGTATACTAGCGATAATGAGGTAGCAAGGAAGGGGCGAATATGAAACGCGAATAATCGCGGGTATTCGCGGCTCGAGGCAACGAGATTCTGCTATTAGCTCGCCACTATCCCGCCACTACTGCGCCACTATCTCGCGAGGGCAAATTTTAGTCGCGAGATAGTGGCGCACTAGTGGCGAGCTATTAGCGGGATGGGGTCATAGAAGCAGTGCGTTTCCATATTCAGGATACGTTTTCTAAAGTTTCGAATATGTATACATAACATGTTCGGCACATCAACCTGAAAAACAATTTCTTCGAAATTTGAGAAAAGGACATCCATTCTCTTTCGAAAAGTACACGAGTAAAGAGGAGTGGTTTGTTTTGATCTAATTCAACAAAAGCACATGCATAAAATCTCTTCGCAGCTGACTAAAATTTTAAAACAAACCTGCTCTTTCTGATCTGATCGATGAAAAATATAGTATGCACTATAATCGTGTCATACATTTTGTTGCAAGTTACTTGTTGGGATTAACAGTATCCTGAATACCTGAACTCAACATGCTAACAAGAAAACAATTAGAGTTTTAAAACATCGTTCGAAAGAGCAGGTTTGTTTTGAAATTTTAGTCAGATGCGAAGAGATTTTATGCATGTGCTTTTGTTGAATTAGATCAAAACAAACCACTCCTCTTTACTCGTGTACTTTTCGAATACATTATATATTTGTTTTTTCAGAAATATCTGCCGATGAAAAGAGAAAGGAACGTTATCGCACAAATAAGTACGTACTTTTTTACTAGAATTTTTTATTATGTCTTTTTTTTGTTATTTCAAATACCGTAATGTGTATAATATGTCTGGTTTGGAATATCGAGGATTACATATTCGACGACGACGATGAATTCGGTTTGATTTTCATTATTTCAACTAGAACTTCCCGTCGATTAGATCCAAACTACTTATCTTGAATTCTGAAAAAGTTGCTAATCATTCCAATGTAGCGTTTGCGATAACAAAACTTCTGTTTCCGCTGTGGTTAGGAGTCCAAGCAGCGTGCTATTTCTTCTTCAGGTAAGAGACAAAAGGTTAAAGAAGATCTCCGGGGAAAGTGACCCACACCATTATTTTGATGCCCTTTCTCACTTTTACCTTACAACAGCGTGGCGGGACCAATTTATATTTTCCGGGTCCATATATGCCGGTTGGCGCAAGAGCGGGTGGAAGCGAGTGAGAGGAGAGAGAGAAAGAGAAAGAGAAAGCGGGGTCAACGCACTGCATGTGGTGGTTTGAGAGTGTTTTGGGATCACATGTTTCATGTTTATGTGAACGTTTTCAGAAAGTTTAGTCAATCCCAGTTCACTATTTCAATTATAAAGCACTTTCAAACCAATTCGAACAATCCACTCTCTCCTCTCTTTCTCTTTCTCTCTCTCACTCTCTCACTCTCACTCACTCTCCCTCCCCCTCTCACTCACCCCCTCTCACTTTCCCTCCTATCGACAGTACGAAGTTAGTCGCTTTTCATCAACAACATTGTTTATCGACAAAAAACGGAGCATAAGAAACATATGTTTGGAGTAGCATGGTCGGTTTGTATGTAGCTTGGTGTCTTGAGGCCGCGCGGCGGGGAGAGGAGAGGAGGTTGGCAGCAGAAGACAATTGATACTCCTGCAAATCAGCGATATGAGCAAGTGAATTCACGGAACACGAATTCACCAATGCACAAGTATAAACACGTGTGAAGTGTTCGCTTATTTAAACGCCGGGTAGAACAGATGGAAGCAGTTCACAGAACCAAGACAGAGATCAAATTGAAGAAAAAACATGAAAAATACAGTTTGAGAGTAATTTACGGGTCAAGCATGTCCAATCATGTATGTATGTAGTACGGACAATTAATGCACAACAGGAGACAACAGAAAATGCAAGTAATAGCACAAATCAGTAAAAACAACGAAAACAGCTGATCAGCTGATCGATGATCGGAGCAGCGACTGCGACTAGTCTTATGCACAACAGGAGCCCCGCCCATTAGAGATGGTCCCGTCACGACATTTTAAGGCAGGTGTTTGTCAATTGGAATCGGATCAGGGAATTGCGACCGATTATGCTAATTTCTCGAAATTTGAAAATTATTCGGAAGGTACAAATGATTTGGACGGGAACCGAACTAAATATTTGGGTCCAATGTTGTTTTCCCCGGAGATCTTCTTTAAAGGGAATGTACACTCTGAATTTCGAAGTTGAGTTAGCACCAGGAAGTGAAAATAAGATGAAAATGATGCACTTTTGCCAATACAACTATGTGTCGAAGAAACCTTTAAATATGTGAAAAGTTCTGTTGAACATTGAAAATTGGCACCAATTGGCACCAATTTCTGCAATTTGACATATTTTGCGCTCAATTTTTATCGGCTTGCCGGCATTTTCAACATATAGACATATAGTTATACTGGCAAAACTGCATCGTTTTCATCATATTTTCACATACCGGTGCTAACTCCACTTCGAAAATCAGAGTGTACACTCCCTTAAATCATTTATTTAAATGAACCATCAATTACAGGTGTTTTAATTTGAAATGTACAAAATTATGCATTATTATCAAAACCAGATGTTTATAAAATACATATTCATTATTTTCAATTTTTTTCAGAATTGATCAAAAATCGTCAGCTTGATAAGCAAATGGAAAACCAAGAGCAGTCCTGAAACGAAACCGAACCGTGTTTGTTATTAGACTGTGATATATATATTGATTAATAAACGTGTTTCGTGTGAAAATTATCTGAGTGAAAAATATCTTCGCTATTACAACCACCGCCGAGCGCTGGTTGGTTTGTTTCAGTTTCATACGCGCGCTAGAATCGGCAAAAGACCACTGATATAAATGTTCTCTTATTTTAATTTTTTGCAAAAAAAAACAGTGTAATAAATATATAGTATCAAGCAGGATGTAATAAATGGATAACGTCTCGATTTTGATATCACTAGCTCTAACTGTCCCTCTGAACGCACGCACGGTATACCGGGCCAGTGAGAGTGTCTATTGAGTTGTCGTTAGTGTTTTCTGGTAGACAGGTGTCTAATTGATAGGTTTGCATTATTAGAATAGAAAGTTCTGATTGGAAGGTAGAAAGAATGGCCGGGCCGCATCGGATTCAGAGTGGTGGCCGCAGTGGAAAGAGAGGGCCACGCACGGTATACCGGGCCAGTGAGAGTGTCTATTAAGTTGTCGTTAGTGTTTTCTGGTAGACAGGTGTCTAATTGATAGGTTTGCATTATTAGAATAGAAAGTTCTGATTGGAAGGTAGAAAGAATGGCCGGGCCGCATCGGATTCAGAGTGGTGGCCGCAGTGGAAAGAGAGGGCCACGCACGGTATACCGGGCCAGTGAGAGTGTCTATTAAGTTGTCGTTAGTGTTTTCTGGTAGACAGGTGTCTAATTGATAGGTTTGCATTATTAGAATAGAAAGTTCTGATTGGAAGGTAGAAAGAATGGCCGTGCCGCATCGGATTCAGAGTGGTGGCCGCATTGGAAAGAGAGGGCCACGCACGGTATACCGGGCCAGTGAGAGTGTCTATTGAGTTGTCGTTAGTGTTTTCTGGTAGATAGGTGTCTAATTGATAGGTTTGCATTTTTAGAATAGAAAGTTCTGATTGGAAGGTAGAAAGAATGGCCGGGCCGCATCGGATTCAGAGTGGTGGCCGCAGTGGAAAGAGAGGGCCACGCACGGTATACCGGCCAGTGAGAGTGTCTATTAAGTTGTCGTTAGTGTTTTCTGGTAGACAGGTGTCTAATTGATAGGTTTGCATTATTAGAATAGAAAGTTCTGATTGGAAGGTAGAAAGAATGGCCGGGCCGCATCGGATTCAGAGTGGTGGCCGCAGTGGAAAGAGAGGGCCACGCACGGTATACCGGGCCAGTGAGAGTGTCTATTGAGTTGTCGTTAGTGTTTTCTGGTAGACAGGTGTCTAATTGATAGGTTTGAATTATTAGAATAGAAAGTTCTGATTGGAAGGTAGAAAGAATGGCCGGGCCGCATCGGATTCAGAGTGGTGGCCGCAGTGGAAAGAGAGGGCCACGCACGGTATACCGGGCCAGTGAGAGTGTCTATTGAGTTGTCGTTAGTGTTTTCTGGTAGACAGGTGTCTAATTGATAGGTTTGAATTATTAGAATAGAAAGTTCTGATTGGAAGGTAGAAAGAATGGCCGGGCCGCATCGGATTCAGAGTGGTGGCCGCAGTGGAAAGAGAGGGCCACGCACGGTATACCGGGCCAGTGAGAGTGTCTATTGAGTTGTCGTTGGTGTTTTCTGGTAGACAGGTGTCTAATTGATAAGTTTGCATTATTAGAATAGAAAGTTCTGATTGGAAGGTAGAAAGAATGGCCGGGCCGCATCGGATTCAGAGTGGTGGCCGCAGTGGAAAGAGAGGGCCACGCACGGTATACCGGGCCAGTGAGAGTGTCTATTGAGTTGTCGTTAGTGTTTTCTGGTAGACAGGTGTTTAATTGCTGGGTTTGCATTATTAGAATAGAAAGTTCTGATTGGAAGGTAGAAAGAATGGCCGGGCCGCATCGGGTTCAGAGTGGTGGCCGCAGGGGAAAGAGAGGGCCACGCACGGTATACCGGGCCAGTGAGAGTGTCTATTAAGTTGTCGTTAGTGTTTTCTGGTAGACAGGTGTCTAATTGATAGGTTTGCATTATTAGAATAGAAAGTTCTGATTGGAAGGTAGAAAGAATGGCCGGGCCGCATCGGATTCAGAGTGGTGGCCGCAGTGGAAAGAGAGGGCCACGCACGGTATACCGGGCCAGTGAGAGTGTCTATTGAGTTGTCGTTAGTGTTTTCTGGTAGACAGGTGTCTAATTGATAGGTTTGAATTGTTAGAATAGAAAGTTCTGATTGGAAGGTAGAAAGAATGGCCGGGCCGCATCGGATTCAGAGTGGTGGCCGCAGTGGAAAGAGAGGGCCACGCACGGTATACCGGGCCAGTGAGAGTGTCTATTGAGTTGTCGTTGGTGTTTTCTGGTAGACAGGTGTCTATTTGATAAGTTTGCGTTATTAGAATAGAAAGTTCTGATTGGAAGGTAGAAAGAATGGCCGGGCCGCATCGGATTCAGAGTGGTGGCCGCAGTGGAAAGAGAGGGCCACGCACGGTATACCGGGCCAGTGAGAGTGTCTATTGAGTTGTCGTTAGTGTTTTCTGGTAGACAGGTGTCTAATTGATAGGTTTGAATTATTAGAATAGAAAGTTCTGATTGGAAGGTAGAAAGAATGGCCGGGCCGCATCGGATTCAGAGTGGTGGCCGCAGTGGAAAGAGAGGGCCACGCACGGTATACCGGGCCAGTGAGAGTGTCTATTGAGTTGTCGTTGGTGTTTTCTGGTAGACAGGTGTCTATTTGATAAGTTTGCGTTATTAGAATAGAAAGTTCTGATTGGAAGGTAGAAAGAATGGCCGGGCCGCATCGGATTCAGAGTGGTGGCCGCAGTGGAAAGAGAGGGCCACGCACGGTATACCGGGCCAGTGAGAGTGTCTATTGAGTTGTCGTTAGTGTTTTCTGGTAGACAGATGTCTAATTGATAGGTTTTCAGTATTAGAATAGAAAGTTCTGATTGGAAGGTAGAAAGAATGGCCGGGCCGCATCGGATTCAGAGTGGTGGCCGCAGGGGAAAGAGAGGGCCACGCACGGTATACCGGGCCAGTGAGAGTGTCTATTGAGTTGTCGTTAGTGTTTTCTGGTAGACAGGTGTCTAATTGATAGGTTTGAATTGTTAGAATAGAAAGTTCTGATTGGAAGGTAGAAAGAATGGCCGGGCCGCATCGGATTCAGAGTGGTGGCCGCAGTGGAAAGAGAGGGCCACGCACGGTATACCGGGCCAGTGAGAGTGTCTATTGAGTTGTCGTTGGTGTTTTCTGGTAGACAGGTGTCTATTTGATAAGTTTGCGTTATTAGAATAGAAAGTTCTGATTGGAAGGTAGAAAGAATGGCCGGGCCGCATCGGATTCAGAGTGGTGGCCGCAGTGGAAAGAGAGGGCCACGCACGGTATACCGGGCCAGTGAGAGTGTCTATTGAGTTGTCGTTAGTGTTTTCTGGTAGACAGGTGTCTAATTGATAGGTTTGAATTATTAGAATAGAAAGTTCTGATTGGAAGGTAGAAAGAATGGCCGGGCCGCATCGGATTCAGAGTGGTGGCCGCAGTGGAAAGAGAGGGCCACGCACGGTATACCGGGCCAGTGAGAGTGTCTATTGAGTTGTCGTTGGTGTTTTCTGGTAGACAGGTGTCTATTTGATAAGTTTGCGTTATTAGAATAGAAAGTTCTGATTGGAAGGTAGAAAGAATGGCCGGGCCGCATCGGATTCAGAGTGGTGGCCGCAGTGGAAAGAGAGGGCCACGCACGGTATACCGGGCCAGTGAGAGTGTCTATTGAGTTGTCGTTAGTGTTTTCTGGTAGACAGATGTCTAATTGATAGGTTTTCAGTATTAGAATAGAAAGTTCTGATTGGAAGGTAGAAAGAATGGCCGGGCCGCATCGGATTCAGAGTGGTGGCCGCAGGGGAAAGAGAGGGCCACGCACGGTATACCGGGCCAGTGAGAGTGTCTATTGAGTTGTCGTTAGTGTTTTCTGGTAGACAGGTGTCTAATTGCTGGGTTTGCATTATTAGAATAGAAAGTTCTGATTGGAAGGTAGAAAGAATGGCCGGGCCGCATCGGATTCAGAGTGGTGGCCGCAGTGGAAAGAGAGGGCCACGCACGGTATACCGGGCCAGTGAGAGTGTCTATTGAGTTGTCGTTCGTGTTTTCTGGTAGACAGGTGTCTAATTGATAAGTTTGCGTTATTAGAATAGAAAGTTCTGATTGGAAGGTAGAAAGAATGGCCGGGCCGCATCGGATTCAGAGTGGTGGCCGCAGTGGAAAGAGAGGGCCACGCACGGTATACCGGGCCAGTGAGAGTGTCTATTGAGTTGTCGTTAGTGTTTTCTGGTAGACAGGTGTCTACATGATGGGTTTGCATCATTAGAATAGAAAGTTCTGATTGGAAGGTAGAAAGAATGGTCGGGCCGCATCGGATTCAGAGTGGTGGCCGCAGTGGAAAGAGACGGCCACGCACGGTATACCGGGCCAGTGAGAGTGTCTATTGAGTTGTCGTTAGTGTTTTCTGGTAGACAGGTGTATAATTGATGGGTTTGCATTATTAGAATAGAAAGTTCTGATTGAAAGGTAGAAAGAATGGCCGGGCCCCATCGGATTCAGAGTGGTGGCCGCAGTGGAAAGAGAGGGCCACGCACGGTATACCGGGCCAGTGAGAGTGTCTATTGAGTTGTCGTTAGTGTTTTCTGGTAGACAGGTGTCTAATTGATAGGTTTGCATTATTAGAATAGAAAGTTCTGATTGGAAGGTAGAAAGAATGGCCGGGCCGCATCGGATTCAGAGTGGTGGCCGCAGTGGAAAGAGAGGGCCACGCACGGTATACCGGGCCAGTGAGAGTGTCTATTGAGTTGTCGTTAGTGTTTTCTGGTAGACAGGTGTCTAATGTAAGGGTTTGCCTTATTAGAATAGAAAGTTCTGATTGGAAGGTAGAAAGAATGGCCGGGCCGCATCGGATTCAGAGTGGTGGCCGCAGTGAAAAGAGAGGGCCACGCACGGTATACCGGGCCAGTGAGAGTGTCTATTGAATTGTCGTTAGTCTTTTCTGGTAGACAGGTGTCTAATTGAAAGGTTTGCTTTACTAGAATAGAAAGTTCTGATTGGAAGGTAGAAAGAATGGCCGGGCCGCATCGGATTCAGAGTGGTGGCCGCAGTGGAAAGAGAGGGCCACGCACGGTATACCGGGCCAGTGAGAGTGTCTGTTGAGTTGTCGTTAGTGTTTTCTGGTAGACAGGTGTCTAATTGATAGGTTTGAACTATTAGAATAGAAAGTTCTGATTGGAAGGTAGAAAGAATGGCCGGGCCGCATCGGATTCAGAGTGGTGGCCGCAGTGGAAAGAGAGGGCCACGCACGGTATATCGGGCCAGTGAGAGTGTCTATTGAGTTGTCGTTGGTGTTTTCTGGTAGACAGGTGTCTAATTGATAAGTTTGCATTATTAGAATAGAAAGTTCTGATTGGAAGGTAGAAAGAATGGCCGGGCCGCATCGGATTCAGAGTGGTGGCCGCAGTGGAAAGAGAGGGCCACGCACGGTATACCGGGCCAGTGAGAGTGTCTATTGAGTTGTCGTTAGTGTTTTCTGGTAGACAGGTGTCTAATTGATAGGTTTGCCTTATTAGAATAGAAAGTTCTGATTGGAAGGTAGAAAGAATGGCCGGGCCGCATCGGATTCAGAGTGGTGGCCGCAGTGGAAAGAGAGGGCCACGCACGGTATACCGGGCCAGTGAGAGTGTCTATTGAGTTGTCGTTAGTGTTTTCTGGTAGACAGGTGTCTAATTTATGGGTTTGCATTATTAGAATAGAAAGTTCTGATTGGAAGGTAGAAAGAATGGCCGGGCCGCATCGGATTCAGAGTGGTGGCCGCAGTGGAAAGAGAGGGCCACGCACGGTATACCGGGCCAGTGAGAGTGTCTATTGAGTTGTCGTTAGTGTTTTCTGGTAGACAGGTGTCTAATTGATGGGTTTGCATGATTAGAATAGAAAGTTCTGATTGGAAGGTAGAAAGAATGGCCGGGCCGCATCGGATTCAGAGTGGTGGCCGCAGTGGAAAGAGAGGGCCACGCACGGTATACCGGGCCAGTGAGAGTGTCTATTGAGTTGTCGTTAGTTTTTTCTGGTAGACAGGTGTCTACATGATGGGTTTGCATTATTAGAATAGAAAGTTCTGATTGGAAGGTAGAAAGAATGGTCGGGCCGCATCGGATTCAGAGTGGTGGCCGCAGTGGAAAGAGAGGGCCACGCACGGTATACCGGGCCAGTGAGAGTGTCTATTGAGTTGTCGTTAGTGTTTTCTGGTAGACAGGTGTATAATTGATGGGTTTGCATTATTAGAATAGAAAGTTCTGATTGAAAGGTAGAAAGAATGGCCGGGCCCCATCGGATTCAGAGTGGTGGCCGCAGTGGAAAGAGAGGGCCACGCACGGTATACCGGGCCAGTGAGAGTGTCTATTGAGTTGTCGTTAGTGTTTTCTGGTAGACAGGTGTCTAATTGATAGGTTTGCATTATTAGAATAGAAAGTTCTGATTGGAAGGTAGAAAGAATGGCCGGGCCGCATCGGATTCAGAGTGGTGGCCGCAGTGGAAAGAGAGGGCCACGCACGGTATACCGGGCCAGTGAGAGTGTCTATTGAGTTGTCGTTAGTGTTTTCTGGTAGACAGGTGTCTAATGTATGGGTTTGCCTTATTAGAATAGAAAGTTCTGATTGGAAGGTAGAAAGAATGGCCGGGCCGCATCGGATTCAGAGTGGTGGCCGCAGTGGAAAGAGAGGGCCACGCACGGTATACCGGGCCAGTGAGAGTGTCTATTGAGTTGTCGTTAGTGTTTTCTGGTAGACAGGTGTCTAATTGATGGGTTTGCATGGTTAGAATAGAAAGTTCTGATTGGAAGGTAGAAAGAATGGCCGGGCCGCATCGGATTCAGAGTGGTGGCCGCAGTGGAAAGAGAGGGCCACGCACGGTATACCGGGCCAGTGAGAGTGTCTATTGAGTTGTCGTTAGTGTTTTCTGGTAGACAGGTGTCTAATTGATGGATTTGCAATATTAGAATAGAAAGTTCTGATTGGAAGGTAGAAAGAATGGCCGGGCCGCATCGGATTCAGAGTGGTGGCCGCAGTGGAAAGAGAGGGCCACGCACGGTATACCGGGCCAGTGAGAGTGTCTATTGAGTTGTCGTTAGTGTTTTCTGGTAGACAGGTGTCTAATTGATGAGTTTGCATTAATAGAATAGAAAGTTCTGATTGGAAGGTAGAAAGAATGGCCGGGCCGCATCGGAGTCAGAGTGGTGGCCGCAGTGGAAAGAGAGGGCCACGCACGGTATACCGGGCCAGTGAGAGTGTGAGTTGTCGTTAGTGTTTTCTGGTAGACAGGTGTTTAATTGATAGGTTCGCATTATTAGAATAGAAAGTTCTGATTGGAAGGTAGAAAGAATGGCCGGGCCGCATCGGATTCAGAGTGGCGGCCGCAGTGGAAAGAGAGGACCACGCACGGTATACCGGGCCAGTGAGAGTGTCTATTGAGTTGTCGTTAGTGTTTTCTGGTAAACAGGTGTCTAATTGATGGGTTTGCTTTATTAGAAGAGAAAGTTCTGATTGGAAGGTAGAAAGAATGGCCGGGCCGCATCGGATTCAGAGTGGTGGCCGCATTGGAAAGAGAGGGCCACGCACGGTATACCGGGCCAGTGAGAGTGTCTATTGAGTTGTCGTTAGTGTTTTCTGGTAGATAGGTGTCTAATTGATAGGTTTGCATTATTAGAATAGAAAGTTCTGATTGGAAGGTAGAAAGAATGGCCGGGCCGCATCGGATTCAGAGTGGTGGCCGCAGTGGAAAGAGAGGGCCACGCACGGTATACCGGCCAGTGAGAGTGTCTATTAAGTTGTCGTTAGTGTTTTCTGGTAGACAGGTGTCTAATTGATAGGTTTGCATTATTAGAATAGAACGTTCTGATTGGAAGGTAGAAAGAATGGCCGGGCCGCATCGGATTCAGAGTGGTGGCCGCAGTGGAAAGAGAGGGCCACGCACGGTATACCGGGCCAGTGAGAGTGTCTATTGAGTTGTCGTTAGTGTTTTCTGGTAGACAGGTGTCTAGTTGATAGGTTTGAATTATTAGAATAGAAAGTTCTGATTGGAAGGTAGAAAGAATGGCCGGGCCGCATCGGATTCAGAGTGGTGGCCGCAGTGGAAAGAGAGGGCCACGCACGGTATACCGGGCCAGTGAGAGTGTCTATTGAGTTGTCGTTAGTGTTTTCTGGTAGACAGGTGTCTAATTGATAGGTTTGAACTATTAGAATAGAAAGTTCTGATTGGAAGGTAGAAAGAATGGCCGGGCCGCATCGGATTCAGAGTGGTGGCCGCAGTGGAAAGAGAGGGCCACGCACGGTATACCGGGCCAGTGAGAGTGTCTATTGAGTTGTCGTTAGTGTTTTCTGGTAGACAGGTGTCTAATTGATAAGTTTGCATTATTAGAATAGAAAGTTCTGATTGGAAGGTAGAAAGAATGGCCGGGCCGCATCGGATTCAGAATGGTGGCCGCAGTGGAAAGAGAGGGCCACGCACGGTATACCGGGCCAGTGAGAGTGTCTATTGAGTTGTCGTTAGTGTTTTCTGGTAGACAGGTGTCTAATTGATAGGTTTGCGTTATTAGAATAGAAAGTTCTGATGGGAAGGTAGAAAGAATGGCCGGGCCGCATCGGATTCAGAGTGGTGGCCGCAGTGGAAAGAGAGGGCCACGCACGGTATACCGGGCCAGTGAGAGTGTCTATTGAGTTGTCGTTAGTGTTTTCTGGTAGACAGGTGTCTACATGATGGGTTTGCATTATTAGAATAGAAAGTTCTGATTGGAAGGTAGAAAGAATGGTCGGGCCGCATCGGATTCAGAGTGGTGGCCGCAGTGGAAAGAGAGGGCCACGCACGGTATACCGGGCCAGTGAGAGTGTCTATTGAGTTCCAGACCAGACGTGAATTGTCTGATAAACAATATCAGACATCTCACAGTGCCTATTCATCTGGTACGCTCTCATCACTGAGGGGTGGCTCTTGGTACGCCTCTCCTGAGTACGCAGACAGGCGCATCTCCACCTCTTGCAACTGGCTTCTAGCAGTGGCGTATCTGACCTTGCGCTACTCCAACTTGCTCTGAAGAAAAGCGATCGCCTGGTTTTTCTTATCCATCTCCCTCTGCCAGCTTGTCCACCTTCTCCCGTTCTCTCCCTCCAGTGTCTTGATCTTGCACAACAGCATCTGCATCACCTTCGCAGACGTCTTGGTTTCATGGCCGTGGGCGTCCTCACACTCGTTCTAAACATGTTGCTTTACTAACATGGCAGAGTCGAGAGATAAGGAGAAATTACACACCACAGAATCATGACGGTGAAAACGGTGCACGCTCCGCATGCACATCCGGCACGCGACTGCTCCGCAGCAGTAGACAGTCGATCCGTCGATGGCGTCATCGCTCAGTTCGCTGATGCAGACGCACACCGACTGGTTCGTATTGAGCACCTGCAAAAACTATCACATCACCAATTGATACTAAACCCATCATCCATCGATAATCAATCAATATTCTTTGGTAATCAATGTTGAAGTGAAATGTTGTAGTGCTACCTCAACGGCGTGCTCCGTGAAATACTCGTTCTCCACATGGCCCACCGCGCACTTGCGGCAAAAGTCAAGATTGCACGTAGCGCAGTGGTGGTTGACGTTTGTAGTCTTCTTACACGTGCGACATTGGCCTGAAATAAAGAAGTTGTAGGCAAAGAACGAGAGAAAGAGAGAGAGAGAGAAAGAGAAAGAGAGAGAGAGAGAGAGACCCACATATCTCGTCCCCTCTCCGGAGTATCGGGCAGGGCTTGGAGGATGTAGACGACGACGTCCCCTCTGCTGCCCCCTGGCGGGGAGAATGTTGCCCGCAAGTCATCGACAGCGGCTATTTACGCCGCTCTCGCCGATGCTAATCACCTCATTTCCCTGTCTCCTCACTTTGCATGTGTGCGCGTGCTTTGATCCGCGCCTCACTCTCACCGCGCGGCGACAAAGCCACGGTCGTGCACGGCTAGTCACGTCCGAGCTCTCCAGACTTGTGGGAAACACTGTCTGAAACACGTATTTATTATTGGTGTCCTAACAATTTTGTTTGTTTGTTTTCTCTTCAAGCTATCTAAACAAATATTTTCAATGCGTTTCTCACTTCCGAACATCAATTGTCATGTTTAATACTTAAAAAATCAAGACAAAATCAGTATTATACTCATGGATGTATTTTTTTCACTATGATTTTTCAAAAAAAACAAAACTTTCGCGCCAACAAAAAAAACCGTAAATGGTCTCGGCACGCTTTCTAGATTTTAAATAGCCAATTATGCGGGAACGACAATATTGTATGTTGCGTTGTTGATTTTGTTGGTTTTGTGTATTTTGACCCTGTCAGACATGATTTTGCAAGTTAACTATCTCTACCCCATCGAATATCATATTTCAAAAGTACTTCCAAGTAAAAGTAGTTGGTTTGTACTGTTGTCTCAGTTGAGCAAAAGGACTGACATGTTTTCAATGGAAACATGTGCCAACAGGCTCTCTCTCATACCAGTGCAAAGCGGCCATATTATAATAAACGCGTTTACAAAGTTATGCAGTTATTATCTAAAAACACAACTTCTGTCGTAACATAACCACGTCGAATAAAGTGTCTGACCGTCGCGCCTCCCGAGTTCGAATCCGGCGCAGTGATTTTTACGTGTTTTGCAAACACACGTGAAGTTATAGTTTTGCTATCATTTACCGTATTTATTCTGACCGTATCCGATATTCAAACTACCGTAACCGTACCCGAGTGTGTGGTACCGGTTATCCAAGTACAAAGCTAGCGCCTTTCGAACGTGCTTCAATTTTTTTTTCATTTTCAAATATATTTGGTATTTGTTTTCTTACTACGTTCAAAGTACCGTATACCTAATAAGGACCGAGCTGCAGTACGAAAATTAGGAGTACTGTCCATTCAGTATCCTACAGTAAGCGCAGTACCTTAACACTCGCGCGAGCAGCTAACATCGGGGAGTGTGCACGTTATCGCTATTCAATCGATATTAAATCGATAATCGATCGATGTTCACACAGAGAGAAAGAGATAGAGAGAGAGAGGAAGGGAGGGAGGGAGGGAGGGAGGGAGAGAGCGGCCACCCCCACTCCTCTCCTCCCTCTCCCTCTCTTTCTCCCTCTCCTTCTCTCTCTCTCTTTCTCTCTCTCACTCTCTCCAACTTTCCTTCTCCACGGCGTGCGGCGGCTCCGACAGCAGCTCCAGAGACGGCCGCGGCTCCAGCAGCGGCCTCGACAGGGGCAACGGGTCCGACCACGGCCTTCTACTGTCGGTACCGGACTACTAAAATCTACAGTACCCCTCCCTCCCCACCTCTCCTTCTCCATGCAGGCAGCATCGACTCCAGCACGTAGTCGTCGGCGCTGCTCCAGCCCGGCCCGTCGTCGGCAGCACCTGAAAGGGTCGGCAGGATGAGAAGGGAGGAAAGTACCTGGCAGACGACCTCCCAGCGCGGATGCCACTGCATCGACTGACCACCCCACGGCCCGGCGCGCGTTCACTGATTTGAGTGAATCTAAACGCACGCATTGCGTCTCCCATGTTAAAGAAAATGAAGCTCATCATCATTGTCGATTTATGAGAGACTGCGGATGTGCTCTAAAGTCTTAGTGGCTAGCGAGCGCGTCCAGTGATCTGTTCATCGCGGGTTCGATTCCTTTCGCTGCCACAAGTTTTGCTAAATTGCTTGAGTTAACCGCGACGCGGAACTGATGCGTTGCGTGCATCTGGGTTCACCGGTCAGTGAACAAATGAGTGACACTACGGCCGGGTCGTGCACCCACCCCTCGTCTCGAAAAAACCACGCCAACAGAAGGTAAGTAACGCGTTGCAGAAATAAAGATACGTAGAAATACATATTCGTTGGGGTAGAGATAGTTAACTTGCAAAATCATGTCTGACAGGGTCAGAATACACAAAACCAACAAAATCACCAACGCAACATACAAAATTGTCGTTGCGAAAACCGCAAGGCACACCAGACATGCGCACAACCAGTTGCCGTCTTCGACTCGAGGGCCTTGTCCAAGTTTGCTGAAAACAAACAAAATATGATTGTAATGTTGAAAATTAGAAATTTAACCTGCTTCTTCCGGTGTGAGCTTGTTGAGGGCAGTGATAAGTCTCCGTGCTTGTTCAGCTGATGTTTTCAGAGACTTCGTCTTTCCCACAAGCTGTGCCTTGTTGTGGAAGTCGGCGGCACCGGACTGGGACGGCAGCATCTCCATTCGCAGCTCCTGCCCAGTGGCGAACTGGGAATCCATGAGTAGCAGGTCAGTCAACAGCATCCCGTAGGGCTTAGTTCCCGGTTCCAGAATGGAATGAAGCAGGGGAGTGATCCAGTTGATTACCTCCGTGTCGAACAAGGGAGTGTTGAATATCCCAAACGTCTTCTTCAGGTTCGGCTTCTGGAGAGTCTGAGCGACGGCGGCGTTTCCCCGAACTCCGTCCAGCGTCCTTGCCTTGTGACTGTCCTGCTTGCGGACTTTGGCAGGATTCCGTCCTCGTCTCCAGGTTGGTTGTCCATGTCGACGTCGTCCTCTATCAGCAGCTTGCCAAACTCGATGAAGTCATCGAGTGGCTTCTCGCACAGCTGGCAGGGGAATGAGCAGGCTTGTCCGGCGTGTCCTTGACATGCAGACTGAGATTTATGATCTCCCAGGAAGACGGTCCGGAGAGTTGTCTCGGCCACGACGATCGACTTTATGCTTCATCCCGTTCAGCTGCTGTACGACTTCGGGGAGGGCAGCGTTGAGGTGAGCGTTGTCATCTGGTCCAACGTATGCTCCAAGAATGGTGTTGTTGTACATGGAGTTAGTCTTTCCAGATCCGCTCAGGACGTAGCTGAACGTCAGCTTTGTCACGCCTCCTCCACCATCCACTCCTGCCCGGCCGACTACATACGGCTGTCCGTCGAATGCTGCTCCAGTCTTCCGGGTGTCTTGGAACAATCGAAGAGGAGAACGCTGAGCCCACTCCGTGAGTACTGCCGCCACGTTCGTCATCCGAGCAGCGGGAAACGTCTTGACCTCTCTCTACTGTGCAAAACATCTTTTTTTTCTCGTTATCAATCAATCGTTTGTAATCAATATGATTTCACTCACTGTCTTGCATCTCCACAGTTTCCGCTATCCATTCGGCTCCCATCCCCCATTCCTTCTTGCATTCCACGTATCGTTCCTTTGAAACGAATATCTTCTTTCCTTTCAGCTTCAGCGACTTTTCTAAGTTATTTTTGTGGGTGTCGGCGGTGCGATCGGTGAGCGCGACTTTGGCGAACAGTCGGACCTGACCATCTGGAAAGGTACATTCATTTTTTTGAGTTCGTTGTTGCTTGTAGGTGAATGGGATTGATACAAGCTGGCGATACTTGCCTGGTGTGAGAGGTTTGACTGTGCCGAGTGTGGCCATGACGCCGGTCTTGCCAGTGTCGTTGGTGTCGTTCTTCTTGTCGAGTAGCAACAGCTCTAGGAATCTCTGTAGAGCTTCCTGTTCGTGGTCGTCGGGAATCCCTAGCGAGTCCTTGACGAGCTGCCAACTGTCGCGAGCCCACTGCCTAAAACCACAAAAATGTTATTGATTGATACGTTTTTTTTCATTTCAGGCTGGGCCTGTCTCACCGGGCAGTCTTCTCCTGATCGCCCTCTATCTGATGAAAGGGCACAGTGGAGCGACGCACCTTTACGCGCAGGTGAGCGTGAACAAGACAGTTGTTTCCGTTGATGTATAAAATCTTAGATTCGGGCTTCTGAGTGAGGAGGGAGTTGAGCACTTCCTTGCTCACTCTCTTGCCAGTAACCGTGGGACCTGGTTAACATGGGTTGATTACTGTATGGAAATGTAATCTCACCTTTACAGCTGCACGAGGCCTGCTGCTCCTGCTGCTCCGCCTGCTGCTCATCATCTTCTCCGTCACTCAAGTCGAACTCGTTCTCCAGATCGGAGCTCTCTGACGGCAGATCACCTGCGATGTCGCTCTCATCATCGCCGTGAGTCGCAGAGGGATCTACCCTGTCCAACAGGCAGTCCAGCTCCTCCGAGGTGAGTGTGTCTTCGACCAGGCGTTTCTCAGAGCAACTCCTCGTTACAGCGTCGTCGTCCGCTACACCGTGCTCGCCGACCTCGCCGACCTCGCCGCTGCTGCACATCTCCCAGTCGTCGTCACACTCTGTAAATATGCGTCTGTTGTTCTATGTGAAGATGTATTGTAAATATGTTTTACCCACTTGTTTTGTGTGGCATACGGCGCCTGACTGGATCAATTCTGCTCGGACCTTCATCGGGACTCGGGGAGCGAGTGCGGTCTACAGTTAGATTAGGAAGTTATTTGTCGGATTACTGTAGCGTACCATACATATGCGGTGGGTAGTGTGGTGAGAGGGGCGGGATGTATCGATGCTGCACAGGGGATGCCAGGGAGTTGTTTTCTTCATGTTCTGCCACATGATTTGAGCAAACAGCCTACTTCTTCATGAGCCGCGCGGCCATCCTGGCGAGCCGCCCTAGATCGACACGTGTGATGTTGGCCGCCCACTCGCGCAGCCTGTCCCCGCACTCACGGATGTGGAAGCGCTGCAAAATCAATCGATAATCAACAAATCAATGTGGGCAAGCCTTGAGCTTGTCAGATCAATGCAATCAAATCGATCAAGAATCAATCGATACTTATCACTCACGATGACGTCGAGTTCCTCTGCGACGAACCGGATGAACACCTCGGCGGTGCTGACCGCGTGGCGCACGGCTGCCTCGTCCACCGTGCGACGCCGTCTCTCCGACATCTCCAACGGAGGCATC
This sequence comes from Rhabditoides inermis, assembly GCA_963966185.1. Taxonomy (NCBI): domain Eukaryota; kingdom Metazoa; phylum Nematoda; class Chromadorea; order Rhabditida; family Rhabditidae; genus Rhabditoides; species Rhabditoides inermis. The sequence goes on along the minus strand of CAWZYM010000224.1, from coordinate 375,847 downwards.
ACACGGTGCCTCGGCTGTGGAGACGCGCACGGGATCTGCAGCTCTGCAACGGGATAGATGGTGATCTCAATAATCGCCCCGGTTACAGCTGTGTTACCAGTGTCTACGTAGAGTTGCTGATAGTAGCAGTGAAAACGTAGCGTGGCGGTCATTAGAGTGATTAGTGTGCTCTCAGAATATGCAAATAGAGGGGGGACGGACCTTGTTGCTCGCGACACGCGGCCGCCACGCCGAGAACCGGGGAAGACATCCTCCTCGTTGCGAGCAAACACACGCCGACAGACAGACAGATAAACCACTCGCGATACACGAAAACTAGAAAATAAACATTTATAACAAAAAACATACGATCGACAAGAAAAAATGAAAACAATCAAAAGCAAAAACGACGCCGGAAGACGGAAGAACGGAAGAAAACGTGTACCACAAATGAAGACACGTAAAATACACGGTATAAAGACATATTCGATGAGGTAGAGAAAGTACACTTGCAAAATGTCTGAGAAAGTTAGAATACACAAAACAAAAAAAAACGCAACATACAAAATTGTCGTTCCCGCATAATTGACTATTCAAAATCTAGAGAGCGTGCCGAGACCATTTATACGGTTTTCTTGTTGGCGCGAAAGTTTTGCTTTTTGAAAAATGTTAGTTAAAAGTAATACATTAAGTTTAAAAAAGCTCAGTTCACACAATCATTCATGTCTAATCTAGATAGATAGATAGAGATAAAAAATGAGAGAGAGAGAGCGGAGGGAGAGTTTTGACTTTACCCATTTTCAGTAACATACCAAAATAGGCTCGCACTTATTAGCTCCGGATATTTCGGCGAGAACATTGTCGTTGACAGTTATCATACAGTATTCTGAATGAAATGTATAGCAGATTTTCCTCGGCGTATTTATTCTCCCATTACCGCGCGGGTGAAGTGGTGAAGCAAGCCGAAAAATTTGGCCAAAATGAAAACACGCACCATACAATGGGTTCTGATCTTTGCTTAACCACTCTAATGTCTCTCGTGAAAAGAGTGGAACTCAGTTGCGGTCTCTCATAGGTATATGCTATACTTGATCATTTACCCCACTGTCATAACTTCGGACAACAGGGAAACAAAATAATGTATTCGAGAGAAAAAAAAATCCACAAATTTATGGTTATGCGATGGCTGTGAAGTGTGAGCGAATGCCTTATATAGATTATAGATAGTTTTCATATTATCGGAGGTCTTGATGAGTTCTGTTGACGAATCTTGATTTCGATCGTCCCAGAAGCCAGAAGAAGTAGCCGTAGCAAGCACACTCACGAAAATATTTCGATCAATGGGATGAAGGGGATAGAAAGAAAGGGAGAGACAGGGTTGCAAACTGACCTATATGAGAGTCGTGTGTGGAAGGACAAAGTAGTGGTGGCCAGGTACATCTCCAATTAACGAGCGAGAGCTGAAGGCAGCTATATGATTACTGTATCTACCGTGGTGTAATGTAACACGTAACGTCAATCGTTATCTAATTGATAACAATAGGTATCTAATTGATAACAATAGGTATCTAATTAATAACAATAGGTATCTAATTAATAACAATCGATAACAGTCGATTTCCACCACGCGGAGACCACAGAGAAGATGCGCTGCGAAGTCAGAAGGAACATCTTGGATACGTTAGGTAAGATTACTGTTAGAACCCGTACCAACTGAGCAGCGTCCTGGCAGGCCCGCGTATACTTGCCGCCCGTATGTCTTCGCCCTTTCAGCCGTCGTTACTTTAGGTATACGGTATAGTATATAGTTACTGTAGCTACAGTAGGTCGCACTTTTGCGGGATGCTGCCTGGGGTGCGGTGATTGCGGCGGTGGCCTCTCCGAGGCCCGATGCCGACGGCGGCTATTGCACAAGGGCAAGGCAGTAAGCGCAGTAAGCGCAGTACCTTAACACTCGCGCGAGCAGCTAACATCGGGGAGTGTGCACGTCATCGCTATTCAATCGCTATTCAATCGATAATCGATCGATGTTCACACAGAGAGAAAGAGAAAGATAGAGAGAGAGAGAGAGAGAGAGAGAGAGAGGGAGGGAGGGAGGGAGAGAGCGTCACAGCTATACAATCAGCAACCGCTCAGGCTCAGTGCGTACACCGCCCCATCTATCGAATCCCGAGAATGGACGTCACCTCGCCACATACACCTGCATTCCTACGCAACCGGTCAGCTAGAGAGGACGAGCACAAATGATGGCTCATGAGAACGAGAAGAGAGAGGGAGAGAGGGAGAGAGAGATCGGAGGATCAAAAAACAACACATAGCCTCAATCAACAGTCCTCATTTCCCACTTGTGCTTTGCACAGAGACCGGTTGTGTCGAGAAGACAATGGTTTCAAAAAAACAAAACAATTTCATTTCTATCATTTATCAATTGATAATTAAGTACACCAAAACCATTTGACACGAACATAGCTGTAAAAGAGAGTCATTTTAGTTGTAAGACACTTTTTAAGACATTGAGTAACACGACACAGACAGCAGACGTGAATTGTCTGATAAACAATATCAGACAATTCACAGTGCCTATTCATCTGGCAGAGTCGAGAGAGAAGGAGAAAGTACACACCACAGAATCGTGACGGTGGAAACGGTGCACGCTCCGCATGCACATCCGGCACGCGACTGCTCGGCAGCAGTAGCCAGTGGATCCGTCGATGGCGTCATCGCTTAGTTCGCTGATGCAGACGCATACCAACTGGTTCTTATTGAGCACCTGCAAAAACTATCACATCACCAATTGATACTAAACCCATCATCTATCGATAATCAATCAATATTCTTTGGTAATCAATGTTGAAGTGAAATGTTGTAGTGCTACCTCAATGGCGTGCTCCGTGAAATACTCGTTCTCCACATGGTCCACCACGCACTTGCGGCAGAAGTGCAGATTGCACGTTGTGCAGTGGTGGTTGACGTTTGTAGTATTCTTACACGTGCGACATTTGCGCGGTGGCCTGAAAAAAAAAAGAAGTTGTAGGCAAAGAACGAGAGAGAGAGAGAGAGAGAGAGAGAGAGAGAGATAGAGAGACCCACATATCTCGTCCCCTCTCCGGAGTATCGGGCAGGGCTTGGAGGATGGAGACGACGACGTCCCCTCTGGCCCCCATGCGGGGAGAATGTTGCCCGCAAGTCATCGACATCGGCTATTTACGCCGCTCTCGCCGATGCTAATCACCTCATTTCCCTGTATCCTCACTTTGCATGTGTGCGCGTGCTTTGATCCGCGCCTCACTCTCACCGCGCGGCGACAAAGCCACGGTCGTGCACGGCTAGTCACGTCCGAGCTCTCCAGACTTGTGGGAAACACTGTCTGAAACACGTATGTATTATTGGTGTCCTAACAATTTTGTTTGTTTGTTTTCTCTTCAAGCTATCTAAACAAATATTTTCAATGCGTTTCTCACTTCCGAACATCAATTGTCATGTTTAATACTTAAAAAATCAAGACAAAATCAGTATTATACTCATGGATGTATTTTTTTCACTATGATTTTTCAAAAAAAAACAAAACTTTCGCGCCAACAAAAAAAACCGTAAATGGTCTCGGCACGCTTTCTAGATTTTAAATAGCCAATTATGCGGGAACGACAATATTGTATGTTGCGTTGTTGATTTTGTTGGTTTTGTGTATTTTGACCCTGTCAGACATGATTTTGCAAGTTAACTATCTCTACCCCATCGAATATCATATTTCAAAAGTACTTCCAAGTAAAAGTAGTTGGTTTGTACTGTTGTCTCAGTTGAGCAAAAGGACTGACATGTTTTCAATGGAAACATGTGCCAACAGGCTCTCTCTCATACCAGTGCAAAGCGGCCATATTATAATAAACGCGTTTACAAAGTTATGCAGTTATTATCTAAAAACACAACTTCTGTCGTAACATAACCACGTCGAATAAAGTGTCTGACCGTCGCGCCTCCCGAGTTCGAATCCGGCGCAGTGATTTTTACGTGTTTTGCAAACACACGTGAAGTTATAGTTCTGCTATCATTTACCGTATTTATTCTGACCGTATCCGATATTCAAACTACCGTAACCGTACCCGAGTGTGTGGTACCGGTTATCCAAGTACAAAGCTAGCGCCTTTCGAACGTGCTTCAATTTTTTTTTCATTTTCAAATATATTTGGTATTTGTTTTCTTACTACGTTCAAAGTACCGTATACCTAATAAGGACCGAGCTGCAGTACGAAAATTAGGAGTACTGTCCATTCAGTATCCTACAGTAAGCGCAGTACCTTAACACTCGCGCGAGCAGCTAACATCGGGGAGTGTGCACGTTATCGCTATTCAATCGATATTAAATCGATAATCGATCGATGTTCACACAGAGAGAAAGAGATAGAGAGAGAGAGGGAGGGAGGGAGGGAGGGAGGGAGGGAGAGAGCGGCCACCCCCACTCCTCTCCTCCCTCTCCCTCTCTTTCTCCCTCTCCTTCTCTCTCTCTCTATTTCTCTCTCTCACTCTCTCCAACTTTCCTTCTCCACGGCGTGCGGCGGCTCCGACAGCAGCTCCAGAGACGGTCGCGGCTCCAGCAGCGGCCTCGACAGGGGCAACGGGTCCGACCACGGCCTTCTACTGTCGGTACCGGACTACTAAAATCTACAGTACCCCTCCCTCCCCACCTCTCCTTCTCCATGCAGGCAGCATCGACTCCAGCACGTAGTCGTCGGCGCTGCTCCAGCCCGGCCCGTCGTCGGCAGCACCTGAAAGGGTCGGCAGGATGAGAAGGGAGGAAAGTACCTGGCAGACGACCTCCCAGCGCGGATGCCACTGCATCGACTGACCACCCCACGGCCCGGCGCGCGTTCACTGATTTGAGTGAATCTAAACGCACGCATTGCGTCTCCCATGTTAAAGAAAATGAAGCTCATCATCATTGTCGATTTATGAGAGACTGCGGATGTGCTCTAAAGTCTTAGTGGCTAGCGAGCGCGTCCAGTGATCTGTTCATCGCGGGTTCGATTCCTTTCGCTGCCACAAGTTTTGCTAAATTGCTTGAGTTAACCGCGACGCGGAACTGATGCGTTGCGTGCATCTGGGTTCACCGGTCAGTGAACAAATGAGTGACACTACGGCCGGGTCGTGCACCCACCCCTCGTCTCGAAAAAACCGCGGACTTTGGCAGGATTCCGTCCTCGTCTCCAGGTTGGTTGTCCATGTCGACGTCGTCCTCTATCAGCAGCTTGCCAAACTCAATGAAGTCATCGAGTGGCTTCTCGCACAGCTGGCAGGGGAATGAGCAGGCTTGTCCGGCGTGTCCTTGACATGCAGACTGAGATTTATGATCTCCCAGGAAGACGGTCCGGAGAGTTGTCTCGGCCACGACGATCGACTTTATGCTTCATCCCGTTCAGCTGCTGTACGACTTCGGGGAGGGCAGCGTTGAGGTGAGCGTTGTCATCTGGTCCAACGTATGCTCCAAGAATGGTGTTGTTGTACATGGAGTTAGTCTTTCCAGATCCGCTCAGGACGTAGCTGAACGTCAGCTTTGTCACGCCTCCTCCACCATCCACTCCTGCCCGGCCGACTACATACGGCTGTCCGTCGAATGCTGCTCCAGTCTTCCGGGTGTCTTGGAACAATCGAAGAGGAGAACGCTGAGCCCACTCCGTGAGTACTGCCGCCACGTTCGTCATCCGAGCAGCGGGAAACGTCTTGACCTCTCTCTACTGTGCAAAACATCTTTTTTTTCTCGTTATCAATCAATCGTTTGTAATCAATATGATTTCACTCACTGTCTTGCATCTCCACAGTCTCCGCTATCCATTCGGCTCCCATCCCCCATTCCTTCTTGCATTCCACGTATCGTTCCTTTGAAACGAATATCTTCTTTCCTTTCAGCTTCAGCGACTTTTCTAAGTTATTTTTGTGGGTGTCGGCGGTGCGATCGGTGAGCGCGACTTTGGCGAACAGTCGGACCTGACCATCTGGAAAGGTACATTCATTTTTTTTGAGTTCGTTGTTGCTTGTAGGTGAATGGGATTGATACAAGCTGGCGATACTTGCCTGGTGTGAGAGGTTTGACTGTGCCGAGTGTGGCCATGACGCCGGTCTTGGCAGTGTCCTTCTTCTTGTCGAGTAGCAACAGCTCTACGAATCGCTGTAGAGCTCCCTGTTCGTGGTCGTCGGGAATCCCTAGCGAGTCCTTGACGAGCTGCCAACTGTCGCGAGCCCACTGCCTAAAACCACAAAAATGTTATTGATTGATACGTTTTTTTTCATTTCAGGCTGGGCCTGTCTCACCGGGCAGTCTTCTCCTGATCGCCCTCTATCTGATGAAAGGGCACAGTGGAGCGACGCACCTTTACGCGCAGTTGAGCGTGAATAAGACAGTGCCGAATGTTGTTTCCGTTGATGTATAGTATCTTAGATTCGGGCTTCTGAGTGAGGAGGGAGTTGAGCACTTCCTTGCTCACTCTCTTGCCAGTAACCGTGGGACCTGGTTAACATGGGTTGATTACTGTATGGAAATGTAATCTCACCTTTACAGCTGCACGAGGCCTGCTGCTCCTGCTGCTCTGCCTGCTGCTCCGCCTGCTGCTCATCATCTTCTCCGTCACTCAAGTCGAACTCGTTCTCCAGATCGGAGCTCTCTGACGGCAGATCACCTGCGATGTCGCTCTCATCATCGCCGTGAGTCGCAGAGGGATCTACCCTGTCCAACAGGCAGTCCAGCTCCTCCGAGGTGAGTGTGTCTTCGACCAGGCGTTTCTCAGAGCAACTCCTCGTTACAGCGTCGTCGTCCGCTACACCGTGCTCGCCGACCTCGCCGACCTCGCCGCTGCTGCACATCTCCCAGTCGTCGTCACACTCTGTAAATATGCGTCTGTTGTTCTATGTGAAGATGTATTGTAAATATGTTTTACCCACTTGTTTTGTGTGGCATACGGCGCCTGACTGGATCAATTCTGCTCGGACCTTCATCGGGACTCGGGGAGCGAGTGCGGTCTACAGTTAGATTAGGAAGTTATTTGTCGGATTACTGTAGCGTACCATACATATGCGGTGGGTAGTGTGGTGAGAGGGGCGGGATGTATCGATGCTGCACAGGGGATGCCAGGGAGTTGTTTTCTTCATGTTCTGCCACATGATTTGAGCAAACAGCCTACTTCTTCATGAGCCGCGCGGCCATCCTGGCGAGCCGCCCTAGATCGACACGTGTGATGTTGGCCGCCCACTCGCGCAGCCTGTCCCCGCACTCACGGATGTGGAAGCGCTGCAAAATCAATCGATAATCAACAAATCAATGTGGGCAAGCCTTGAGCTTGTCAGATCAATGCAATCAAATCGATCAAGAATCAATCGATACTTATCACTCACGATGACGTCGAGTTCCTCTGCGACGAACCGGATGAACACCTCGGCGGTGCTGACCGCGTGGCGCACGGCTGCCTCGTCCACCGTGCGACGCCGTCTCTCCGACATCTCCAACGGAGGCATCACACGGTGCCTCGGCTGTGGAGACGCGCACGGGATCTGCAGCTCTGCAACGGGGTAGATGGTGATCTCAATAATCGCCCCGGTTACAGCTGTGTTACCAGTGTCTACGTAGAGTTGCTGATAGTAGCAGTGAAAACGTAGCGTGGCGGTCATTAGAGTGATTAGTGTGCTCTCAGAATATGCAAATAGAGGGGGGACGGACCTTGTTGCTCGCGACACGCGGCCGCCACGCCGAGAACCGGGGAAGACATCCTCCTCGATGCGAGCAAACACACGCCGACAGACAGACAGATAAACCACTCGCGATACACGAAAACTAGAAAATAAACATTTATAACAAAAAACATACGATCGACAAGAAAAAATGAAAACAATCAAAAGCAAAAACGACGCCGGAAGACGGAAGAACGGAAGAAAACGTGTACCACAAATGAAGACACGTAAAATACACGGTATAAAGACATATTCGATGAGGTAGAGAAAGTACACTTGCAAAATGTCTGAGAGAGTTAGAATACACAAAACAAAAAAAAACGCAACATACAAAATTGTCGTTCCCGCATAATTGACTATTCAAAATCTAGAGAGCGTGCCGAGACCATTTATACGGTTTTCTTGTTGGCGCGAAAGTTTTGCTTTTTGAAAAATGTTAGTTAAAAGTAATACATTAAGTTTAAAAAAGCTCAGTTCACACAATCATTCATGTCTAATCTAGATAGATAGATAGAGATAAAAAAATGAGAGAGAGAGCGGAGGGAGAGTTTTGACTTTACCCATTTTCAGTAACATACCAAAATAGGCTCGCACTTATTAGCTCCGGATATTTCGGCGAGAACATTGTCGTTGACAGTTATCATACAGTATTCTGAATGAAATGTATAGCAGATTTTCCTCGGCGTATTTATTCTCCCATTACCGCGCGGGTGAAGTGGTGAAGCAAGCCGAAAAATTTGGCCAAAATGAAAACACGCACCATACAATGGGTTCTGATCTTTGCCTAACCACTCTAATGTCTCTCGTGAAAAGAGTGGAACTCAGTTGCGGTCTCTCATAGGTATATGCTATACTTGATCATTTACCCCACTGTCATAACTTCGGACAACAGGGAAACAAAATAATGTATTCGAGAGAAAAAAAAATCCACAAATTTCTGGTTATGCGATGGCTGTGAAGTGTGAGCGAATGCCTTATATAGATTATAGATAGTTTTCATATTATCGGAGGTCTTGATGAGTTCTGTTGACGAATCTTGATTTCGATCGTCCCAGAAGCAGGAAGAAGTAGCCGTAGCAAGCACACTCACGAAAATATTTCGATCAATGGGATGAAGGGGATAGAAAGAAAGGGAGAGACAGGGTTGCAAACTGACCTATATGAGAGTCGTGTGTGGAAGGACAAAGTAGTGGTGGCCAGGTACATCTCCAATTAACGAGCGAGAGCTGAAGGCAGCTATATGATTACTGTATCTACCGTGGTGTAATGTAACACGTAACGTCAATCGTTATCTAATTGATAACAATAGGTATCTAATTGATAACAATAGGTATCTAATTAATAACAATAGGTATCTAATTAATAACAATCGATAACAGTCGATTTCCACCACGCGGAGACCACAGAGAAGATGCGCTGCGAAGTCAGAAGGAACATCTTGGATACGTTAGGTAAGATCACTGTTAGAACCCGTACCAACTGAGCAGCGTCCTGGCAGGCCCGCGTATACTTGCCGCCCGTATGTCTTCGCCCTTTCAGCCGTCGTTACTTTAGGTATACGGTATAGTATATAGTTACTGTAGCTACAGTAGGTCGCACTTTTGCGGGATGCTGCCTGGGGTGCGGTGATTGCGGCGGTGGCCTCTCCGAGGCCCGATGCCGACGGCGGCTATTGCACAAGGGCAAGGCAGTAAGCGCAGTAAGCGCAGTACCTTAACACTCGCGCGAGCAGCTAACATCGGGGAGTGTGCACGTCATCGCTATTCAATCGCTATTCAATCGATAATCGATCGATGTTCACACAGAGAGAAAGAGAAAGATAGAGAGAGAGAGAGAGAGAGAGAGAGAGAGAGAGGGAGGGAGGGAGGGAGAGAGCGTCACAGCTATACAATCAGCAACCGCTCAGGCTCAGTGCGTACACCGCCCCATCTATCGAATCCCGAGAATGGACGTCACCTCGCCACATACACCTGCATTCCTACGCAACCGGTCAGCTAGAGAGGACGAGCACAAATGATGGCTCATGAGAACGAGAAGAGAGAGGGAGAGAGGGAGAGAGAGATCGGAGGATCAAAAAACAACACATAGCCTCAATCAACAGTCCTCATTTCCCACTTGTGCTTTGCACAGAGACCGGTTGTGTCGAGAAGACAATGGTTTCAAAAAAAAACAAAACAATTTCATTTCTATCATTTATCAATTGATAATTAAGTACACCAAAACCATTTGACACGAACATAGCTGTAAAAGAGAGTCATTTTAGTTGTAAGACACTTTTTAAGACATTGAGTAACACGACACAGACAGCAGACGTGAATTGTCTGATAAACAATATCAGACGCCTATTCATCTGGTTCGCTCTCATCACTGAGGGGTGGCTCTTGGTACGCCTCTCCTGAGTACGCAGACAGGCGCATCTCCACCTCTTGCAACTGGCTTCTAGCAGTGGCGTGTCTGACTTTGCGGTACTCCAACTTGCTCTGAAGAGAAGCGATCGCCTGGTTTTTTTTTTATCCATCTCGTCTGCCAGCTTGTCCACCTTCTCCCGGATGTCAGTCTTCTCTCCCTCCAGTGTCTTGATCTTGCACAACAGCATCTGCATCACCTTCGCAGACGTCTTGGTTTCATGGCCGTGGGCGTCCTCACACTCGTTCTAAACATGTTGCTTTACTAACATGGCAGAGTCGAGAGAGAAGGAGAAAGTACACACCACAGAATCGTGACGGTGGAAACGGTGCACGCTCCGCATGCACATCCGGCACGCGACTGCTCGGCAGCAGTAGCCAGTGGATCCGTCGATGGCGTCATCGCTTAGTTCGCTGATGCAGACACATACCAACTGGTTCTTATTGAGCACCTGCAAAAACTATCACATCACCAATTGATACTAAACCCATCATCTATCGATAATCAATCAATATTCTTTGGTAATCAATGTTGAAGTGAAATGTTGTAGTGCTACCTCAATGGCGTGCACCGTGAAATACTCGTTCTCCACATGGTCCACCACGCACTTGCGGCAGAAGTGCAGATTGCACGTTGTGCAGTGGTGGTTGACGTTTGTAGTCTTCTTACACGTGCGACATTTGCGCGGTGGCCTGAAAAAAAGAAGTTGTAGGCAAAGAACGAGAAAAAAAGAAAAAAAAAAGAGAGAGAGAGAGAGAGAGAGAGAGAGAGAGAGAGACCCACATATCTCGTCCCTTCTCCGGAGTATCGGGCGGGGCTTGGAGGTAGGGATGGAGACGACGACGTCCTCTCTGGCTCCCTGGCGGGAAGAATGTTGCCCGCCAGTCATCGGCAGCGGCTATTTACGCCGCTCTCGCCGATGCTAATCACCTCATTTCCCTGTATCCTCACTTTGCATGTGTGCGCGTGCTTTGATCCGCGCCTCACTCTCACCGCGCGGCGACAAAGCCACGGTCGTGCACGGCTAGTCACGTCCGAGCTCTCCAGACTTGTGGGAAACACTGTCTGAAACACTTATTTATTATTGGTGTCCTAATAATTTCGTTTGTTCGTTTTCTCGTCAAGCTATCTAAACAAATATTTTCAAAGCGTTTATCACTTCCGAACATCAATTGTCATGTTTATTACTTGAAAATCAAGACAAAATCACTCATGGAAGTATATTTTTCACTAAGATAAAAAAAAACTTTCGCGCCATCAAAAAACCGTAAATGGTCTCGGCACGCTTTCTAGATTTTGAATAGCCAATTATGCGGGAACGACAATTTTGTATGTTGCGTTGTTGATTTTGTTGGTTTTGTGTATTCTGACCCTGTCAGATATGATTTTGCAATTTACTATCTCTACCCCATCGAATATTATCTTTCAAAAGTACTTCCAAGTAAAAGTGGCGGCCAAAAAGGTATCACCTTTTGGTTTTTGCTCTCTAAAACTATTCAAATGAAAGATAGAGCTCCCATCTTTTGCACACCGTTTTCTGAACTTTATTCGGACCTAATACCATGTTCCATATTCATCCCTCTCTTATCTCTCGGTTACAGTAGGCGGATTACTGTATTCACAAAATCATCATTTTCTCGTTTTCAACAAAATTCCTGTGACCAAACCACACTTCCAAAGAAGTTCTACTCACTATTTTTGGGTAAAACCATTCATTGGGCATCCAAAAACACCTTGACTTCATATTACATGATTGATTACTTGAAGTTAAATAAGCACTAAAGAAACAACATCAAATAATTACAAATCTCTAATTTAAACAAAGCCTAACTAAACTAAAAAATGATATAATGGTCTGAAACTCTCTCAGTACTTCGTAGGGTGTCCCTTGTTAACGATAACGGCCTGGCAGCGGCGGCGCATTGAATCGATCATTTCGCTGTATCATAGTAGATGTCTTACCTCAACGACCCCGTCTGCCGCTCCCCTGGGGGCGGCTTCCCCTGCTGCTTTCAAACGGTGGCTCCCCATTTAACTTTGTTTTGTTGTATCATACTTTTTCTTTTTCACGTGTTATTATGCAACCGTATAAATTAATTAATTAATTAATCAGCTTGTGGAGGGTCGCATGCTCGATCTTCTTCCACTCCTGCTCAAGCAACTCGAACTTCTCGTCTGCATTCTTGACCCGAACCGTGCAAGTCCGCCGATCGAAATCTTCCCAGAGGTGCTCGATCGAGTTGAGGTCCAGCGACTGGCTCGGCCACTCCATGACTCTTCACTTGTCCTTGTTGAACACGTTCTAAAAGAAGATGGTGCAATGACGGAATGGGACATTTCTATAAAGCGATCTTGAAGTGCTTGGAAGAGTGGTTCAAGTCATTGTCTTGCTGAAAGACGTAGTTCCGACTATGAGTCTGCCGAATCCAGGGCCCCACCTTCTTGAGAATCTCTGAAAGCGTCCTCAAAACCGATCTCCAATTGATTGAGAAAGATCTCGTGCGCGGCGCGGACGCCCGCGGGTTTTCTCGCGTGATCCGGAAAATGTTTCGATCCATAATGTGAGTAGTAGTCCTAGGACGACCAGAACTTTTCAGGTGAGATATATCGTGAGCGTCGGAGTGCTTTTTTAACACGTTAAATACCATAATGCGGCATACAATGAACTGGATGACTAGTGCCGCGACTCTCCAAAAGCTGATCGATTCGATGTCCCGCCGCTGCCAGGCCGTTATCGTGAACAAGGGACACCCAATGAAGTACTGAGAGAGTTTCTTATCATTATATAATTTTATAGTATAGTTAGCCTTTGTTAAAATTGAATTTTTGGATTTTTTAAATGTTGTTTCTTTATTTTTTGAGTTCGTTGTTGCTTGTAGGTGAATGGGATTGATACAAGCTGGCGATACTTGCCTGGTGTGAGAGGTTTGACTGTGCCGAGTGTGGCCATGACGCCGGTCTTGGCAGTGTCCTTCTTCTTGTCGAGTAGCAACAGCTCTACGAATCGCTGTAGAGCTCCCTGTTCGTGGTCGTCGGGAATCCCTAGCGAGTCCTTGACGAGCTGCCAACTGTCGCGAGCCCACTGCCTAAAACCACAAAAATGTTATTGATTGATACGTTTTTTTTTTTCATTTCAGGCTGGGCCTGTCTCACCGGGCAGTCTTCTCCTGATCGCCCTCTATCTGATGAAAGGGCACAGTGGAGCGACGCACCTTTACGCGCAGTTGAGCGTGAATAAGACAGTGCCGAATGTTGTTTCCGTTGATGTATAGTATCTTAGATTCGGGCTTCTGAGTGAGGAGGGAGTTGAGCACTTCCTTAACCAGTAACCGTGGGACCTGGTTACCATGGGTTGATTACTGTATGGAAATGTAATCTCACCTTTACAGCTGCACGAGGCCTGCTGCTCATCAACTTCTCCGTCACTCAAGTCGAACTCGTCCTCCAGATCGGAGCTCTCTGACGGCAGATCACCTTCGATGTCGCTCTCATCATCGCCGTGAGTCGCAGAGGGATCTACCCCGTCCAACAGGCAGTCCAGCTCCTCCGAGGTGAGTGTGTCTTCGACCAGGCGTTTCTCAGAGCAACTCCTCGTTACAGCGTTGTTGTCCGCTACGCCGTGCTGGCCGACCTCGCCGCTGCTGCACATCTCTCAGTCGTCGTCACACTCTGTGAATATGCGTCGATGTCGCTCTCATCATCGCCGTGAGTCGCAGAGGGATCTACCCCGTCCAACAGGCAGTCCAGCTCCTCCGAGGTGAGTGTGTCTTCGACCAGGCGTTTCTCAGAGCAACTCCTCGTTACAGCGTTGTCGTCCGCTACGCCGTGCTCGCCGACCTCGCCGCTGCTGCACATCTCTCAGTCGTCGTCACACTCTGTAAATATGCGTCGAAGTCGCTCTCATCATCGCCGTGGGTCGCAGAGGGATCTACCCCGTCCAACAGGCAGTCCAGCTCCTCCGAGGTGAGTGTGTCTTCGACCAGGCGTTTCTCAGAGCAACTCCTCGTTACAGCGTTGTCGTCCGCTACGCCGTGCTCGCCGACCTCGCCGCTGCTGCACATCTCTCAGTCGTCGTCACACTCTGTAAATATGCGTCGATGTCGCTCTCATCATCGCCGTGAGTCGCAGAGAGATCTACCCCGTCCAACAGGCAGTCCAGCTCCTCCGAGGTGAGTGTGTCTTCGACCAGGCGTTTCTCAGAGCAACTCCTCGTTACAGCGTTGTCGTCCGCTACGCCGTGCTCGCCGACCTCGCCGCTGCTGCACATCTCTCAGTCGTCGTCACACTCTGTAAATATGCGTCGATGTCGCTCTCATCATTGCCGTGAGTCGCAGAGGGATCTACCTTGTCCAACAGGCAGTCCAGCTCCTCCGAGGTGAGTGTGTCTTCGACCAGGCGTTTCTCAGAGCAACTCCTCGTTACAGCGTTGTCGTCCGCTACGCCGTGCTCGCCGACCTCGCCGCTGCTGCACATCTCTCAGTCGTCGTCACACTCTGTAAATATGCGTCTGTTGTTCTATTTGAAGATGTATGTATTGTAAATATGTTTTACCTACTTGTTTTGTGTGGCATACGGCGCCTGACTGGATCAATTCTGCTCGGACCTGGATCGGGACTCGGGGAGCGAGTGCGGTCTACAGTTAGATTAGGAAGTTATTTGTCGGATTACTGTAGCGTACCATACATAGGCGGTGGGTAGTGTGGTGAGAGGGGCAGGATGTATCGATGCTGCACAGGGGATGCCAGGGAGTTGTTTCCTTCATGTTCTGCTACATGATCTTCCTTCTTTCGGATGGACGGTTGCTTCGCGAAACCACGGGCTTGTTCCCTGAGTGATAAATATGTTCCCTGAGTGATAAATATATAGGCCGGGGGCGCGGCTCAGTGGATAGAGCGTTCGTCTCTCAATCTCACGGTCGCTGGTTCGATCCCCCTCGGAGTCAACCATTCTTGCGAAATTCACCAAGCCCCTGTGGTGTGGCAATCCACTCTCATGGTAGCCAGAAGGCGTCACAGCACCATCTACGGACTCAAGAACGGAATTCAAGACGTCCGACGCCAACCAACCCAACTACCTCTGCTGACGTCGTCGTAATCCAAGAACCCTATCTTGTTCTCGACTAGGAGGACCCCGGATTCAACCGGCTAAACAAAAAAAATGTTGTGTTATGTTCAGATGCTCATAATTCCATTCCCACGTGAATTTTCTTCCAGCTGTATTATTAATCAATTCATTTTTTTTTCTTGTTCTTATTCCCCTTCAACCTCGAGTTGCAGAAAGTTTTGCCCTCGTTCCTTTTTCGCATCTCCTGCGAGTTTTCGGTCGCTTCGAAGCGGGGAAGTAGGAGTGGTCGTCTAACGGGTCAGCACTCATCTCAAAGTCAACCAATTGCAATGAAAACATTTATTAATGTCATAAAACAAAATAATACACATTACAACTACCGTAACAATATTAATACAGTTCAAAAAAATAAAAATTGAAAGTTGATGTTTGTAACGGAAGGAAAAACAGAAAGACGAGAGAGCGGCAGACGACGAGACGGGCTTTTATTTCCCCGCCCGCCCGGTGTGAGACGCAACACACGTCACGTGCAGCGTCGGCGGCCAACTCGACTGAAAATAGCGATTCAAAAACTACGACAGTCTGTCAATTACATAAATAGGTCCCACGACGATGTCAAACAAATGACACTGCACTGAAATCGATTCACTTCTGATCTCTTCGAGGAAGTGCGTGAAGATGCGCGACAAGTTGGCGTGACGCAGCTGTTTGCCCACCACAGTCACCCATGCAAGCACCTGTGCGGACGAGAGTACGCCGTCACGATCGGTCGCGGGTCGGAAGCCAAGAATGTGAGTGGGACAGCTTATCTCCGCGAAGGATGAGGTGTATAGATAGCATTTTGTTTTCGGTAGAGCTGTCAACAGATCCTTCGCTGCAGCCCAATGGCGGTACACTTCTTGTGTATCCGAACACATGCACATGAGGGGTGGCAGTAGAATATGCAATCCCTTGCAGAGAGCGTGGGTGAGAGCGTTACGCTGTTCGTCGGCGACAAGGATTGTCGCCACTAGCTCGAAGTGCACTCCCATCGCGACACCAGAATGCAGAGCTTCTACTATGTGCACGTAGCTGTTGCACACGTGTCTGTATGGACGTCCCTGTAGTCGTCGAGTGATGAACCCGCGCAGAGCGAACAGCTGCTGCAACGTAGTTATTAGCATCGATCGATTGAATGTAATGTACCTTATATTGTGTTGGGGGCTGGCACTGGGCATATCCATCAGCACACATCTCTCCGTCCGAAATTCCCGCTGTGCCCACTCCACGTGAGGTGGCCCGTTCGAGTTCAGTAGTGAACGGGTGGGCGAGAGGCGACATCATCATCGCACAGATTGTGGAGAAGCAATCTTGCGATGTGTACGGAAAGGTGGTCTCCTAAACAGTTTATATGTATTTGCAGTAGACAATCATTAAATTACGGCTCACTCTCACCTCTCGATCGCGCAGCGTGTTGTAGGTATGAAAGAGAGCAGGAGATCCACCTGTCCGGTACGCCGCTGATAGTTGCGCTGCGTGCACCATGTTCTTGACGGTGAACCCGTCTCCTCCGTGGAATTCGGTAACGATGAACTTCAACTGGATGGGGTTCATGAACGGCGCGTTGGGATCGAGCACCGTTCCTCTGATTCTGCAAATCAACATAAACATCATACATTTCAGGAATCTGACGCAAGTTCACTCACTCGTAGACGGTGCTCGCCTCTCATGGAATCTACGTCTTCGACCGGAAGGATGTGCAGGCCGTTGTTGATCTCTATCGGAGCTCGTCTGTCTACAACAAGTAAGTTAGAGAGGGCGCGCAGCGCCCTCTCTTTTGGCTTAGGATAGGGCTAGCGCCAGAATTTTCAAGAAGCTATATCCAAAAATCATGTTAGCAGGAATGTGAACTCATCCAATTCATGTTAGTTAGATTCGCACGGTTCCGTAGGCCAGATCACTAATTGATGGCATCTTTGTATCTTTTCTCCGAAAGAAGTTATGAGCGATCTCGCGCACCCATGAGGTGAGAGGCCAGCGTGTGGGTGGGTGGGTGGGTGGGTGGGTGGAAGTCGTGTCCGGTAACGCTGACTCTCTGCCGAAAGCGTACTCTCTCGTCGTTTTCTGCGCGTGTTCTCCAACTAGCACTTTGAGTGTAGTTCGCCCCGCCGCCGCCAGCGTCTAATTCGCGCCGGGTTTGCGTTGTTTTGGGTTCCCGTGACTCTGGCTAGCTCTCTCTCCCGGTAGGCGGGCAGGGCGCGCAGAGAAATCGCGAGAGAGCACGCTGTCGGGTGAGAGCGCAGACATGCATTTACACCACGGCGACCGAAATTCAGAGAAGTGTCGATTAGAATTGTTTCCATACAATACCAAGAAAAATATAGTTACATATACACGCAACATTGTGCGTCACATCATAAAATGTGTCACATAATAGTTCTATGCGTACTAATTAACGACAGAGCTTGGGAATCAGAAAGAGAAGAAATTTCTATGAAATTCAACAAAAGCACATATATTATCTGTTAAAAAGTACTTGCGTAAAGATATTAGGTTTGTCTTGACCCAATTCAACAAAAGCGCATGCATAAAACGTTTACAAATACTAAAACAAACCTGCGCATAACGGACAGTGGACACTAACAGATGAAATATAACAACACAAATGAATAACGTCATACGTCTAGAGAGAGAAGACAGAGAGAGAGAAGAGAGGAGAGAGAGAGGGGGGAAAGAGAGAGGCGCAGGTTTGTTTTAGTATTTGTAAACGTTTTATGCATGCGCTTTTGTTGAATTGGGTCAAGACAAACCTAATATCTTTACGCAAGTACTTTTTAACAGATAATTAAAGTACAGTCAGAGAAATGTGAGCCGCATGTGCCACGTGACCCACGTTGTCCACGGTGTGCCATGCTCTCGCTTCTCTCCCCACTCTCCACGTGAGACACACTCTCTCATCACGTCTACTCCTCTTATATTGCTCGTGCTCTCTAGTCCTCTCTGATCCTCACGCGTCTGGACGCTCCGCAGTCACACTCTCTCTCACATCGAGTCTCGATCGAGAGTCGACTCCGTCCCTACTCTGCCGATGGCTACCTTCAGGCAGAATGACCTTTCGTGAGGGTATTTTGGGGTTCTGAAAGTCAAAGCCACATTGAAACAACGTGAAACAAAGTCAATAAGAGAAGTACTAAAAATAGTGATTGCAAAGATTGTTAAAGATGATGATATGTGTTTTTGTAGTTATTTTACTTTATTGACTATACTAATAAGATTGGTCCCTCGATAGCACAAGTGTCCCTCGCTTATGCTCTCACTATACACACACACTCTCTCTCTCTCTCTCTCTCTCTCTCTCTCTCTCTCTCGCGACTCAGTCGCAAGAGTCTACTCTGCCGGCGGCGGTTCAGTCTGGCGGGCGACTGCTGTGATTAGATGAATTTCTGAAAAGTCACTCGACTTTTCAGATTGTGAAAATTATGAAACAAAAATATCAGAATCGATTGTGTTTTGTTTTCCGAATCACGAATATACCATATTTCATTGGGATCCGATGAAAGCTCTCTATCTGAATGTGTTCACAAGCAAATGGCAACAGGTCACTCCCCACAACTCGCTATGTTACGATGGATTCTTGTAGGCATGCCCCGTACCAAGCCCTAGCCAAAATTTAAAAAAAAACACCGGAAGTGACCTTCCTCTGACGGAACTCGCCTGTCTGCGAACTGTAACATTTGAAAGACCGGGAACGACACTCGTTTCCGTGAACTGTAGCGATCTGCGAACTGTAACGGCGAGCTGGCGGTATCCCACATGCCTTCCTACTGTATATATTTCGTGCGTCTTTCTCCGCTGATTTTGACTTCATTACCTACGTTTTCTGCAATATCACCGCTGAATTCAATTGTACCGGCGGCGTTACTATAGTAATCCGCACAGGCTTCCTCCTTTTCTAGTCGCTCTCACGCCACATGTAATAGGCAGTTGCGAGACTGGATCGTCGTTTTGCCAGTTATCTTTTTTACCATTTACCAGTAACTCTTAACTCATCTTCATTCTCATAATGTATGCCCTTTCAGAACGTTCCTGCACGCCTCGTCTCTTCAGAACCACAGGAGACGAAATGGGAGGTACATACGTTTAATGAAACGATGACGCAAAGTTCAGTCGAATGAAACGATTATAGTGAATGTTAATGTGGATTCATGTATTTTTAGATACAGAAAAACGTCCTAATAACAATCCAATGAGCGAGGAGAATATGAAAAGAAGGTGCGTTTTTTTTTGAAAAAAATATTTTGTTGTGTAATTTTTATTTTGAAGTGCTCGAATCCTCAAAAGTTGTTGTTTTGATAAGTAATGTAAGATTTTGAATAGTGAGTATTTATTCGTGTGATGTTTTCTTGAAATTTAAGTTCAAATATTCCCATTATACTGGTTTTCATGCAGTTTGTTACTGTGATTGTAATGAGTTTCCCTTTCGCAGGTGAATCGTTCTTATTCGTTGAACGCTGACTCATATTCTGCAGCTTCTGTCATCTCTCTCTCTCCCTCTCTCACTTTCTCTTTCTCTCTCTCTCTCTCTCTCTCTCTCTCTCTTGTTTTGCGCGGTGGGAACCAGTCTGCTTTCACGCAACCGCTGCGTCACTTGAATGCTCTAATAAACGTCTCTGTCACTTCCTTTGACATTTGTTACAATGGATGTCATTAACTTTTTCTTCCTGTGTGAATTTGCTATGACAACGTATAGAGAAACGAACACAACACTAAACTATTCACTTGAAGCTCGCTTGAGGGCATTTCAAATGTGTCCACTTCCTCTCTCTCTCCCTCTCTCTTGACTATACACCTCTCTCTCCCGCGCGGCTTACCCCTTTTTTGTTCCATTTCTTCTTGACTCGCGTGCTGTGCTCTCGCTCTTCTCCCCTCTCTCGTCTCCCCACACTCTCTCACCCCTCTCCTTCTTTGTCCATTTCTGTCGCAGAGGCTCGTTATGTAGATCAACAAGGTCGCAGAGGCTCGTTATGTAGATCAACTCTCGCAGTTTTTGGGATGTTGTGTATGTGTTTCCACCTACCATATCCAATTTCATGGCAATTTTTGCGATCGTTACCAGTCTGTGAGGACCGGTTCTGCCTTTCTCTTGCCGCGTCATTCGGTTTATCGCTTATCCATCCGATATCCACGCGGATTCCGTGAATTCGCGTGAACATTCTTCATCCAGGCCACTCCCCCGTTCACTCTCACCTTCCGCCCGCCGTCGCTTTGTTTGTTTGTTGTTTACTCTCTTTCTGACCGCCGCGCGCCCTGCAGCGATTATCGTCCACTTTCGAGTACGCGTATGTAACGTGTTAGTTATGTAGTATAGAGTAGTTCCAGTTTCCTTGCAATCTCGTCCTGTCATCATTCGATTTGAATGAGGGGTCGACCTTGAGAGAAGAGAGCGCCTCTTCAAACTTCTTTGTGCAGCGTTGATTCAGTTATGTGTGGTCGGAAACATTTGGTCGTTTCGCGCAATCCAACTTTCGAAATTTCACCTGTTCGCTTTTTTTCAAGGACGTTCCATTCTGTAATGAGATTCCCAAAGTCTCTGCGAGCTAGTAAATCGCGTTAAATTGTTGTTGGAACACCATAATTGGCGCGGTTTGTCGGTTTTATAATTTCTCTATCCCCCTCTTCTCTCTCTCTCTCTCTCTCTCTCTCTCTCTCTCTCCACTTCCCCTCTCGTGTGGCCTTGAATTGTAAACAGGCGGATTCCAGGTTCTTAGGCCCCGGGCAGACTTTTTCGCGAAAAAAATCGCGCGAAAACTGCAATGCTTTAGCATGCATTATTGATTTGCAATTCGCAGCGCGAATCGCAAAAATGTTTTCGGCAAAAATTTGCGAAAATAGGTGACATACTTTTTCGCGCAAAAATTTCAGCGAATCGCGAAAATTTTCGCGGACACCGTTTTCGCTGCGAAACGAGAGATACCACAGATTCGCTACTTTTTCGCGAATCCAGGTAATAATTTTCACTTTTCTGTATATTTTTCATTCTTTATAATTGAAAATACACTTCATGAACATCGTGAAAGCTGTATTGACCACAATTGTTTGCTGCTATTACATACTAGTCGTTGCGCACTCGTGCCACCCGATTCGCGCGAAAAGTTTGGCGAATTTGAAAAAAGACGTGCGCCAGTGACAAAACAATGTTCCTATTTGAATGTTTGGTGTTAAACATGTCACACAACCTCTAAGAAGTAAGTTTTCAATTATAACAAAGAAAACAAATCTGCGTAATTCTCAGTGGAAGCGAATATCTTCGAATTCGCCAAATTTCAGCGAAAAAGATCACCAATTCGCGCGATTATGGGTAGTTTCGCGATTCTCTCAAGCTAAAAGTTTTGCGATTATTTTCGCATTTCGCTCGCGAAAAAGTCTGTCGGAGGCCTTTGACCCATTTTGCTGTGCAAATTAGTGAGACACGCATGGATTTGGTTCTATTAGTACCCAAAACGAGTACTCGTTTTCCTAAACCATGTCCATTCTCTTATTCTCTATGCGAATGTGTTGCACGCTCATCGTGTTTACATTTGTCTTTAATGGGATAATCGCTGCCGTTATATCGTTTATGCTCTTTCTCCTTCTTCCCATGACGCCATCATTGCCTCTAAATCTCTAAATGAGCATTAGCTGCTCTTCCCTTTTTTGCTACGACAGTTTGCTTTGTCTTTCGTGACCGCTGGTCGGTTTCACTCCTCACCTCTCTCTCTCTCTCTCTCTCTCTCTCTCTCTCCGTTTGTCCACTCTCTCCCGCGCGAGAGTGTCCAGGTGTGACTCAACTGTTTGCATGCTCCCGATTCCCCCTCAGGGCGCGAGTTTGTATTCGCCCTCAGGGCGGTCAGTGCGAGACAAACCTCCATGCATAGTCGTAGAAGACTATCCACTTTTCAACCACTCAAATTAATTCATTGAATGACTGATATGTATTCGTTTGTTTGATTATAGCATAATGATATTCTTCTCCTGATCGATCGATGCT
The DNA here is from genome assembly GCA_963966185.1 of Rhabditoides inermis. Classification (NCBI taxonomy): domain Eukaryota; kingdom Metazoa; phylum Nematoda; class Chromadorea; order Rhabditida; family Rhabditidae; genus Rhabditoides; species Rhabditoides inermis. The sequence goes on along the minus strand of CAWZYM010000224.1, from coordinate 353,679 downwards.
CGCATGCCATGATGGCTTTCGCGGGCCTCTAATGCGATTCTCACCACGCATTGAATTTGCGATTCTCGTGAACATTCATTTCTTCATTGTGCTGCGCCCACGATAACATCTTATGACGTTCCTTCCATGAAGAGGAGATCTTTGATCTCTCTCTCTCTCTCTCTCTCTCTCTCTCTCTCTCTCTCTCTCTCCCTCTCCCTCTCTCTCGCTCGCTCGCTCGCTCGCTCGCTCGCGCGCTCTCTCTCCCCCTCTCTCTCCGCCTCTCTCTCTCCACCTTTTCTCGCGCGACTAGTCGCTAACTCGACACTGTTTGACCGCTTGCTTGCGTGGACGCATTTTTACCGGATTCGCATTTCCGTCATTCAGATGCTCAACTGACTCTCAGGACATTACTATATTATTACTACTCCTGATCAAACTACAAAGCACACTTCACCATGGGTCGAGACAAGAAGCGTCAGCCGAACAAGATCTACCCCGAGTTCCAAGCGGCCTCGGCGCCTCCGCTGGAACTCTACTCACCCCGACACCCCGCGTTTGCCCCCGCCGGCCTCGCCTTCCATGCGGCGTTCGCGCAGCAGCCGACCCCGCCCATCTACGCCCCGCCCACTCACGGCGAGTGGTATTCGTACGGGGCGGACGACGAGTACGAGAGTGTGGAGGAGGCGAGGAGAGGGGGAGGGGCGACGGGGCTGCGGCCTGCTAGATTCCGCCCGAAGCTGGACAAGGACGGGAAGCCGAGAAGAAAGAAGGGAGACAATCCCATGATGAGCACGCGCAGGTTTGGACGCACCTGAATTTAGGAATTTAGATTCTCATGTTTTTTTTATTTGTGTATTTGATACGTTTCAAATCTTTCAAAAATTAGTTTAGATGATTATTCTGCAATCGGAGAATCGTTGATTGTTGATTTGCATGAGCCAACTTGCACAAACAAATTTTTGAATACGTTTCAACAAATCTTGAAAGTTGAAAGAAAAATTAACGGTATAAACAACAACATCATTGCAAATTTTATTTATAAAAAAATCTTTTCAGAGGCTGCACCGACGTTGGCTGCTGCTTCCTGTTTCTCGCGTTCATAGTGGGATGGGCGGTCGTGGCGGTACTCGGTCAGTCTCTCCCCCCTCTTTCCCCCCCCCCTTTCTCTCCCTCCCTCCCTCTCATCCCTCCCTCCCTCCAGGCTTCACGATGGGCAATCCGGAGCGTCTCATCCACCCCACTGACTCTCTCGGCCGACGGTGCGGCATCGACCGTCCGGGAGCATACAATCTGAGGTGAGGCTACAATCATGTAAACACATTTGTTATACATGTTACAATCATCAATCAATTGGGATTTCAATTTCCAATCACAGATCAATTACAGACCCACTGATTTTTCCGGAACTGTTATATAAACGAACTGAGTACATTGATTGTCGAATATATTAAGGGTTGAAAGTGTATAGCGAACATGTACACTGTCTGAAACGTACTAGAGATTTTTTGTAGAAATGTTCTTTTCCAGCTCCAAGCCCTATCTGTTCTTCTTCGATCTCACAAAGTGCATCAGCTACTCGACTGTCTTCGCCGGATGCCAGACACCACAGGTTTGTTTACTTGTTTGTTTACTTGTTTGTTTACTTATTCACCCACTTGTTGACAGGTCTGCGTGGAGCAGTGTCCCACCGAATATTTCTCCTACCTACAAATGCGCGGCTCTTTCGATCAACAGAAGGTGTGTAATCAATAAATCAATATATAAATAAATCAATATTCAGATTCACAAGAACATCATCTGCGCAGATGACGTGGAGAAGACTTCGATCACCGACTTTTCGAGGCTGACGTCACTCGTGCAACAAAAGAAGTGCACTGCGTACACTGTCAGGAGTGCTCCAGGTAAGGAGAGAGGAGAGGAGAGGAGAGGAGAGGAGAGAGAGAGAGAGAGAGAGAGAGAAAGAGAGAAAGAGAGAGAGAGAGAAAGAGAGAGAGAGGGAGAGAGAGGGGGGAGATGGTCCCGTTCAGTCCTTGGTCGTTGCGTGCCGCAAGCTCTCATCGGTGCTGTGAACACTGTCAATTCGATTCAAACCAATCAGGTGAGATTTTATTACGTTTCACATATACAATATTTACTATAAAACGTATTGAAAACAATTCTCGCAAGTTCTCGCAAATTTAATATATATTTGGAAAATAATGAATTTTGAAAAAAAAAATCTTCAGAAAACGGATTTTGAACATCTCCTTCTCTCAGTGCATTATGAGCGGTACATAGAAAAATCTCAAATAAAATCTCAAATAGAATAACTGCTTGATGCACCCCTCAAATAACTACAGTCATACGATTTTTGATAATCCACCATCCAAAATCGATGGACACTTGAATGAACTGTGTGGCAGAGTCTCTCTCTGGATGTCCTCATTCACAACTTCGGAGACGATCCCGACAACATTCCCACCGACCTCAAGCTCAACGGAAGCGCCAAGTGAGTATGGAAATCAGAATATTATTGTGTTCAGATATAAGTAATTATCTATGTCCAGCATCTCACCAAGTAGTGTATGAAACGTACTTTTAGTAATACAAATGATTTGTTCACTGTTCGCTTGATCCTTACCGTACCAAACAGTTGCCTTGTGTAATAGGCCTAGTGAAACGTAGATCAGAAATTATCGATTATTTTCAGGTCGATCAGTTCGATGATGAACGACGACAGTGTGGTGGCGAAGATGGCACACGATCTGGCACAGTCATGGTGAGAAGAGAGAGAGAGAGAGAGAGAGAGAGAGAGAGAGAGGTGAGGGGAGAGAGGAGGGGAGAGAGGAGGGGAGAGAGAGAGAGAGAGAGGTGAGGAGAGAGAGGAGGGGGAGAGAGAGAGGAGCGGTAAAGACAGAGGAAGAAGATGGATGATATATGCTTCACCAACACGTGTTGTGAGCTCTACAACTCGTGAGATGCCATCGCATATGAAACCCTGTTGAGGTGGGCGATCCTCTGTCTGATCATCGCCGCGGGTGTGCTCTCCTTCGTCTGGACCGTGGTTATGCGACTGCTCGGCTCGTTCATGATATGGTCCAGTATACTACTCGTTGTCGCGCTGCTAGGAGCAGGTGGGCTGGAAGTCAGGCTGGATACATGATACTTGGTCTTGATACCGAAACGTATTCTGATGTGTCAATGCTGGACGTAGCTAGGAGCAGGTGGGTACGAATGAAGGCTTGATACCGAAACGTATGCCTATGTGTAGAGATGTTGGTGTGTTGTTTTTTTACGATGCTATGTGATACCAGTGTAATATTGATTGTGGCGCGTTGTTGGTGTTATGGAAAGAAGACATTGGCTTACAAATCTGTCCGAAAAGTTATAGTTATATTGAAACGTATAACAATAATGCATTCAAAATGAACTTCAGGAACTGCATTGTGCTGGCTGCGGTGGAAGGCTCTCGTAGACACTGGAGCCATCGACGACTTCTCCTTCCAACCATCGATCGAACTCTACTTCGAGATGCCAACCACGTGGATGGTGCTCGGTGAGTACTCTCACTCTCTCACTCTTCCCCCTCTTTCACTCGCTCTTCCTCTTCCTTGAGAGTTTGATTCCCGGGTATTCCTGTCTCATTCGATTGGTAAAGAGAACCGAGAGACAGGGAACATAAGTATATAAGAGACATAGAGAGAGAGAAAAACGAGTCCTGCATTCTATTATTAGAGAGAGAAAGAGAGAGAGAGAGCCTCGTTTCCAGCCATTGTCATCTCCATCATCACTGTAATCGTCCTCCTCGTTCTTCTCTTTGTCCGCAAGAGAATCACCCTCGCAGTCGCTATGATAGAAGAGAGCAGTCGGTGCGTGTTTTTTCTTCTTCAAGTATTCATTTTCATATCGTTGAAACCTATCTTGTCGTGATTACTGCACCTTACACAAATTCGATTTAGTAGCAGAGAAACGTATCGAAAATGTCAAAACCATCTTATTTTGCTTACAAAAATGTTTAACAGTGCGATCGGTAACATAATGTCAACACCACCTATTTTTTAAAACTCTTTCGAGTCGTGCATTCTATTATTTCCACTGGTTGCAGTGCTATCGGCAACATGATGTCTACCCTGGTCTTCCCCGTGTTCCCCTTCCTCCTCCACATTGCCGTGTTCTGTGTGTGGGGCTCTGTTGCCATATGGCTCGCGTCGAGTGGAGACGAGAACTGCCGCGTCATTGCATTGAACCGGTGTGCAGATTCCCTCTGTTGTGTACTACGCATTCCTATAGAGTTGGTATTGAAATGGAGAGACGAAGAAAGAGAGAGAGAGAGAGAGAGAGAGAGAGAGAGAGAGAGAGAGAACAGCAGTGATTACTTATTCGCGAAACTTGAAAATAGTGGGCATTTTTGCACGATGGTTACACCTAGGAAACATAACTTATTATCCGAAACAGAATTGACCTGGAATTTAATGTTGTCGAAACTTATGGAATAATACCCTGGTGTGAAACGTATGTAGCGTTGTTTTTTTTTATTGCGACGGTGCATGGCAAATCACCCCGTCTTAATATGAAGGAAAGATTTTTTCAGTGACCCCATCGCGACAGCTAGCAATCCCAAGTGCGACTGTAAAACTATATCGCAGGCAAGTACTTTTTTCAAAAGACTTTTCGGATGTTCTGTACCATTGCCAAATTAGTGTACCGTTATTCATATTGGAACAACGAAACGTATGCGTATTTGAAGTGCAATAATAATCTATCTTTCCATTTTTTCAATGCTCAAACATTTTTAGGATCCTACCTGTGTCTACGTGAACATCACACGTGATTCGACAAAGGTGATCGCTGATCGATTATTGATCGATTATCGATTACTTTGTGATTTATTATCGATTTCTTGCAGGTGTTCTGGCTGCAGGCCTACAATCTCTTCGGCTTCTTCTGGCTCAGCTGTTTCGTCACCGCTCTCGGTTAGTTATTGGTTTTTTAGTTATCGATTTTTTACGATGATTCGTCGAAAACTATTATTAGACGTTGTGAAAAGCAATGCATAATACGCTGGATGTGAAACGTACGTGATGTCATGTATTCAAAAAAGTTTAATAATTACACAATTCACACCACGAGCAACGTATTTGACAGCTGAAACGTATCGTCAAATTTCAGGTGACATTTCTTTGGCTGGCGCGTTCGCCTCTCACTACTGGGCCCTCAATAAGGTGAGATATTATATATATATATATATATATATATATATATATATATATATATATACTTGGACTTGGAATTGAAATTAGTAAACATGTTTGAGCATCATCATCACTTATCAGCAAAGAACATTGTGTTAGATATAATATTGTGGTTTTTCCTCTCTGACCGCTTTTTCGTTGTTTGGTCACGTCATCAAAAATGACGCCTGCAATTCTTAATTGCGCACCGAGATTGCGTCGCTCTCTTCTTCCGTTTACTTTGCAGTTTTATTCGAGAATCATTTTAGAAAACTGACGTCCCTGCGTTTCCCGTTCTACGAGCGCTTAAAACGGCGATTAAGTGAGTTAGAATGTGAAAGACAGAGTGTGTGTGTGTGTGTGTGTGTGTGTGTGTGTGTGTGTGTGTGTGTGTGTGTGTGTGTGTGTGTGTGTGTGTGTGTGTGTGTGTGTGTGTGTGTGTGTGTGTGTGTGTGTGTGTGTGTGTGTGTGTGTGTGTGTGTGTGTGTGAGAGAGAGAGAGAGAGAGAATCGAGTGGCCATCACTTTTAAGTGCATTCAATTCCAGGCAAATCACTGAATTGTTTATTTCAAATCAAATAAAAAAAACTACAATGAGAATTCTCTCAATTAAAACAACGCAATCTCGATCATTAGCAATGTCACTGAACTGTATGATTAATAACAAATTTGGTATAATTGTGATGTTCTTTCAGATACAACCTCGGTTCCCTCGCCTTTGGCTCACTTATCATCGCAATAGTGAAATTCATCCGGGCGATCCTCGAATTCCTGGAGAATCGCTTGGAAAAAGCCGAAAACAAAGCCCTCAAGTGTCTATTTACGTGAGTCTCTCTTCCTTTTTCCAATTTCAATTGTTAGTTCTTTCCCCCAAATCTAAAAAAAAATCTGGTTCAGAAACATGTTTTGATATTCTGACACTCTCATTTTCCAGCGGTCTCAAATGCTTCTTCTGGTGTCTGGAGGCGTTCCTCAAATTCCTAACGAAGAACGCCTACATTATGGTGAGTTCCGAATTTGTGAACGGGTTGCCGAAATGAATCGCGTGTTGAAAATGTTTTGACGAGCTCACCCCATGAAATTTTCAGATGGCGATATACGGCAGAGGCTTCTACACTTCTGCCAAGGACTCGTTCCTTCTACTCGCTCGGAACGTCGTCAGGGTTGTCGTCATAAATAAGGTGCGGACAAGACGAAAATAAATCGAGTACATACGTAGTTCACACATGAACTTGTTCAACTTAGCTTGTCCTTGGACTAAACGTGGAAATTTGTGTTTTTTTCATTAGCAAGCCGTAATCGTGATAAATTTCGAGTTGCCATGAGGAAATGACAAATTGCGTAAAGAAAAACATTCCGAATGCCTACACGTAAATGACGAGTGATGACTTTCTACGAAAATGTGATCGTCGAAAATGTGATCGTCTTTGCAGGTAGCAGGATTCCTGCTGTTCATTGGAAAGGCAGTGATATCATTGGGAATGGGTGAGCGACTCTCTCTCTCTCTCTCTCTCTCTCTCTCTCTCTCTCTCTCTTCCTCTCTTCCTCTCTTCCTCTCAAACAAGTGAACAATCCAATTCAGGAGCCATCTCATACATGTACTTTGCTGGTCACTGGAGGGTAGAGGAACTGCCAGCCATATCACTGCACTATACACTGCTGCCGGTAAGAGAGAGAGAGAGAGAGAGAGAGAGAGAGAGAGAGAGAGAGAGGGAGGGAGAGAGATAGAGAGAGAGAGAGAGAGAGAGAGAGAGAGAGAGGGAGAGGGAGAGGGAGAAGGAGAGAGAGAGAGAAAGAGGGAGAGGGAGAGGGAGAGGGAGAGGGAGAGGGAGAGGGAGAGGGAGAGGGAGAGGGAGAGGGAGAGGGAGAGAGAGAGAGAGAGAGAGAGAGAGAGAGAGAGAGAGAGAAAGAAAGAGAGAGACCTCTTTCTAGGTGATAATCGTGCTCATCGGTTCTTACTGGATGGCCGATCTCTTCTTCGATGTCTATGAAATGGCAGTGGAAACCACCTTCATTTGTTTCCGTCAGTTTTTTTGTTTTGTTTTTAAAGCCCTTTCACCATGCAAAGCTGCGCGCAAATCTAATTTGCAACTACGGAAGCGCATAAATTTTCATCGCATTCTCCATCTTTTTTGAACGTTTGGACTAGAAGAATTTTTGTAGTAAAAAACAGAAAAGGAGAAAAGAAAAGGGAGCGATGGATGCTATCCTAAACCGCGCTCAATTTGTAAACCGCGCTCAATTTAACCAATGCACACAAAAAATGAACCAAAAGCTTAGTGAAGCAATCTGCATCCAACCCATTCTAAGGCAAATTAGCATTTCCTCCATGAATAACCATATATCAGAAATAAATACACATTTATCTCGTTATACATAATATTCTGCTGACACTTTCTGATTAAATTGCTGTTGTCATAATCAAATAAACACCATATTTACATGGTGTTTCTCCAAACTTCCATGACAGCAACACTTCACTGATAAATACAAAATCCTTTTTTTGCAGTGGAGGACAGTGAAGAGAACGACGGATCGGCGGAGAAGCCGTATTTCATGAGCAACAACCTTCTCAAGATCCTCGGTAAGCACAACGAGCCGGGGGCACCAAGCTAATTTGCATATTCCACTCTCCCTCAGAACTTGGCATATCACCCCAAGTTTTATGACGATTGAGATTCACGCTTTATCCCTGCAAAAAAACTGGTTGTGTTCCATATTAATATTGTTGTTTTCACCGACTGTGATCTTGTCTCCCCCTCCCAGTTGTGTCAAAGTGGTTTTTTTCTCGATTCATGTTTTCGCAGTCCACTTATTCGTGTTTGTATAGATTAGTAGTGCCTCTTTCCGTTCCTTCTCAATTCCAAGGTTTCTCTAGTCGGGTTGACTCAACCGCCAAACGAATAAATTGATGAATAATTGAACTTGAGTGTGCATGTTGTTGTGTATATACATACTTACATCTTACATCACGAACTATTTACAATCAGTCGATTGAACATTGATATCGCAGACAGAAGTGGACAATTTGTATAAATTAGGTGAGTTGGATTCCAGGCACTTCCATGCTTCAATATTCTCTCTCTCTCTTTCTCTCTCTCTCTTTCTCTCTCTCTCTCTCTCTCTCTCTCTCTCTCTTTCTCTCCCTCTCCTTATCCCCACGTATCTCTCCTTTCTCCGCCTCCTCGACCCATCCTGGTAGTTTGCGAGTCTCATGCATTCACTCTAAATCGCCGTTGCTTACACAAGCGCTTTTTCATTCAACATTTCTATGCACTAATCGCTTCAAACATTGAACTTTTCAACCAATTGTTGCTTGATCTCTGAGTTTTGATCTCTGAGCCGGCCTTTCAAGCTTCAATCCTTTGTATTTAAGACGTGGGCGCAACTCACTCACTCATTCACTTTTCGAAACCATTGAAAGTCAGTTGTTTGTTTTCTAGACCTTCTACCATAAGTAATGCAAATGACTCAACGTCCATTCATCCAAAGGATATAGTGTGTTCTGTTTTGCTTCTCTTACTTTTGTCTGGACGATTTCATTAAACGACGAGTCACGCAAACAATTTCTTATTTCACAGCGTCTATCGGAAGAATCGGAGGAATTCCCTGACTTCTCACACAAATCCTTTATTGCGTTGCGTGTACGGTTTCATTTCCGTTATTCAAGTGTGTTTTTCAGTTTTGTCTTTTAGGTAAAACATTTCAATCGACCATGCGATTGCTGGCCGTTCTGTTTGCTTGCATGCTTGCTGTGGTGAGTTCTGAGAGAGAGGTAAGAGAGAGAGAGAGAGAGAGAGAGAGAGAGAAAAAGAGATATTTCGTTTAGGTTTCCGCTCGTCCCAATGTTTTCGGACTCAACTGGATTGATGACCTCGAGTTTCAGCCTATGAGAGAGGTAAGTACGGATAAATAAAAACAACGTTTCCAAAAGTATGTTCCACTCATTCACTCATATAAAAAAAGAGTATTCATGAGTTTATGGATTTGTGATACAAGAAATGTGTCTGATCTGATAGGCACAGAGTTCTGAAATTGTCGATTATAATTATAAAAGTACATCAAACATACTATAAATAAACCCTGTCAAATTCAGGTTAGGACATGATTACAGAAAGTGACGTATGTAGCTTCTTTCTACTCTCTGTCCCAGTGAAGTAATATCTCAACGCATATCTTTGTCTCCCTTCATCTCCGTCTTACTTTATTTCTTTCTCTTCTAATAATATCGCCTTGTCAAGCGCAGATTCTCTCCAGAGACAACCTCACTCTCAAGTTCTCACAAGTTTTAATAGCTAAAAACGAAGTTTTCAGACACACAGTGAAAAAATCGTAGAATCGTCCACAGTTGAAAAGCAAAAACACATGAGAAAATCAAATATTTTCCTTCCACTTTGCAGGTACGTTCTCCGGCCGCGTTCTCTGTTGAGCACACCGCTTCACGTTTCCAGCCAATGCAACTCCACCCGAGAATGAGGGGGTAGAGCGGACCACTTCCTGCTGGTGGTCGAATCCTCTCTTGATAACACGGCATACCACACACGCGACGATCTCGCTTAACACTACGAGACGTACTATTGACACGCACATTCTGAATAAATTCGTTTCAAGGCGTCAGAACCGTATGTTTTTGAAACCCTGTCATGAAACCCTTTTTACTGATAAGTGATTTTATCACATCATCGAAACAAGTTGAAAGGTATTCTCTTTGTGTTTTGTGGTTTCCTTGATGCAATCTCGTTGACAGTGGACTATCAAAATGCTTGCAACATCACACGATTAAAGAAGTCACTGAACATTCCATAATATCAAAACTATTAACGCAGAATTTCTAAACTGTTTTACACAAGGCGCAACCCAAAACGGGCAACAACAAAACAGAACGGTATTACTTACTACGCTTCTGCTCTGGTACACACTTCAGTGTTTCTCTCCCGCGAATCGTGAAATTAAATTTTATTAGAAGTTTTGTAATATTTATACTTTTGTTTTATGAATTTTATTGGCCACATGCATTCAAACTAATCCATTCAAAACAAAAACGCACATCTCATGTTTTCTGTGGTTGGGATTACCAAGTCAAATGCTTGAAGTACGCAGCTTCAAAGAAATGACAACAGAGAGGAGAGAGAGAGAGAGAGAGAGAGAAGGGGGAAAGAGCCTAGTTGTCGGTGTTGTTGTTTTAGAATAAGGATAACGCTGTGTGAATTGCCCTCGTATGTGGGTTGTTTTCTCACGCGATGTTCGGAAATGGCAAATAGTTTGCACTTCTTTGGAGAGAAGCGACTGGAGCTTATTTAAAAAAAGACATAGAAAATAAATAATTTTCCTAAATGAACAAAAGATAAAAGAATCACATTTTTTTCAAGAGACTCTTGAGCTCTGCAAGGCCGACTATGGACGAGGGACAAAGGAAGACTATGCCCGACACTCTCTTTTTTAATGCTCGAAAACAAAATCTACAAGATACAAATACAACTGGGCATCCAAATAAAACCGTTCAGATTAACGGATTATCATTTGCGATCTGTTGCACTAGTAGTTGTATACTCTAGCCTTTCGTGTAGTAGGTGTCGCACAGTTGTTCCCTCTTTACCACTCTTAGCTTCATGAATCTTCACTTGTGTTACCGAGTGGAACACCTTGTTTTCAGAAACTAATTCGCGGGAAAACTGAATTTCTAAATAAACAATTTTTACGGATTTTAATAAATCGTACACAATTTGGAAACGGCATTGAAAAAAACATCAGACCATTGCTTGCGTTGGATAGCTAAAGTCCCCTGTCTCCAGTTTAAATCGCTTTGCACCATTCGTACGCCATAGCTTTTTGTGCACGAATAGCGCGTAAGCAGCACAATTTGGGATAAACGGTGGAAATAAGTGATCAAAGCTCTAGTCATTTAAAGTAGTTCACGTGCTCTTTCTAATAGAGCTCTCTTCTCAAAGAGTTTTTTTTCTAAATTCTAATAACTACTTCATTTTAGTAACACAAAAATCTGGCAATATGGAGTTCACACCATCACACCACCACACCACCACAACATAACACCATCACACACCACCCCAACTTAACACAACCACACTATTCTCTACGACTGATGTTGATTGTGTGGTAGTATGGTGGTTTAGGTTGTGTTAGTGGTGTGGTGGTGGGATGATGTGGTGGTGTGATTTCCTATGTGTTGTGTGGGTGGTGTGGTGGTGTGCAGGAGTGGAGGTGTGGGTTGCGAGAGTGGTATGATGGTATGATGGTGTGATGGTGTGAAGGTGTGATTTCCTATTCGCCCAAAAATCTGAAATATTATATAGAAAGATTTTACCGTGCCCGCGTATTTCTCCTAATGACACTTCAACATTTTTAATCTTTGGAAAAAGACTATGGCGAGAGGAAAGGTCGCAGACGGCAATAATGCGCGTCTCTCTTTTTTCATTGTCTCTCGCAGTAGCATTAGTTTTGCTGAGCTATGGGCGCTTCGGGTAACTATTTATTTCAGCTATAAAAATATATAAGCACGTGATCGAGTGAGATTGTCTCTGGAAAATATGCGCTTGACAAGAAGATATTATTAGAAGAAAAAAGAAAGGAAGAAAGGACTTATAAAAATAGACAAAGAAATTAGTTCGGAAATTACTTGTCCAGGACAAATAGTAGAGAGGTAGCGGTCCTCCGAGAACAGAGAACGGCCGGGGGCGCGGCTCAGTGGATAGAGCGTTCGTCTCTCAATCTCACGGTCGCTGGTTCGATCCCCCTCGGAGTCAACCATTCTTGTTAAACTCACCCAGCCCCTGTGGTGTGGCAAACCACTCTCATGGTAGCCAGAAGGCGTCACAGCACCATCTACGGACTCAAGAACGGAATTCAAGATGTCCAACGCCATCCAACCCAACTACCTCTGCTGACGTTGTCGTAATCCAAGAACCCCATCTTGTTCTCGACTAGGAGGACCCCGGATTCAACCTGCTAGACAATACAAAAAAAGTGAGAACCACATATAGTAACCCTCATCCAAACTACAGTATTCCGATAACTTAACAGTTATACAGAGAGTAAATCACAGCAACAAAGTGATATGGGTACGGTGCATAGTGGGGTCGTTCCAACAACTGCGACTGAGATGGCGGCGGCAGTTGGCGCTTATATACTCGTCTAGGTAGACAGTACATACAGTACTTGTACTGTATACTCGTCTAGGTAGACCGAGAAGGTAGTGGCGGGATCGGGAGCGACCGGTATACTGTAGTGACTATGGGGCGCGAGACCAGACACTTGCTGACTCATAGATAAAGGCGTAGCCCCCGACTGTATGTAGCTACATACAAACGTCATGCGTTGAAAGCATTTCTTAGTCTATATCATATATGAGAATGTTTTGTAGTTAGTATAATCTCTAATTTCGGCACTAGCATGAAGGAAAAAAACAATTTCAGAATGCATTGTTTGAGGCCGCAGACTACACCCGGATCGCCTCGCACCTGGCTGCACTTCCATGGAGTTCTCTCTTCCTCACTCTCCCCACCGCCGACGACATGTACAACTACTTTGCCGAGACGCTTTACCAGATGATTGATCGTCACGTGCCGATGAAGCGCTGCTCACCGAACGGCATCCGAGTTCCCGCCTACCTCGTCTCCATCACCGAGCAGAGAGAGCGACTACTCCAGGAGTGGCTCTCTCACCCATCCGATACCCGGAAACTCAAGTTCGAGGAGTGCGACCGCAAGAGCAAGCTGCTGCTCAACAAGTACAAGAAGTCGATCGAGCGTGCCATCGCTAGAAGTGGAGACCGCAACCGTTTCTTCCGCTACGTGAACAGTCGACTCAGCTCCCAGCCCACGGCCACTATACTCCGCGACTCTGAGGGAAAGCCCGTCGTCAAGGATTCTGCAAAGGCGTCTCTCCTCGCGTCCGCCTTTCAATCAGTCTTCACCGTCGACGATGGCTGTGCTCCGCCTTTCCCGTCCCAGCACACCTCTTCCACCATGCCCTATTTCGCTCCTCACGTCATTTGTCGTCTGATGGAAGGATGGTCAACTTCTCATGCACTCACTCCGGACAGGATACCGATGCTGTTTCTGAAGAGAGTTGCTGTAGCTGTTGCTGAACCACTCGCAATGATCTACAACACTAGCATCTGCACAGGCGTCGTACCTTCTCTCTGGAAGACGTCATATGTGACTGCCATTCCGAAGGAGAAGGGAGCAACAGACCCGCTCAAGTATCGTCCCATCTCCAGTACCTCGTTTGCATGTCGGGTATTCGAGAAGATTCTGAAGGACCACCTGGAACGTCACATATCTGCCCGCGCCATTCTTCCGCCGGAGCAGTTTGGTTTTGTATCGCGGAAGTCGACCGAACTGCAGATGATAGAATGCCTCGATCATTGGACGGACGCAGTCGACAAGCAGCTCACCTGTGACGTCATCTACTTCGACTTTGCCAAGGCGTTTGACAGAGTCTGCCACGCCAAGCTGCTTCTCAAGCTCTCTGCCTTGGGATTTAGTGAGGCAACAGTGCAGTGGATCCGCAACTACATTACCGGCCGCACCTTCCAAGTACGCGTCAACGACCAGTTCTCGCCTCCCTGTGACATCACTTCCGGCGTTCCACAGGGAACCGTTCTCGGCCCGATACTGTTCAACATCTACTCGGCTGATCTCATCCCGCTCATCCGGCCACTCGCTACCTGCAAGATGTACGCCGACGATGTGAAGGTCTACATCACCTGCTCTCCTGACGGTGATCGGTCACCCCTCCAGACCGCTATCAACGTCGTCAACGACTGGGCATTTACATGGCAACTTCCCCTCGCTGGTCACAAAACTAAGGTACTTCACATTGGGCGTAAAAACCGAAAGCACCAGTACCTGGTGGCCGGCGCCGCCATTGACTCTGTCGAGGAAATGGTCGACCTGGGATTCACCATCACTTCCAACCTGCACTTTGGCCGCCACTGCAATCGGATCTACGCCAACGCCTACAATCGCGCTTACTGCATCTATCGCTCGGTGGTCTCCACTGATCAGCAGTTCCTTCTGGACATTTACACAACCTATGTTCGGCCACTTCTCGAGTACGGTACCTGCGTCTTCAACCCTCACGACCAGGCATCCATCAAACAGCTGAAGAGGGTACAAAACTACGTCACCCGACTCATTCTTGGTAGGTGTAACAGCGTCAGCCATGGAGCCGACCATCGCAACGCGATTCTGGGCCTCCACTCACTCCAACAACGGCGGCACGTCAAGGACATCGTGATGTTCTACAAGATCCTGGCCGGATTCGTCGCCATTGACCGGGAAGGGTTGTTTGACCTACGCCCTTCCCGGGGTTTACGCGGTCATGAAATACGGGTAGTCCGACCTCGATTCCGAGTCAGCGCCCGGGAACATGTATTCAATGTCCGCGTCACTAGCTTTTCTCACCTCCTTTCTAGTAGCTGTCTAAACACAAAACACAATGGCCCCGTCTGCTGCGCTTTCCCCTGCCGCTTTCCAACGGTGGCTCCCCATTTGAGATTCGTTTTGTTGTATATTTTTCCTATCTTGTCATGTTTGTACATATGTTTTTATCTTGCACGAGTTGTTAAAAACCCGTATAAATTATTTATTGTTCGAACCACGCTTTCAAATTAGGATAACTTCCTGTGTTGTTAGGCCAATTTCCTATGTCGTCAATATGTATGTAATGTACTCTTGTACATTTTTATTTTGTATTTATTCGTAGATTCGTACCTCTCGCACTGGCTGAAATTCGATAGCTGAAACTGAAACTGGAACCGTTACTCTTAAGTACATAAGTAGTAATTATCAGTTCGTTGTTCACAAAGTGGAGAGGGCAGCAGCGCCTTTTTGATTGTACTGTTTTAAAGATACAGAGGCCTATTTGCTCTCTGCCGTCCGCTCATCGGTCCTTCGATGTCACATGCGAGAGAGTGCGAGAGAGCACTCAAGGAAAATAGAGCGCAGAGTGGCGGGAATTACGAAATATGCGTTCAGAGCGGTCTGCTGAACGCTTCCGATCACCGCACGCACGAAGATTTTTTGTTCCACCTGTATCCTGTATTTGAATAACGTTTTGTGACGCATGCGTGATTAAAAAAGCCAGAAATTGGCCACTGGGTCTTTAATCTGCAATTTAATACACTACCACAGCCACTACAATTTTTTCTCCATATTTCAGGAAGAACACTATTAAAGGGAGTTTACACTCTGCAGTCTGATATTCAAAGTTGAGTTATCACCGGGATTTGAAAATATAATGGAAAAGATGCACTTCTGTCAATACAACTACATACTTACACTACTCGCCACATGGAATAGCAAAAGTGTGGGCCCGAGTGCCCCCGGTGTGGGCCCGAGTGGGCCCGCGCCCCGTATTCGATCATATCGAAATTTTTTCTCATGAAATTTTGTGTGCATAATGAGAAAAGCATTCCGCATCGATCTGCGTTCACAGAATTTTGAAATTTTGATTTTGATTTTTCCGGTGTGGGACCGTGTGGGCCTAAACACGATATATTCCTACATATTTCGCCAATTTCATCAAAAACAAAGAGAAAGACATGTTTTGACGAGGAGTGTCGTTAGAGCCACACTCGCGGATCCGAACCAAATTGATAGGATATCCTAGTTAGGACCCCAGACATCGATTTCTCATGTTACACCCTTGTGGATGGGTCTCACATACCCTATCTTCCATATAGGAGGAACGACACACGCGGAAAGAGACTGCTGGAAGAGGAGAAAGATTGGAGTGACTACAGAGTCTACAGTGTGCTTCAAGAAAATATGCGTTATCCCATCTGGTGACGTATTGATTTTTGGCGCGAGTGAGCGTATTGTTTTGGCAATGAGAATGTGGGTAATGTGAAATTGATTGATTGAATGGGAAGAATCAGTGAGTGGCGCACCAGACGGGATTGGTAGATTAGAATACACTGAGTCAAAGTACTCTGAAAAAGCCTCTGCCTTCTCACTCTCATCATGAATGTACACGCCATCAGCAGAGCTTATTGGGCCGATTCCATCTGCGGGGTTCAGCCTAGATCGAACGTGTTGAAAGAATTTTCTCTGTCCCTTAGAGAGCAGACTCGACTCAAGCTTGGTGTTCCATGCGTACAGCGCGCGTCTCAGATCTTTCTGTGCTCGTTTAGTGTCGCGGGAATAGGGTCGCCTGGCGGCAAGGCGCGTCGCTTTCGCACTCAGACGCTGGATATATGCTGGAGCTTTCTGGCTGTTACTGCGCTGCGGTTTCAGTGGAATATAGTCCAATTGACAGGATGCGACACAATCTTGGAACAAACTGCAACACTCAGCGAGTGTCCGTCCGGCGAATGTGAGAGTCCAGTCAATGGAGGCAATGCGCGAGTTGATGGCGGGCCAGTCCGCCTTGGCATAATCAAAGCGAGGTGAGAGGGTAGAGCGCTGCGTTTGGCGAATAGAGAGAGAGGCAATCACTGGGAGCTTTCCTTTCTCCGCCTCCTCGACCCATCCTGGTAGAGTTTGCGAGTCTCATGCATTCACTCTAAATCGCCGTTGCTTACGCAAGCGTTTTTTATTCAACATTTCTATGCACTAATCGCTTCAAACATTGAACTTTTCAACCAATTGTTGCAAGCTTGATCTCTGAGTTTTGCGCCGGCCTTTCAAACTTCAATCCTTTGTAGGGGACGCAACTCACTCACTCATTCACTTTTCGAAACCATTGAAAGTCAGTTGTTTGTTTTCTATACCTTCTACCATAAGTAATGCAAATGACTCAACGTCCATTCATCCAAAGGATATAGTGTGTTCTGTTTTGCTTCTCTTACTTTTGTCTGGACGATTTCATTAAACGACGAGTCACGCAAACAATTTCTTATTTCACAGCGTCTATCGGAAGAATCGGAGGAATTCCCTGACTTCTCACACAAATTGAGGGCGGCGCGCAGCGCCGCCCGTTTGTCTTGATCTTTGACGCGCGCAGCGCGTCACCCCCAAGGCATACTCAATTTCCTCTATCCCAATACGATATACTCCATAGTATGTGTTTTTTTTGTTAGAATATCATTTGACAAGACTTATGAGTATGATACATAAAAAATAAATATCGGTTGAGGCTTCCAAAATATCCAAAACAACTTTTCGCTCATTCTGCCACTAAACGTGTTTACGACGACGACGACGACGACGACGACGACGACGCGCATCACGTAAGCTCCGCCCACTGCACTCTGCGCTCATTGGTCGCTCGGCCCACTGTCAGTGCAATCTGATTGGCCAAACGCTCATGCCCCGCCTCTCGCTCAACCACTCTCACATCCCGGCCTCTTGGCTCTCTCACGAGCGTACGCTCTCTGCGCGCTCTCTCTCTTCTTCCAGCCGAGCATGCCCCGCTTTTCGATCAGCCACTCTCTTTCTCTCTCTGACCTCTGATTCTCTCACTCGCGCACGCTCTCTGCGCGCTCTCTCTTTCTCATGCGATTAGAGACTAGAGCTAGAATGGGCAGCCGGCCTGAAATCAAATGGATCGATCGGTGAGGAGAGGGCGAGTGAGAGCGCTCGGCAGTTAAAGAACGTGCGAATAGCGGAAGAGCAGAGCAGTGCGGGTGAGGCTGCTTTGATCTCTGTGCCACAACTTCCCAATTCTAACAGTAATACTGCCATTAACATATATTAAGGAAGATCAGTTTAACGCACTCGGCTCTGCAATTACAATTCATGACCGAGATTTTAGTGCACTGACTACAGAGTGCGGGTGGGGTGCAGGTGGGGCGCGGGCCGTCAACTAGTCGTCAGCCACCCGCATCCCACCCGCATCCCACCGCGCCTCACCCGCACTCTGTAGTCATTGTGGCTCAAAATCTAATGTACGTATGTGCATACATAAATGATTCTAAAAGCAACATTCGAATCCATTTACAAACATTCGCAAAACATTCGCAAAACAAACAGGCAGATATGAAGAACGAACGCACCTGGTTAGTACCAGTACGCCCTCACCCTACCACTTGAGCTATTCCACATCATGATGAAACTTCTTTGAGAATATGGGGTGGCTAGCGCAGTATATGTGCGCGCAGCTATCATGCGGTCCCGAGTTCAATCCTCTTGGCGGCCAATGATGTACCGCTAGTCACGGTGGAGTGACGACCACCTTCACAACTTTCGTGAGCCTCTAGTCAGAAGTCTGTGACGTCATCTGATCCAAATAGAATTTCATTTCGACTAGCTAATTACTTGCTAGGTAATGGAACTGCTTAGGAGATGAAGGGAAGAAGAGAGAAATTTGTAACGTGTGTAGCGCGCGTCAATGAGCGACCGGCAGAGGCGTGAGCGATTAGACCAAGCTATATCGAAGGTTTCTAATTGAGATACATTCGTTATATAACACAACATTGTTCGGCAACACATGATCTATCAGTTTCAAAAAAGCGGGAATCACAGAAACTATTTTATAAATTATAATTTCAAACCAGTGAATATTACTGTAGTATTGTTGTATAAGTTATTTGTATTTTCAATCATGACATTCTGACTAGTGAGTTTGTAATATGTATATTTTATTTTCGTAATTCACCAATGTGAAAAAAATTTCTTCGAAATTTGAGAAAAGGACATCCATTCTCTTTCGAAAAGTACGTAAGTAAAGAGAAGAGGTTTGTCTGGATCTGATTCAACAAAAGCACATGCATAAAATCTCTTTGCAGCTGACTAAAATATCAAAACAAACCTGCTCTTTCGAATCACTCTAAAATGTGTTTTTAAACATTAAAAATATATAATCTGAGGTGACTGTGAAATAGGCCAAATTTTTATTATAATTCACTGTAAATAAATTATTATAATGCATAATATTTATGTTCTATTTTCATAAATTCGAAAGAGCAGGTTTGTTTTGATATTTTAGTCAGCTGCAAAGAGATTTTATGCATGTGCTTTTGTTGAATCAGATCCAGACAAACCTCTTCTCTTTACTTACGTACTTTTCGAAAGAGAATCCTTTATTGCGTTGGGTGTACGGTTTCATTTCCGTTAGTCGTGTGTGTTTTTCAGTTTTGTCTTTTAGGTAAAACATTTCAATCGACCATGCGATTGCTCGCCGTTCTGTTTGCTTGCATGCTTGCTGTGGTGAGTTCTGAGAGAGAGGTAAGAGAGAGAGAGAGAGAGAGAGAGAGAGAGAGAGAAAGAAAGAAAGAGAGAGAGAGAAAAAGAGATATTTCGTTTAGGTTTCCGCTCGTCCCAATGTTTTCGGACTCAACTGGATTGATGACCTCGAGTTTCAGCCTATGAGAGAGGTAAGTACGGATAAATAAAAACAACGTTTCCAAAAGTATGTTCCACTCATTCACTCATATAAAAAAAAGAGTATTCATGAGTTTATGGATTTGTGATACAAGAAATGTGTCTGATCTGATAGGCACAGAGTTCTGAAATTGTCGATTATAATTATAAAAGTACATCAAACATACTATAAATAAACCCTGTCAAATTCAGGTTAGGACATGATTACAGGAAGTGACGTATGTAGCTTCTTTCTACTCTCTGTCCCAGTGAAGTAATATCTCAACGCATATCTTTGTCTCCCTTCATCTCCGTCTTACTTTATTTCTTTCTCTTCTAATAATATCGCCTTGTCAAGCGCAGATTCTCTCCAGAGACAACCTCACTCTCAAGTTCTCACAAGTTTTAATAGCTAAAAACGAAGTTTTCAGACACACAGTCAAAAAATCGTAGAATCGTCCACAGTTGAAAAGCAAAAACACATGATAAAATCGAATATTTTCCTTCCACTTTGCAGGTGCGTTCTCCGGCCGCATTCTCTGTTGAGCACACCGCTTCCCGTTTCCAGCCAATGCAACTCCACCCGAGAATGAGGGGGTAGAGCGGACCACTTCCTGCTGGCTGGTGGTCGAATGCTCTCTTGATACCACACACGCGACGATCTCGAGCGACGACGAGACGTACTATTGACATGCTTGATCTGAATAAATTCGTTTCAAGACGTCAGAGCCGTATGTTTTTGAAACCCTGTCATGAAACCCTTTTTACTGATAAGTGATTTTATCACATCATCGAAACAAGTTGAAAGGTATTCTCTTTGTGTTTTGTGGTTTCCTTGATGCAATCTCGTTGACAGTGGACTATCAAAAAGCTCGTAACATCACACGATTAAAGAAGTCCTGAACATTCCATAATATCAAAACTGTTAAAACCTAACGCAGAATTTCTAAACTGTTTCACACAAGGCGCAACCCAAAACTGGCAACAACAAAACAGAAAGGTATTACTTACTACGCTTCTGCTCTAGTACACACTTGCACACTTCAGTGTTTCTCTCCTGCGAATCGTGAAATGAAATTTTATTAGAAGTTTTGTATTATTTATACTTTTGTTTTATGAATGTAATCCATTCCAAACCAAAACGCACATCTCATGTTTTCTGTGTTTGGGATTACCAAGTCAAATGCTTGAAGTACGCAGCTTCAGGAGGAAAGAGGCAAGTTGTCGGTGTTGTTGTTTTAGAATAAGGATAACGCTGTGTGAATTGCCCTCGTATGTGGGTTCTTTTCTCACGCGATGTTCTGAAATAGCAAATAGTTTGCACTTCTTTGGAGAGAAGCGACTGGAGCTTATTTGGAAAAAAGACATAGAAAATAAAGAATTTTCCTGAATGAACAAAAGATAAAAGGATCACAACTTTTTCAAGAGACTCTTGAGGCTTGAGCTCTGCAAGAACGACTATGGACGAGGGACAAAGGGAGACTATGCCCGATACTCTCTTTTTTATGCTCGAAAGCAAAATCTACAAGATACAAATACAAGTGAGGAATACAAATAGAAATACTTGTAGGAATACAAATACAAGTGACAAATACAAGTGAGTGAGTGAGAGTGAGGGATGCGGGCGGTTTAGAGAGCTCGTCAGGGCTGGTTCTAGCGGTTTCCCGTCGTCTCGGATTCGTGCATCATGACTGGAGAGTCAGGTCGTCTCTCACACGTCGTCCCACCTGCACTTCTTGTGTTTTTTTTCTTTTAATTCAACGTGTATTATATGTGAACATCACTCCGCCAGTACCCTTGAGCAAGGCGCGGTTTGTATTAGTTTGACCATTTTAACTTTGTCACACAATCGTATTATCACTTATTCCGCCAGTGTCCATCCGCAATTTCTTGCATACTCTAGACGTGTATTATATGTGAACATCACTCCGCCAGTACCCTTCAAACATACATGCGATAAACTCATATAAATATATATATATATATATATATATATATATATATATATTATCAGTAAGATTCTAGAAGTGTGGGTTGACGACTAAAAAAGCTTCAAATATGGACCGCGCTTTCGGAAAGATTAAAGATAAATGGAAATGGTTTTAATCGTCACGAAGAACTACAAAAGAACTCATTAAATTAGCGAAGCGTTCTCTGAATCTCCCGAGACATCATTGCCCGTACTTTCAAAGGACAAATCTTCACATTACAAATATGTTAGGTAAGAGGTTTGGGGTCCCTTGGTATTAACCAATTATTTAAAAAAAAAATATGTAGCTGTTGTGTGTGAACTTGGCGCTTGATATCTCGAATTCATTCATACTGCCCATTAGACAAACCCTAACCTTCACTTACCCAAACGTGAGTATAATGTTCTTATTATCTTTTAGCAGAAAGATGTCGTCTCTCTTCATTGCGTTTGAAATCATAATCTTCAACATTATTGGTATTCACGGAAACATCAATATAATATGGGCGATTTTGAGAAAAAAGGAGTTTTCTTGCAAACACGGTTAGTTGTGATCTTGTTGTTTTTAAATCTTTTTTTTTTCAGGATCCTTGATCATTATGGTTTCGTCATCACACATTGTGTGTTTACTATCGGAAATGGTCAACTCTGTATCAATATTGTTCCGAATATCGGTAATTTTATTCTGTCAATTTTGTTATTCGAACTGTGTTTGAAGATTGTTCGAGGCTACTGTTTCTATGGAATATTTCCGTATATATTCGCAATCTGTCTGCAGGTAATTTAAACATTTTGAACATTCATCATACACCAAAACAAATTTCAGGGTTCACTGGCTCTTGTAATAGCTGTAGATTTCAATCTACTAATAATTAAACCTATATGGTATTTTTTTCCACTAGAATTCGATTAAATTAATAATTTATCCGGAAAGTTATTCTTCAGGTACCACAGACGTTCGCACAAGATTTATGTGGCTTTGATCTCTTTGCCTGCTTTCATTTATTCAGCTGCTATGACTATTGCGAATTTTTGGTAAGTTTTCAGTTTGTGACGTAATGTGATATCACCGTATTTAGGTACCTGATACCTTCTAGCGATGCTTTTTCCGAAGCGATTCCTTTTTGTAATCCTCCAATGGCATTTCACCCGAAAATGTAAGAATACGCAAACAGAGTATGAACTCCTTTTTTGAAAAGTACAAGCGTGAAGTACATACCTCTGTTTGTGTTTATCTCGATTCAAAAAAATCACATGCACAAAACTATTATTTCTACACTAAACTGTATGAACACATGCCCGTTCTTTTAAACGATATGTAGAAACGTATACTTCGTCGGTGATTCATCAATAGGGCCTATATAATGAACTTTTTTATACGCAAACAAAATAATGACAGAACATTATCTTATATGAACATACATATGATAATCATCTGATTCTGTCAAGTAGCACACAAAATCGATTACGTAAATTACGGTAAGATAGGTAAAATACAGTAATACAATGCCTACTGCGAGTTACAACAACACGAATTTCGGTAGGCTCGTGGATGCGTACGTGTTGTTGGAACTCTGTATTTTACCTATCTTACCGTAGTTTACGTAATCGATATTGTGTGCTACTTGATTCGGAATATTCTGATTCTGATTCTGTCAAGTCTAAAAAATTCAAAAGTGTAAGACGTCGGAGTAAAAAAGGCAAAAATTGTATTTAATTCGATGCAATCGATGTAACGGAACCAATGTTTCTCGTTTTTTCAGGTTGGAAATCTGGGCGCAGAGCTGTCTCTGCATCAATTCAGCTGTTCTCGCATGTTACTGTATCTGTCTATCAAAAGGACTTCTCAAATGTCAGTAATGTCAGAAATCAGTTTTTCATTCGCTCTCATTACCTTTCTCATCATCTCTATTTATACATGTATTTCATCACGATTATGTGGCGTGTGTGATTTTTCGCCGTAAGAAATCATTGAAAGAACAACCTTACATTTACATGAGTGATTTTTTTTTCAAATTCAGGCTTTTGCTGGAAAGACAATGTCGGATGCAGTGTAACTGATAGAAAGGTGGGAGATAATTATTACACACAAAGTGATACGTTTTCAAATAATAAGGATCGGCGCTTGGCGCCGATCGTTTGGTTTCCCTTAACGGCTCGCAGAACCGCTCGGCCCGCGGGGCCGCCAAAACTGCTTGTGAATCATTCAAATAATAAATGATTCATAGTTTAATCATGATATTGTCTCTAAATCGACCGTTGAACAACGATAAACCAAAACAAAACATGAAACAATAGTTTAGGTCCAAAAAATATGTTCGCTGGTTAGGTCTGCACGTCTGTGAGGTATGCAGCTGGTCGCTGATTTGCTGAAAGACCCGCTTAGCCCCGCCCCCGCGCGCTCATTGGTTCGTGATGCGGGAGCACTGTACGAGGGAGCGCGAATGCACACTGTTTGTGATTAGCGTAGTCGTTAATGCGCGTTGTATTGTTGTACATATCTACTGTATGTATACATTTATGCATTGTGAACAAATTACATTGACATTTGAAAAAAAACTTCTTCGAAATTCAACAAAAAGACATCCATTTTCTTTTTAAAAGTACAAGCGTAAAGTACCTCTGTTTGGGTTTATCTCAATTCAACAAAAGCAAACGCATAAAACTATTATTTCTACACTAAACTACTTATCAACACAAACCTGCTCTCTCAGAACGATCACAAATTCATTGACAATCAAATGCCAAGATGATAATACGCCGCCAAAACTGCTTGTGAATCATTCAAATAATAAATGATTCATAGTTTAATCATGATATTGTCTCTAAATCGACCGTTGAACAACGATAAACCAAAACAAAACATGAAACAATATGAAACAATTGCACACACACATTCTATCACTCACATTCTATCAACCCGTTTATCAAAAGAGTCATCTATCAAAAACTTTTGAACTTATATACTTTCAGAAATAATGAAAACATCATTGTAAACCAAACGATTGTTCTATAGCTGTTTATTGATTCTCACAATTCTTTCATGATAAATTTAAAAAAAGTACATTATATAGTCCCCATTGATAAATTATCGATAAAGTATACGTTTCTACATATCGTTTGAGAGAGCAGCTTTGTGTTCATAGTTTAGTTTAGAAATATTAGTTTTATGTACGTGCTTTTGTTAAATTGAGATGAACCCAAACAGGGGTACTTAACGCTTGTACTTTTTAAACAAGAATTCATAATGTTTGAATTTTCGTGAATGACCTTCAATGAGCCGTTTCTTTGTAGAAAAAAGCGTAAATACCGATACCACGTGTACAAAAATGCAGATATATACAAATGTTACAAAATACACTACATATAAAAAAAGTATATTCGATGTTCAGCTGCTGCACACTTTCATTGTGTTGATGATCGTCTTTTTTCTAACTTGGAATCTCACACTGTGGGGTGTGAACATTGGTGAAATGCTACCACTCCCACTCGAGTATAGACAGGTCATACAGAGCAATATGGTGAGCATACTTCACACTCAATTCGCCTTTATGTTGTATGTTGTATGGTTATAACAAAAACATCATTTGTTTGTACGATCAATCATTTTGTATATAGTTCAAAAAATCTCAGTTTGCTTTTTGTATGTATCATACAGTTTATAAGATATTCCAGGTGTTTTTCGCTCTTTTATGCTACAGTCAGTCATACTATGTTCTCTTCTGGCGGTCGGTCGAGTATCGAAAGGCATTCCGAGAACAGTTGGGGTGGGTGGATGCAGACTCAATTCATATTAACTGCAAAAAGATCATGTCTTCTGATCCACTTTCATTGCAGTATGATGATGGGCTGTCGTAATGTGAATGTCACCTCGGTTTCCCGTATTTCCCATACACACGCCAGTCGCCATGCGCCAGCCACTAACAGCCAGGTATCTCTCTCTCTCTCTCTCTCTCTCTCTCTCTCTCTCTCTCTCTCTCTCTCTCTCTCTCTCTATCTATCTACCTATCTATCTATCTCTCTCTCCTCTCCTTCCCTCATTCTTCACAAAGTTCTGAAAAGACTAGAGAATTTTTTTCATTATCTTTCACGTTTCCTTTATCTGAATATATGTACAAACTGGATGGGGGCGGAGCCTCAAATGGCACATAGCAGCCCGCCTTCGCGCCGTACTCGCGATTTCCCAAATCTGGTTGCGGGCGCACTAATGTGTAATGTGTAATGTGTTCGCCGGACTCTTTTCCCGGTGCTTTGAATAATACACCTTCCCCTTTTCAGGCAGTTTCCCTTCCGATTGGTCGCCGGGGTACTGACATGTCTCTCGCCTCCATCCAATTCGTTAACAAGAGAGAAATGAGCAGAGTCGGCGCCGAGACCAGGACGGAATTCTGAAGCTTCTGGGAACTAACCTGAGAACATTATCGACACTTTCTTGCTTTTTGTATTGTCCTAATTGTGTGCGTATTGTGTTTTTTTGTGTTTAATTTATTCCATATACCTGTACGGTTTGCAATCTGAAAGATCAGCTGTAGCGCGGGTGAAATGCCATTGGAGGATTACAAAAGGGAATCACTTCGGAAAAGGCATCGCTGGAAGGTGTCAGATACCTAAATATGGTGATATCACATGACGTCACAAACTCAAAAATCTACCAGAAATTCGCAATAGTCATAGCAGCTGAATAAATGAAAGCAGGCAAAGAGATCAAAGCCACATAACTTCTATGCAAACGTCTGTGGTACCTGGAAAATAGTTTAAGGTAATTTTATCAAATCAAAAATACCATATACGTTTAATTATTAGTAGATTCAAATCTACAGCTATTACAAGAGCCAGTGAACCCTGAAGTTTGTTTTAGTGTATGATGAATGTTCAAAATGTTTAAATTACCTGCAGACAGATTGCGAATATATACGGAAATATTTCATAGAAACAGTAGCATCGAACATTCTTCTAACACAGTTTGTATAGGTAAAGAGATAAAGATATCTTCCCGATTCAAGAGATTCACTCTGCGGAAGGAGTCGAACGAGATCTATGGCACTACACCATAGCCCAACGTTTTTCCAACGACGGTATGTGGCGTATTTTCGCAATAATGCGACCGTGGGTGGCCTACCCTGCAATTTACCTTCGCAGCAGACTGCTATCAATTTATCACCTTGGTACGGTCAGGCGCCCGGGAGAGGGATCGAACCCCCGACCCACCGAGTATAGCGGACATCGCTAACCACTACACTACGCGGTGCTCACAGTTTGTATAAGATAACAAAAATATATACGGTATTTTGAATAATATTGATACAAAAGTTGACCATTTCCGATAGTAAACACACAATACAAAAACAACAAGATCACAACTAACCGCGTTTGCAATGAAACTCCTTTTTCTTCAAAATAGCCCATATCATATTGATGTTTCCGTGATTACCAATGATGTTGAAGAATAAGATTTTGCATGCAATGAAAAGAGACGACATCTTTCTGGTGAAAAAAATAAGAACTCTCTTGATCAGTATTTGCACAGATGCTCTAACAAGCAGTATAGAAGATTTTGAACTTTTAGGCGCTACAGTATACACAACAGATTTGTGAAATTTCTGAGAGGCTTTTAAAATTACATCTTTGAGTTATTTATCACGATTCTATTGTCCGAATAGTCAAACTGAATGGGGGCGGAGCCTCAGGTTGATGCCCGCCGCTGCCGTAGTCGCGATTTCCCGCCAAATTCTTGTTGATGTGTTGGGCGGGTAACTCTTTTCCCGGAGTTAGTTTTCAATACACCTTCCTTTTCGCAGGCAGTCTCTCTTCCGAATGGCCGCCGGGGCACTGGCATGTCTCTCGCCTCTATCCAATTCGCCCAAATCCACGAAAAAATGAGAGTCGGCGCCGAGACCAGGGCAGAATTCTGAGGAAGGTTGCTAGGAAATTAACCTGCAAACATTATCGACACTGTCTTAATTATTGTATTGACATGATTGTGTTCGTATGGAGTGTTTATTCATATAGTTTTGTTTAGTGTGTTCCATACACCTGCACGGCTTGTAATCTAAAAGCAGCGCAACCGAGTGGAAGGACAGCGATTTCAGTCCAGAAATTATAGCGCTCCAGCTCATCCTCAACTCGCAAAGATCCAAATCTCGCCAAGACGCGCGAGCGGTGCGGGTATATTTGAACTGGAAAGTTGACGGGAACTTTACGTACACTACAGGCATGGATATACGCATCTAATCTACGCATTTCATACAGAGCATCCGAACCTCCCATCCACTGACGACTGTCAATATACTGTCCGCCAAGCGACTCTCATATTTTTTCCCGAAAAAAAACATTATTTTGATGAAATACGCAAACGTTTCATACAGCACACAGACCCACAATAAAACTATTTCATAAATAAATGTCAAGTATTTTTTATTACAGAAGTTTCTACAAGACCGCAACAGTACACAGCATTCTTTTTCAATGATATTTAACAAAAGTTATCAAACATTTAGAAAAAAGTACGGTTCAAGATCTGAAAAAGTGTTTATCAGATCACGGACTGTTTGTACAGTGAAGAGCGGTCAGCTCGACGACCGCGCCGCGACACACGCGACGCGTGCCCTTTTGCGAACTTCCCAGCGATAACTGGAAGTGCTACACGTCCATTGACTCCCGCCGTTCTTTTTGTGGCGTGCTTTGCCAGCCGTGGCAGAGTATGGATTCTACAAACTAAACAAAACTGGACAAAATCTACTATCTCCATTACTAATATGACAATACAAAAATACAATAGTCAAGAAAGTGTCGATTCAGGTTGATTTGTTAGAAGCCTTCCTCAGATATCTGTGCTGATCTCGGCGCCGACTCTGCTCATTCGCCTTCCGTTAAGATGGATGAATTGGATGGAGGCGAGAGACATGCCCCGGCAGCCATTCGGAACAGAACTTGCCTGCAAAGAGATGTATCAATATGGACTGTACTTGTCATTAGTGTTTCGAACAGAACTCGAACTGGAAAAATCTGTTTCAGTAGCCCAGGGAGAGAGGGTGGCTGGAAAGAGCAAACGGCTGAAGTTGGTTCTTGTGCTCATGAATATTATGTTCGACCGATGAACGCTCCGATGTGTATGACGCAGAGACTTGCCGTAGTGTGAAAATGTCCCATACATACGTTTCATCAACGTGTCAAATAGATTTCTTGAAAAAAAAGAGTTCAGAATTAGAGAGGGCGCGCAGCGCCCTCTCTTTTGGCTTAGGATAGGGCTCGCGCCAGAATTTTCAAGAAGCTATAACCAAAAATCATGTTAGCAGGAATGTGAACTCATCCAATTCATGTTAGTTAGATTCGCACGGTTCCGTAGGCCAGATCACTAATTTATGGCATCTTTGTATCTTTTCTCTGAAAGAAGTTATGAGCGATCTCGCGCACCCATGAGGTGAGAGGCCAGCGTGTGGGTGGGTGGGTGGAAGTCGTGTCCGGTAACGCTGACTCTCTCCCGAAAGCGTACTCTCTCGGCGTTTTCTGCCCGTGTTCTCCAACTCGCACTTTGAGTGTAGTTCGCCCCGCCGCCGCCAGCGTCTAATTCGCGCCGGGTTTGCGTTGTTTTGGGTCCGCCAACTATAACCAGGAGAAAGAGCGCAGTAGGCGCGACTCCGAACGGTAGTGAGAAAAAATGTGGGGAAAAACGTTTTTGTGAAACGTAACGGCGATCCGAAACGTAACGTGTGATCTGTGGTACATGAGAGTAAGAAGAGAGAGAACGGCCGAGAGTTTGTGTTAGTATTTGTCACCGTTGATAGAAGAGCAGAAAATATAAAGAGACAGAGAGAGAGAGAGAGAAGGGCAGAAAGTGAGAGAGTGAAAGAGTGAGAGAGAACAGTGTGAGAGAAAGAGAGAGAGAGAGAGAGAGAGAGAGAGAGAGAGAGAGAGAGAGAGAGAGAAGGAACAGTGAAAGAGAGAGAAGGGACGAAGAGAAGGAGATAACAGAGTGAGTGAGAGATAGTAGTTTTTGATAAAATCCATATGAATAGTCATAATTCAGCACATATTCAAAATTTCTATGAAATTTAACAAAAGGACATATATTTTCTTTAAAAAGTACTTGCGTAAACAAATGAACTTTGTCTTGTCCCAATGCAGCAAAAGCACATGCATAAAGCGTTTACAAATACTAACACAAACCTGCGCATAACGGACAGTGGACATTAACCGATGAAATATAACAATACAAATGAATAACGCCATACGTCCATATTAGAGAGAGAGAAGACAGAGAGAGAGGAGAGAGAGAAAGAGAGAGAGAGAGAGAGAGAGAGAGAGAGAGAGAGAGAGAGAGGGAAGAGAGAGGCGCAGGTTTGTGTTAGTATTTGTAAACGCTTTATGCATGTGCATTTGCTGCATTGGGACAAGACAAAGTTCATTTGTTTACGCAAGTACTTTTTAAAGAAAATGTCAATTCCAGATACAGTAGCACGTGCACAAAATGCACAAAATTATTGAAAGTCATAACAGTTACGTTTCACTAAGGTTTTTCTTTATATAGTCGGATTGGATCCTATATGCCATCCGTGACATTTCACATGTTGTGCAGTTTCGTGCAACACAACATGTATACCTTCAAAGATCCAAAACGCTTTGTGAGAGGGAATCGAACCCATGGGCAGGTCGCAACGAACGCACGCTGGTGGCGCGCTCTACCACTGCGCCATTTAGGCTCACACAAAGAGGTCATTGATTCTCGCCGATATGTTTGCTCCTTAACTCTCATCATAGTACACTCAAGTGGTCAGTGGAGCTACATGTGCTCTCTCTTCGATCTCTTATCCACTGCCCTTATGGCGCAGTGGTAGAGCGCGCCGCCAGTGCGCAATCGCTGCGTGCTTCTCTTGAGTTCGATTCCTACTCATGGACGCGTTTTGGATATTTGTTGACAAACATGTTGTGTTGCACAAAACTGCACAACATGTGAAATGTCACGGATGGCATATAGGATCCAAACCGACTATATACTTTCGAGAAAAGGTCAATGATCTGTTGTTCACGTAATACCGTACCAAAACATGTTTCTTTAGCCCAATAAGAGTAAGACTGATTGTTTGAGATAGAGAGAAAGAGAAGGGATAGAGAGAGATACCTGACTGATACTGGCTGGCGCGTGACGACTGGCATGTGAATGGGAGATGCGGGACACGGAGGAGACATTCACATTGCGACGGCCCATCATCATACTGCAATGGCAGTGGAGTAAATAGTATTTTTTGATTATTTTAAAATCTTCAAATGGTTAGTTTGCAGTTCGCTCTGCAGAAAGAGGGAGAGATGAAGAGAGAGAGAGAGACAGAGAGAGAGACAGAGAGAGAGTCTTCCTCCACGCACCCCAGCTGCTCTCGAAACGCCTTCCGATACTCGGCCGATCGCCAGAAGAGCACATAGTATGACTGGCTGTAGCAGAGCAGAGCAAAAAACACCTAAAAAAAATTATAAATTGTATAAACTTCACAAAATGATGATTGTAAAGTGAATGTAAAGTGAGCTCACCATATTGCTCTGTATGACCTGTCTATACTCGAGTGAGAGTGGGAGCATGCCTCCAATGTTCACACCCCAAAGTGCGAGGTTCCACGTGAGGAAAAAGACGAGCATCAACACAATGAAAGTGCGCAGCAACTGAACATCCATTATGCGTATATATTGTAGATTGTATCTGGTATCTGTGTTTTTGTATTTATATTGTATCGGTAGTTGCTCGTTTTTAGTAGAGATCACCAATCAACCATGATACGGCTCATTTATGGCCACATTGGCATTTACGAACTACTAGAGAACGTAAATTGCATATAATGAATTGTGTTATTCTCATTCACCTTTCTATCAGTGCCACTGAAACCAACAGAGTCTTTCCAGCAAAAGACTGAAACTTGATTTATAATTAAGTGTTT
Source organism: Rhabditoides inermis (assembly GCA_963966185.1). Lineage (NCBI taxonomy): Eukaryota > Metazoa > Nematoda > Chromadorea > Rhabditida > Rhabditidae > Rhabditoides > Rhabditoides inermis. The sequence goes on along the minus strand of CAWZYM010000224.1, from coordinate 322,332 downwards.
TTATTTTTACTTGAGTTTGTTCATTGAAATAAGTTACTACGATTTCAATTACACGTGACAGTGATGCCAAACTTGTATTAATAGAGATAATGAGAAAAGACAAAAGAAATTAATAAATCTAAAAAAGTTGGTTGGTCTCACTGACATTTCAGGAGTCCCTTTGATAGACAGATGCAGTAACACGCGAGAACAGCTGAATTGATGCATAGACAGCTCTGCGCCCAGATTTCAAGCCTAAAATATCATGGATTTCGTTTTATCGAATCAAAGCCATAGTTTTCGACCATCTTTTCAATTTAACATATCTAATTTTAAAACATCTATTGACTCACAATTCACAATAGATGCTGTACTAACACTATACTACGTAGTTGTATTCACACAAACATACATACTTTACATACATACCCAAAGTGTTCTTACATTTTCGGGTGAAATGCCATTGGAGGATTACAAAAGGGAATCACTTGGGAAAAGGCATCGCTGGATGGTGTCAGATACCTGAATGTCGTCACTTCACAGGACGTCACAAACTCAAAAACCTACCAGAAATTCGCAATAGTCATAGCAGCTGAATAGATGAAAGCAGGCAAAGAGATCAAAGCCACATAACTTCTATGCAAACGTCTGTGGTACCTGGAGAATAGTTTTCAGGTCTTTCATTCAAATTTCGAATGAAGAAAATACCATATAGGTTTAATCATTAGTAGGTTCAAATCTACTGCTATTACGAGAGCGAGTGAACCCTGAAGTTCTGATTTTGGTATAATTTGCTTAAATAGTTTAAATTACCTGCAGACAGATTGCGAAAATGTATGGAAATATTCCATAGAAACAATAGCCTCGGACAATCTTCGAATAAAGTTTGTGAAAGAATATAATAATAATAATGAAATTACCGGTATTTTGAATAATATTGAGACGCAGTTGACCATTTCAGATAGTAAACACACAATGTGTGATGCCGAAAGCATAATGATCAATGATCCTGATAAACAAGATGATAAACAAGTAAACAAAACGAGTAAACAAGAACAGAACACACCGTGTTTGCAGTGAAACTCCTTTCTCCTCAAAATGGCCCATATCATATTGATATTTCCGTGATTACCAATAATGTTGAAGAATATGATTTCGCACGCAATGAAAAGAGACGACATTTTTCTGAACGAGAATGAGAACACTCTACGTTTGATCAAGTATTTGAATGGATGTTCTTATAAGCAGTATGGACGATTTTGAACTATTAGGCGCTACAGTTCACACAACATCACTACAGTTACAATTTGTGAACAGTAAAATGATAATTACTACTTTACTTCTTACGTACCTTAGATGAACGGCTAATGAGTCACCATGTTCGATTGTTGCATCATCAGACATCGGGATCCCACTTTTACAATGTTTTCATAAAGAAACAGATGTTTATATAGTTAACAAACATCACACACTTACACGCCCCGAAATGCGCTTTCCGGATATAAAAAAGTACTATAGGTCAAAACAGTTGAAAATAACTTTTTTTTCTAACAATAACAAGCAACCTTTATCAAAAAGGTCGAAGAAAAGGACTTCTTATCTCACTTCGAAGACGAACTACTAATGATAGTAGAAAGTTAAGAACTGTACAATTATGTGACAATTGATGGTTTCATTTGAGAGAGCAACTCGTCAGTTGCAGAATCGAAAGCAACGAAAAATCGTAGTTCTTTGGTTACTTCTTAGAAATAAAATAATTGTTAGATTGATGTGACTTTCACGAAAATACTCAAAAAGTCACTGGGTCACTGCTGTATTTATAATTATTAGCCTTGTACAAACTGTTTACGAAAGAAGTGGAGAAAAGAAGGATGTACAAGTAAAACAATGGACGCTGAAATATATTTAGCCGAACCATCGTGAAATGACAAGCTTCCTGCTTCCTGTGTACAAAAAGCGTAATTGAAATGCGATTGTTGTAGAAAGAATAAATAATACGACACATTTATGTGAACACATTCGTGTATGTTGAAGTGACCACAACAATTAGAAAACACAAAGACAAGGAAATGAGCACAATGTGTGGTGTAATTAATGAGCTTTATTCGCATATGTTTCGTTTTTTTTCGTCCCAGATGCTTGATCCGTTTTCCGCTATTCGGGATATGGAATCTGCACGTATCATTTGTCCACTCATGTTTACAAAGTCATAATCAGAGTCGACAGTAGATAACATCATTTATCGCAAAGTTCACCGAGTACAGTAATGTCAGTAATAGGGTTGACCCCTCTCTCTCTCTCCCTCTCTACTCCTCCTCCCTCTTCCTTCCAATGGGAGTTCCGCTCATCAGAGGCTCTTGCAGTCTCACGAGGTGAGTCAGGGACAGAGTCGGCGGCGCCGCCACAACCGGACCCTTCTTCTCGCCCGGCTGGTACTGAAAAGAAAGTACCGTAAGCAAAATTTCAACTACAGTACTCCAGTACAAAGTACCGTACCTTCGCCCACAGCTGCAGAATCCTGGGTTTCAGCGTCTTGGTGCAGTGTTCAACCAGCTGGGTCGACGCGAGCAGCCACGCACCGCCCGTCGATGCGCACACAGCGGCCAGACGGACTAGGCACATCTACAGTAGCCAGGTTATCGCTGTGGGACCCACCCTGCGGTTGATTGGGTGCCTTCCGCGAGATGAAGCGCATCGCCGCGTACATCGCCACACCGGCGGGCAGTGCGCGCCGTAAGATCACCTAGGTATACGGTAAACTACCGTATACTCACACTTTACCGTACCTCGTTACCGCAGGCTCCTGCCAGGTTGGTGAGCTCCTCCCTCTCTTTCAGGGAGATCTTTTTGAGCAGCTCCTTGACCTGCTTCTGCTTCAGGCCCAGCGACTCTCCGGGGGCGGGGGCTAGAGGGGCGGGGCTTGGCAGCGCCGGGGAGAGGACTGCCTTGGCGGTGAGGGGGGCGGAGTCAATGGGGGTGGAGCGGTTCTCCATTCTGGAGACGCCACACGAGACCAACGAGTAGTAAGAAATGACCCCATCACTAAACAGCTATGTATGACAATAATTCGAATCATTTGATCATTTGAAACTCTTTCACATTTCGACATATCTCAAAGAAATTACACATTCCAATTTACAGACTGCCATTCTGTTTCACAATTATCGAGTGGCTATGCGCAGATGGAAACTCTGATGAACTGCACGTATTGTACGTCAAGTAAACAGAATATGCTCGAGAAAATCTTTTTTGCGATAGAAAAAAGGTGGGAGTCGGGCAAACTTCCCGCAGGTGCTTCAGACTGACTGTAGATGATGTGATTCAGCTGCAGCAAATGGTTTGATATAGGTAGACTTCTGCCAACACTTATTCACGCTCTCTTTATTCCTAATGCGGGTGTTTTTCTATCTAAACTACACATTATTCAATACAAATGTCACTTTTCAAATCCCCATTCTTCTCGATAAGCATGCAATAATGAAGATGCCGGATCGACTTTTGTTTCATGTGCTACAGGGAATTGAGGTAAAAATCTCTCTCTTTTTTGTTCTAAAATGTAATGTGATTTGTTCTCAGCTTGCTATGAATCCTGTATGTGTTATTTGTTTGATCGTGGTGATGAAAGTTTTCTACAATCAAAAACGCCATTTCCCTAATAATTTTGTGTCGTTTATCGCATTACTTATCATTTACACAATTCTTTACATACTTTGCAATTCTTTATGTGGATTGTATCAGTTGGACATAATTGATTTTAGAATAGGTGAAAAAATGTTAATGTTAGAAGAGATTGTATTTTTTTCAGAAGACAACAACTATTTACTTTTACTGATATCTTATCGGTATTTCTTTCAAATTATAACGCTGACACAACCAACTGTTTGCATAATCGAACGAATATTTGCTACTGTATACCTGACTAGTTACGAACAGAAATATAGACTGCATATTTCTCTAGTATTAAATTTGTTGTCAGGTGTAACAGGTTTAATATATGCATTAGCTCTCACATTAAGTAAGTGTATTTGCATCAAATATTACTCATTTTATGTGTTTCAGATCTTTTTGAAATAAGTCGATTGATATTCACTTTTCCAGTAATTATATTAAACACCTTAGTACGTTTTGCTAATGAAAAAAAACGTTATGTTTTTTCAGAGTTTCACTATAGTGAAATTCTACAATCACAGCAAAACTAAAAAGATGTTCGAAAGTAATTATTCTCTTTCATTTCGCTATCAACTGAACGAAAATATTCATTCATTGGAGGTAAAAAGCATAACGAGGATGCCTCACCAATTTATTACAGACGTTGTCAATTGTATTCTACTTGTACAATTTCGGCCTGATAATAGTCTTCTCGTTCTTTTTGTTTGCTCTACTGATGTTGGATTCGTCCAGTGGGGAATCACAATTGGCTCTCACATTGTATCATACTTCTGTTCCCATGTAAATTTTATTACAAATAACTAAAACGTGTTCTTTTCAGAGGTATTATTGGCTTCATAATTGTGATGTTCTCATTCAATCGCGTCAATGAATTGTATCTCAAGTGGAATCCATTCAAGAAAACGCAAGCCAACGCCGTGGATCCCATTCAAGACAATGCTACCGTTTACTTTTCACAGTTGAAACAAGTTTGGTAAACGCAATAAAATGTGTTTATACTAGTGTATTTCATAATCCTTCGGAAAAATATATACATAATGGAATAGTGCAAAAAGTAGTGTTAGTGATAATTTGTTTTATTTGCACATATCGAAAGACGCAGCGCCAATTCTGCAACTGGAGTTTTCGTTTTCTTTTAGTGGAATCCTGTAAACATCAACAATTCAACAATTCAACAACTGACAACAAAACAAAAAAAGATCTTCAAGAAAGACCATGATAATGTTTTCAACGAAAAATCCCGAGTGAGCTTATCGTGATTTTGTGTATATAGAGAAAAGGGGTGTTAATCGAGCGTTTGCAGGTGTTCACAGTTTTTTCATTGTTTTAAACTGTAATTGATATGAACCACCTGCAGCAAATTATTTGTCATAGGTTGACAACCAAACACTGTTCCCATTCTCTAAATGCGGGTTTTCTACTATCTGAACTACTCTTTCTTCGATTGGAATGTCACTTGTCAAATACCCTTACTTCTCGATAAGAAGGGAATAATGAAGATGCCTGATAGACTTTTGTTTCATGTGTTACAGGGAATTGAGGTGAAACTTTTTTATATATAATGTCAGAAGATTTGTAATTCGTTTTCAGCTTGTAATGAATCCTGTAACTCTTATTTGTTTAATAGTAGTAGTGAAAGTTTTCTACGACCGACGACGTCAATTTCATTATAATTTTGTGTCGTTCATCGCATTTCTTATCATTTACACAATTCTTTACGTAATTTGCAATTTCGCATGTGGACTGCACATTTTGAACATTATTGATTTCAAATTGGGTGAAGTGGTGCTTGTTGAAAACAATGTTCTTGTTTTTTTCAGAGAACAACAACTATTTACTTTTGCTGATATGCTATCGGTATTTCTTTCAAGCAACAGCGTTGACACAACCAACTGTGTGCATAATTGAGAGAATATTTGCTACCGTATACCTAACTAGTTACGAACAGAAATATAGACTGCATATTGCTTTTGTATTAAACGTGTTGTCAGGCGTAGCATGTTTTATATATGCATTAGCTTTCACATTAAGTGAGTGTATTTTAATATCACCAGAGACCAGAAGTGTCTCATTATTTTTTTCAGATCTTATTGAAACTCGTCGATTGATATTTATTTTTTTGGTAGTTATCTTAAACATTTTAGTAAGTTTTGGTAATCTGAATATTATTTTGTTTGTTTTTAGAGTTTCACTTTTGTGAAGTTATACAATCATAACAAAACTAAAAAGATGTTTGATAGTAATTATTCTCTTTCCTTTCGATATCAACTGAACGAAAACAATCACTCGTTGGAGGTTAAAAGCATAACGTGGCACTTTATCAAACTTTTGCAGACATTGTCAGTTGTATTCTATCTGTATAATTTTGGACTAATAATGGTTTTCTCGTTCTTTTTGTATCCGTTCCTGGTGTTGGATTTTTCCAGTAAGGGATCACACTTGATTTTCGCATTGTATCAAACTGGTGTTCCGATGTAAGTTTTGTTTTTGGAGTAACTGAAATGTATTCTTTTCAGAGGGATTATTAGCTTCATAATTGTGATGTTCTCGTTCAATCGCGTCTATGAGTTGTTTCTCAAATGGATTCCATTCAAGAAAACACGAGCCAACACCGTTGATCCCACTCAAGACAATGCTACCGTGTACTTTTCTCAGTTGAAACAAGTTTGGTGAACAAAATAAAAAAAAATTGTATTTCACTAGTGTGTTTCACAATCATTCAAGGAAAAAAAATAAGTTGTGTATAATTATTCAATTGATTAGTGCATGCAGTAGTGTTAGTGAGAATTAGTTTCATTTGCACAATTCGAAAGACTCGCTCCGACTATTCTGCAACTGGAGTTTTCGTTGTCTTTTTTGTTATGTTTATTTTGTATTTGTTGCACTCTACTCCATTCCTGTCAGTATAAAAGGTATCTTTTTCCACAACCGTATTGTTTAGATGACGAAGAAGGTGAAGGCCGAGGCCGCTGCGCCCGCCGCGGAGGTGACTCCGAAGAAGAACGAGAAGAAGCCGAAGAAAGCGGTCGCTGCTGTGGAGAAGACGCCTCAGATCGTGGAGAAGGAGGTGAAGAGTGAAGTTGCCACGCCCACGCCCAAGAAGAGCGCGAAGAAGCAGAAGAAACCGGCGACACCCAAGACCACTGCAACTGCTGCCCCGTCAGAGACGGTGGTGGAGAAGAACACTCAGAAGGCCGCCGTGAAGGAGGACGAGTACGTTCCCGGAGCCCTCGGAGCCGCGCTCTTCGGAGGAAAGCGCCCCGCCGACGACAGCGACTCCAGCGAGGACAGCCCCAAGAAGGCCAAGGTCAATTGTTGTCGTTGGTTTTTTTTTCGTTGTTGTGTTTTTTATAATTATGATTGCAGATGGAAGTGCAGACGACGATTAAGAAGAAGACGGAAAAGATCGCCGAGAAGCCGCAAAATAAGAAGAAGAAGGTGAAGGAGGCGGAGGATGAGGAGAAGGAGAAGCCCACAGACCGCGTGCAGCAGAGGTAGGCGCATCCATTTACTGTTGTTACATTGATTTCGCTAATATGATTTCATCGTTAGGGAGAACGCGAAGAAGCACAAGAAGGACGAGGAGATGAGCATCGAGGAGAAGATCGTCACGCTCTTCGTCGGAAACGTCCCCATCGACACCAGCGACAAGGAGGTGAGCGCTGTTTAATTTTGATTTTCGAAAATGAACTTCGTAGATCCGCGCCGAGTTCGAGGAGTTCGGCAAGATCGTTTCGGTGCGCCGCCGCGGCATCTTCGCCGAAAAAGCCACCATCTCCAAGAAGGTCATCATTATTTTTATCAAAGGCTTGTCCACTTTGTAGCAGTGAAACCTTCACTGCGCTTATGAACTGAACCTTGTAGAATTGTTTTCACTACTACATTGTAGATTGCTGTGATCGCTGACCGCACGCACGTCAAGCAGTCGACGTGTCTCTTCTACATCAAGTTCGCCGACAAGGAGAGCGTCGACAAGGCGCTCGTCAAGTGAGTCACCTTACAATGAAATTTTATTTTCGGCAACTTCGCGAGCATTATTGCATGCATGCATCAGTTGTTCTCATTTTTGAGTTGGATCATACATGTTACAAGCTGAATGTGTTAACTTGACGCCGCCTTGCAGAGACGGCAGCTGGTTCGAGAAGCACCGCCTGCGCGTCGACCGCTGCGACGGAAAGAAGAACTACGACGGAAAGGCGAGTGTTGTCTGTTTAATTCGTGTTTGTAGTGTTCAATCGCGTCGTTGATAGTGACGCTACAAGATGGAAAACTTTTGCATTCCGGCGCCATTTCTGTGAATTATTGATGTTTCAAGTCAAGATAACGGCTTGACTTGTAGATCTAGATCACTTATACTTGTGATCACTAGATCACTTGTAGATCACTGCGTTCATCGGCAACCTGGCGTTCGACGCCGACGAGAACGAGCTGTTCCAGTTCTTCGAGCAGGTGGGTGAGGGTAAACGACACAGGCACATAACCCATTGCTTCATGCAACGTTGAATGATTCTTGAATTAATGTCGAAACATATCTCAACTGGTGACTTATGTATTGTTTCATTTCGCGTTGCATGTTTCTTTCACATTTTTGTCGAAACATATCTCGGCTGGGTCATGGATGTATGTCAACGATATATTAGCTACCGATTGTACGGTGTAGTTATGCATGGTACAACTTTTTTGTGGAAATATTTCTCAGCTGGTCCTCCATGAGTGTGTTGTGGTTGCAGGAGGTGGGCAACGTGTCTTTGGTGCGTATGGTGCGCGACAACGAGAGCGGACTCGGCAAGGGATTCGCATTCGTCGTATTCAAGGTGGGTGGGAGGAGGGATAGCGAATACTCGAAGAAAACTGATACATAAATGTGAAGAATGTATATGACTCTTATGAATATCTGTATACAGTTATTCAGTTATTCATGTTATTGCAATATTTTGTTTGTTGTTTGTTTATCAGCCGGATTCCGACATACAATGTTATAGCACGATGGATTATCTGGTAGCACACACAATCCTACAGTGGGGAATTGGGGCTCCTTGGCTGGAACAGTGCGGCGCCAGTCCTGACTGTTCATGGTAGATGGGCGTGAACACCGCGAAGTGACCAGTTCCGGATGCGAGGTCGTGGTAGAAGATCTTGAAAGACTGCCGCCGCCGATGGTAGGGCTCTCAGAGGATGAGAGTGGGTTCACGCACCCCACCGGATGGTAGTGGAATTCGGTAGAACAATTGCCCGCGAGGGGAATCGAACCACCGACTGTGCGCTTAGCAAGTAGCGACGCTATACACTTGGCCAACCCGGCCCCTGCAATATATTCGTTTTGTTAGAGTGGTTGAGTCACATTCCGCTTATTAACAGTAAAATGATATTATCATTAACGGTAAATGTCGAAACCAATTGTTCACAGTTCACTTAATAAATGAATATTTGAGTGATATGATTTCAGGACGCGGCTTCCTTGGAACTGGCGCTGCAACAGAATGGAGCCGAGTTCGGCGGCCGCAAGATACGCGTCGGAAAGGTCGAGAAGAAACTCAAACTGGTACGTTACTCTTACTTTTAGTCGATAATAGTGATATAGTGCTATCGATATTTATACTGTCTATTCCATCCAACAACTCTTTTTTCAGAAAAAGGAGAAGGCAGCTGCGGAAGCTGCGGCGAAGAAGGGAAAGGGGAAGAAGGGAGGCAGGTTCGGCAAGGGCGCCCCCGGACAGAAGGGGGGCAAGAGGCCGTTGAACAAGGGAGGCAAGAAGGGAGGAGAGGAGGGAGAGAAGAGCCTGTCCAAGAAGGTCAAGAAGACCATCGCCAAGAGACACAGAAACAAACAGCCCAAGTCACTCATGACCTAGGCACACTAGTACGTTATATTGTTGTTTTGTTATGTTTGATATTGATTGTTGATTTTTAGTTACGCTTGTTTTTTGTGTTATAAATTTTGTCTTCACGCGATTTTGTTTTATGTTACATTGTGAACTATGGGTAGGAACGCCCAATGGTTATCTGTTTGTTCTTTGTTTTGTTATACTGGTATGATTAAGATGGTTGATAGTAGTATTTGTGGGAACAGGCGCGCGGTCTGATTTACAATGATAGCGTGTGTGTCGCTTGCTGGGTAGGGTGGTGAGGGATAGGTTGGGTCATCGGAAGGGAAAGGGACACCTGTTGGGGTAGAGGGAAGGCGAACGGCCATTGCGCGCCCTATCAATCTCACTTCATCTCGCCTCCATCGCCCCGACGCGCCAACGGACCCCACTCACGCGATTTATTACGAATTCACGAGTGGTATATGTTTTGCGGAATGTGTGAATGGGCGACTGCTAGAACGGAACTCGTTTTCCGTGGGGTGAGTTGTCACCTCGGCAGGATAGTGATCTTCTTCTTTTCCCGCCTGTCCGGACTCTCACTCACTCTGCGCTTTTTATGCAAAGTGTAGTGAGACGCAATGCTAGGCGCATCACGTTTTTTTTGTGAGGGGTGGAGTGAGTGAGTGGCAGACAGTGTTCCGTAGTGCAGTGAGTATGTTATGGGATTGGCTGTTTAGTTGTTATCGCGCCGCGCGCATCTGAGAAGGAGAATGAGTGAGCGCTGGTGAATCGAATTCTTTTGGAGGGAGGAGAGAAGAAAGAGGGGGAGTTATGCGCGTTTTCTTGCCGCTTTCCGGCCTGCCTCATAGCATATGCGAGTCGAGAGGGGAGGAGGATAGTGGTCATCTTGCCGTCGTTACTTGTGTAGAACCGGTTTCGAGCTGACATTTCTTTGAATGGCTTTTGTCGCCTCGCCTCGCCTGATCCGCGGTGTCCAGCTGCTATGCATTGCGAATTGATGCAAATGTCTCCCCGTCTCTCTCTCTCTCTCCCTCCCTCTCTCTCAATCGCGTATTTCTGAGATTGATTCGATGACATGGTCGTTACTGCGACAGGGGTGGTTGGATGTGATAGGCTATCGCTTCTTTGTTGGCGGCGGTTTGATGGGTTGGTTCACACCCCAGCGCCACCGCCGCGTCTCTCTCTCTCTCTCTCTCTCTCTCTCTCGTCGCACTTTGCTACTCGATATCTCGGGCAGCTCGCGGCAGTCTTGTTATGGTGTTTGTGCTTGTTGCGCGCTGTGTTCAGCTCGCTTCTATTTGGTGTTCCGTATATGAGAGGGAGGGAGGGAGGGAGAGAGAGAGAGAGAGAGAGAGAGAGAGAGAGATAGGGGCGAGCGGCCGGCGGGAGTGAGTGCACTGTGTAATCAGCACATGAGAGAGAGAGAGAGAGAGAGAGAGAGAGAGAGAGAGTAGCAACTTGAAGAGAGGGTGAGTCAGAAGCGCCCGCGGCTATCGAATCGAGTGTCGCGCAGTGAGAGAGAGAGCAAAGGTGTGATCGCCTTTCGCCATGGGTGGTCCACGGTGTCCATCCCGCCCAATCTCTCTCTCTCTCTCTCTCTCTCTCTCTCTCTCTCTCTCTCTTTCTCTCTCTCTTTCTCTTCCTCTCTTCCTCTGGTGTGATAATATCTGGTCCTGGTTATTCTAGCGGTGATTTGTGTGTTGCGACATTGCTGACAGCCGGATTTCCTAGCCACATTTACGTACGTTTCAGATTACTGATCTTTGATTCGCTTTTGTCTATAGTTTTCTATATCTAGGCTGGCAGCTGGATTATTACTTACATTCTTACATACCAGAATGTGTCATTTCCACGTTGCACTTGTGTTTTCGTATTCGTATTTCACGTTTGCGAAATAATCTTTATGCATATTTTATTGCATTCCTGTGCTGATGTTTTGTGAATGTTGTTTTGCTGATATTCATTCCGAGTTTCCCAGTGTCGTTGACACTACTTGCTTTGTTTTCATATCTGTCATTTCATTCATCCGCAACCGCATCTTTGCCATCTAATGTAGCGGGAGTCTCGAGCCTGTGCGCTGTGCGATTAGATGATAGCGTTAGCGTGTTGTGGGTGGAATGTATGAATGAAATCGATATCCACTTTGTTTGCCTCGTGATTGCGAATTGTTTGACCCGCCTGTGTGATGAGTGTGTCTGTTTACCCTTGATTCACCCGATCAGGAGGCGGAGGAGAAGGAGCAGCGGAGGAGCCATGTCGAAGGAGCAGCCTGCTCCGACGCTCCTCGCCGGAGACACCACACTCGAGAAGTTCCTTAAAGCAGTCGACCTAGTGCAGTGAGTTGTTTTGGTCTTCGTTTCTACTTTGTTGGTTGTACGCTCACTGAAAGTGTTGCTTGTTCCGCGTGATTTGTGTGACCATGTGCCGATTTGCACTGTCCATTGGCCTTGACGATTCCCCTTTTTGTGCGTGGCTATTGGCTCACAGTTCAGGGCTCTACCATTGTGGAGAGTGGAGAGTGCATCGGTGCGAAAGAATAAGGGTGGATATGATTGGGTGTGTTGTACTCGATGACTCATCCCTTGCGCATTTCTCTCACACCAATTTGCCGTGTCTCTGGTTGCTGTTGATTGTAAAGCAATTGCGCGAGGGGAAGGCTAGTGTTTCGCCCATAGTTCCCAGACGCTCGATGTCAATATGTGAATAGGCAATGTACTAGTATTGATGGGAGGAGAGAGTGAGAGAGTGAGGGGGGAGAAGAATGTGCATATGAATGAAGTGGTTGTGATAGTTGACAGATTGGAGTGTCTAGCGCGTTTGAATTGTGTGAATTGTTGAGGCTGGGAATGGGAAGTGAATCTTTTTTTTCATATCTCAGTGTTGGGGGTGAAGGTCGAATGAAGAATGGATGGAGTCATGGAGTGAGTCACTCTCTTCCGTAGGCGGATGTATCTATCCTTCTCTCTTTCGGTTTCCCACGGCTTCTCCCCTTGTTTTGATTCGGGTCAGATGAAGAATCGACGAGTGTTTACATTGTGTCTGTGATTGGTAGTGATATGAGTCAGAGGGAGCAGGAGCAGGAGAAGGAGCAGGGGCGATGCAATGGAGGAGAGTGTCGAATTGCGTTGCGTTATCGAGGGAACGGCTGTTCTATCCGTTCTTACAAGGCTTCTATTTCCTCCTGCAAAGATATGAGGGGAAAAAGAGATGTGTGTGGAACGTGTATCTGTCTGGTTGTGAGAGCTGAGAGAAATGTGGAATCACGCAGGGTTTTTTTTGCGCAGAATGCGCTGCTAGCGTTTCCGCCGGCTGCCTTTCTACTCCCTCTCTCTCCCATGCAGTTATCGTTTCTTATGTTTCTCGTAAAGTGGCGAGCAAATTGGCGCGGAGAGAGTAAAACGAGAGAGAGAGAGAGAGAGAGAGGGAGAGAGAGGGAGAGAGAGGGAGAGAGAGAGAGAGAGAGCAGATTGATGTGCGGTGATTGGGCCAAGAGTTGTAGCTGTGATGGAGCGTTTTGGCTAGGATTTCGTAGGTTGAGAAAGAGATTCGAGGGGGAAGGAGGGGGCTATAGCGGAATTCATGAAAACGTTTTGTATCAATGTACGAATTGATGATGATTAAATAGTTAGAATGATTAAATAATCAATTTCAGGTATGAGTCGCGTATGCGGACGGAGCTGCGACTGCGGAATGCGGGCGATCTGGAGTTTGTCGACGAGAAGGACCTCTCCTCCATAGGTACGTCATTCTCTCTCTTTCTCTCTCTCTCTCTCTCTCTCTCTCTCTCTCTCTCGCCCGCTTACCCCCATATGTACTGGTTGCTGATCATGTTTGAGTTTGGAGGTGTCTTTAGTATCTGTATAGTCGCTGTTTGTTTAGACTGGAGACTGAGAGTAGTAGGAGGAGGAGGCAGAATAACATTGTTTTCTATAGTCTCGGAAGTGATTGTCCCGGCGGTTTATCAGATTATTCTGGTATTTGACACCCTCGCTCTTATCACTCGAATATCACATTCTCAAAAACCGCGTGGTGCGCAGTTGGGAGAGAGAGAGAGATAAAGAGAGAGAGAGAGAGAGAGAGAGAGAGAGAGAGAGAGAGAAAGAGAGATGGAGATTGTGGCTCTTTTTGGGTGTGGGTTAGTCACCACCCTGGCTGTCCCGCTGTGCCTCACTCTCTTCTCTCTTCCCCACTGATATTGTGAAACGAGTGTGTGTGTGCTCATTATGGCTCTTTATTGCACTTTTTTGCGTGTGCAGTTTGGATAGACTAGTGCAATCGTGTAGGGTGTGTTTCCTTGTTTGTACTATGGTGTGTGTTGGTTATCACCGTGAGACAACTCTTTCTATTATAAATGCTAGGTTCATGCTTTTAAAGTTTCTTGGCGTTGGTCTGTGAGTAATTAATGTTTATAATATGATCACATGATGCGATACCGTATAATTTGACTTTGATTTGCAGGTATGAGCCGTCCGGAACAGAAGCGTCTCCGGAAGGAGTGGCTCAAGATGTACCCACCCAGCAGCGTCTTCGGCAGACTCAAGAAAAAGGTGCGCTGAATCTGTGAATGGCATGTAATTGCACTGTGCATTTGTTCTTCAGTTTTGCGCTGTTTGTGGAACATATTTGCCGGTGATGAATAGGGTTTCGGGTCACTTATATACGTGTTTATTGAGGGTTGAGGGATTAGCACTTTGGTGGATTCACGATATATACCTACAAAAGACAGACAGAACCGTGATTGGCATCATTGTCATAGTGTGCTACTTGTATAGTAGCTGGTGCCGGTTTAGGTGTTCGGCAAGGGCGACGATGCGAGTGTGTCGTCGTCGTCGCAGCCTTCGTCGGAGGGCCACGTGATCGCCCCGGAGAGGATCACCCTGCTGAAGCAGCTCGGCTGCGGCGAGTTCGGAGCCGTCCACCAGGCCAGCTGGCAACAGGACGGCGGGGAGGAGATGCAGGTACGGGGAAGTGCAAGGGACGAACTAGATTTTTTTCTGTTTTTTATTCACTTTGAAACTCTTTTGTTTGATGGGATATGTTTCTCGGTGTAGTTAGAGTTCCGTGGTTCAGATGTTTGGTAATCGTATCTTGACAATTTGTCGTACCATTTATCATTCCCCAATAGTTCAAACCGGCTAAACAAAATAAAATAGTCTCCACCGTATGTCTCTGGTTACAGGTGGCAGTGAAGTGTGTGTCGACGGAGCGCCTGGTCGCCAACCCGGCAGCGTTCCTACAGGTGGGAAGGGGGGGGGGGAGTGTTTGGTGATCGGGGTGGTCCGCGGGCCTTGTCGTTGATGAAGTGGCCAGGGTACGTGAGGTGATAGTCGGTGTCGTTGACGATAAATAAATGTCGCTCTTTCACTTTTCAAACTATCAGGTTTCAAAGCGTGCTGGAGGAAGTCTGGCATACCACATGACACCTCGCCATTCCAGGAAGCAGCGATCATGACGCGGATGCGGCACGAGCACGTGGTGCGACTGTACGGGGTGGTGCTCGACACGAAACAGGTCATGCTGGTGAGTGCGGGGGGGGGGTGGGTTGCGTCAGCCTGGGTTAACATCACGCTATCAGAATAATCTATTTTGGTATTATTGGACTTATCTCATTCGATACCTCGGATTCTTTCTTATCGGATTCAATCGTGTTGACGTAGTGCTTTGTTTTTGTACGTTTCTTTTTGGGATCATGTTGTGGCAGGTTTTTGTTGTGACAATGTGTTGTCAAACTAAGGAATTGGCTCAAAAAAAACCCGCTCTCGCAGGTCTCTGAACTGGCTGCGTGCGGTTCCCTGTTGGAGTGTCTCCGGCAGCCGGCCCTCCGAGACTCACTCACTGTGTCCATGCTATGCGAACACGCACAACAGATGGCGAGGGGAATGGCATACCTGGAGGCCGAGAGACTCATACACAGGTGAGGGGGAGAGGGGACGGAGAGAGAGAGAGAGAGAGATCATGAGATTCCAGAGATCTCGCTGCGCGCAATGTGCTCGTGTTTGCGGCGAATAAGGTGGGGTTTTGTTTATCAAAAGTCCAGTACCGTATTTGTATTATAGTTTTTTTAGCTGTATGGTGGTATCATGTAATTGTGACGCGTATTCACGTTGTGTTTTGTGTAGGTGAAGATCTCTGACTTTGGCCTGTCCCGATCACTGGGAGTGGGAGAGGACTACTACAGGAGCGAGTTCACCCCCACACTCAAGGTGAGCAGGGGTTGAGAGAGGAGGGGAGAGAGGGGGGAGGGAGGGAGAGAGAGGGAGGGAGGGAGAGAGAGAGAGATGTCATGTTGTTCTCCTTTCAGCTACCTATTGCGTGGTGCGCCCCGGAGTGTATCAACTTTCTGAGGTGGGTATTTTGTCAGAATCAGGATAAGAGTGTGATAATGTGATTATCTTGAATTGATTTGAAATTTATTACCACGCATCCAATTACATCGTAATATTGTTAAGGCATTTGCGAACAATGTGGAACGTATAATGTGTTTTTTGTTGTTGTTGAAAATCGACCTTTTCAACATTCTATTCAATCAATCAATCAATCGTTTATCCGGAATCGTTATATCTGAATATGACAACACAATCATGATGTTATGAAGCATACAGTAGTGCCTAAGATGCGAGATACATACATAGGCTAACGCCGGGGAAAACAGGTAGGCTGACGAGGTTAGTGGCGGAAAGACAATACAGACTTGATCGGTAATCATTCCTGGACCATAAGAGTACCATTCTTAACGTGTAGAGCTCCGGGTTTTCCTTTGCTTCCATGCCAATTGATATCTCCTCGCGCCATAGCTGCTTCCACATGAGGATACTTTCCGCCGCCTCACTGGTTACTCGGGAAGGATTCTTGTCGATGACCGATCATTCGGTGGCGGCGGAACAAAAATTGAATATTCTCTGATGATATATATATATATATATATATTGATTTTTTGTTCAGATTCACATCGGCTTCTGATGTGTGGTCGTACGCAGTAACACTGTGGGAGATGTTCAGCTACGGAGAGATGCCATGGAGTGGGATGAACGGGGCACAGGTGGGAGGAGAGAGAGAAGGAGAGAGAGACAGAGAGAGGAGAGAGAGAGAGATATCCCCTCCCTCCCTGCAGATCCTGGACTCGATCGACCGCGAGCGTCGCCACCTGGGTCGTCCGGAGGCGTGTCCGGATGACATGTTCGCTCTGATGTGCGAGTGCTGGCAGCATGATAGTCACAAGAGGCCTACCTTCGCACAGGTACGGTTTTATCTATTCGTGATTCTGTAGTAGTCACGTCAAATAGGTCGCACGGTGATGCATTGAGTGTTTGGAACTTCACTTTTATGATCAATGGTCAATGGAGTATAATCAGTTTTCGGTAATAATTTTTTGGTGATATGTTTTCTTCTTTCACATTGACCGATCTTTTATATGCAATCCATTCCTCCCCCTTTCAAATTCACAATTGCATTTCATTGAACAGTGATAGTTTTGTCTCCTCCCCCACCCGCCCTACCCTGCATTGCAGCTGGTGCTCGACCTGCCGGACCGCCTTCCCCAGACAGTGCGAGCCCTGTCCGACTGCCGCGACCAGGCCGCCGACCACCTGCAGTACAAGAGGGACGAGCTCATCGTAGTACTCGACAGGAGGTTGGTACTCTGCTCCGCTCGCTCTTTTTGTGCTCCCGAATTTTGAGAGATGGAGAATGATTTTGAAGAGCATAAGTGTTGTGGCTGATTGTTTTGTTATTTTCGTCCTGAAAAGTCGGGTTAATTGATTTTGATAGTGGTGATGACTGTTATCAGCGGCTGTTGAAACGTATGGGTGGATTGGTGCGAATTTCCGTTTACAATGTGATGGTATGGAACTCGAAACAGTTATTTTCTAACATTGCTTGAAAGATCCAAAATGCAACTCGTTTTTTTCAGTCCACCTGCCTACCCCGACGGCTTCTACTGGCTGGGCAGTCTGGTGAAAGGAGGCCGGTGAGTCCGATTGATAAACGGATAAACAACCTGACATGTCATACATGTCATGATCTTCGCGATCCCAAATGAACATTTGATTTGATTTTAATGTATGACCTGTATCCTTTGCAGACGCGGTCTGTTCCGACCGACGGAGACAGTGGCTCACCTGGGGGCGGACGCGCCCGCAGGCAACGGAGTGGCAGATGTGATTGGAGGGAGGGGAGGAGGAGGGAAGGAGAAGAAGAAGGTGGGTGCTTTCATGTGTTGTATGTTTCACGCTCTATGTATAGTGGAACGGTAGTTTTCGTTGTTAATATCCCCTTCGTCAGTGGTAATGAGTCAGTAGTATGGTATGCCTATCGGTTGTCTTGCAGGAGAAGCGCAGTGCTCGCGAGGAGCGTGAGTGTGAGCGCGAGAGAAGGAAGGCGCTGATCAGCCAGCCGCAGGGCGACGTCAGACACACGTGCCATGTCGGCATAGACGGAACCGCCTTTGGTCTGCTCCAGGTCGGTTGCCCATCTTTTTTGGTGTTTTTAGAGCTTTTGTTCAGATCAGGTGGGTATCAACGTAATTTTGGCGCATGTTGTAAGGTGTAATTTTGGATTTTTTAAGTTTATGATTGAGCGGATTTATGAATTAATCAACTTAAGAACTGTTTTTACTTGACTCCCGCGTACTTATTTTTCTAATAGTCAACTATTGAGGCAATTGTATCTAAACAGAATCTCTCGCTATGTGATTGTGATGGAACGTACTTATTCGCCTTTTCAACCTTTGCCATCATTAGCGGTAACATAATTACCGCGGCCACATGATTATGTATTTAGTTTGACCCGTGCTGCTTTCAGTTGGACAAGAAGGACCTGACCGTCTCGTGTGGTTCGCCCTCGTCGCCTGCCCCTCCCCGATCCACCACTCCCTCCTCGGTCGCCGGGCTGTCTGTCCACTCTGTCGGGGGAGGAGGAGGCAGGCCGAGCCCCGCGCCTAGCATGGTCAGGGTGTTATGTTGGAGAGTGTTAGAAGCTATGGGTATGGAGTGCCGCTTAATGTGAACGTATTTTCTTTCCTTGTAGGATTTTGAGTTTTTTGGTGAACATTCCTTGTAATATATTATATATAATGTAATATACGTGCTTAGCGAGCCGAAGAATAATTAATGTCATTGATTGAGTAGCCGATATGTATTGTGGGTGAAGCGTATAAGTGCTGTATTGCAGGCTAGCACGGTGCGTCTTCGTGACGCGGCGCTGTCTCCCCCACTGGCGCGCGCCCCTTCTCAGCCCCACCCAGTCTCCCCTCCTCCCCCTATCATCGCACCCAAGCCCGCCTCGCTGATGAGTCCGCACAATGCGAGACGGACACAGAGCATGGCCAATGGGGTCGGGGGAATGGGAGGACTGCAGCCCACTGCGCCGCCGCTCACTGTGAGTTTTGTTTGGGGGGGATTGTAGTCATTACTGTGGAGTAATGCGATGATTGAATTTCTCGTGAGTCTCATGTTTCTCGATTAGATCAAGTTTTGCAGAAAAGTGGCGTGGATAATAATATAAGCATGTCGAGCGATAATGAATAGGATTGAATGACTTGCAGGCTTCTGCTCAGTCGACTCTGTCCCGGCTGAGCGAGACGAGCGTGTTCTCGGCTGGGGAAAGACAGCGGTGAGTGGGGGGGGGAGAGGGAGAGGAAGAGAGAGAGAGAGAGTATTGTTATTGCCATGATAAAGTAGTACGTGATTGTAATTTGGTGTTCGTTGCAGCCCAGTGCACGCTATCTATGCGCGCGGTCCGATCGGGGGACTGGCAGCTGGAGGAGGAGCAGGAAGAGGGGCAGAAGGGGCGGGACAAGTGTCACCATCCGGGTGGGTGGGGGAGAGGGAGAGGGGTCGTTTTGTTGCTGCAATGAACGATTGATTAGTTGATTAGTTCGTGTATTTACTGTTTGAAGTTTGATCGATTGATGAAACGTATCATACACTGTAAGTTTCAGTCTGTCTACTGCGGACACTGCTCTGATCGACGAGGTGACGTCACTGGATCGGCGGCTGACGGACTATGGGCTGTCGATTCTGGGAGACGAGGAGATGGACAGACGGCCGCTGATCAAGCGGGAGGAAGAGGGGGAGAAGGATAAGGAGAAGAGGAGGTGAGTGGGGGGGAGTTGGCCAAAAACCACACAAGAGAAATTGGAATAGTGATTTTTTGGAATAGTTTTTGATATGTCAGTTATGATTGATGGGTGGAGCGTATTTTCACTGGTCTCGTATTCTCCTAGCAGATAGTTGTTGGCTGTTAGCTTTTACTGTGTGTCTTTTGTCTGCAGCGTCCCTATGGCGGCGGTTCGACCGATGACCGACGAGGAGAGTGCTAGGTTCGCCGCCAAGGTGAGCTTGTTGTAGTAGTATTTATTATTCTTTTTATATATTTGATGTAGACATAAAAAATACGTGTTTACAGTCGGAGCGCGAGTCTATTCGTGTGACGAGGGAATTGGAGGATCGGCGTCGGAAGGCGGAGAAATCAGCCGACGACAAGTGGCGCATCCCCGATGGACCCGAGGCCAGCTTCACGTGAGTGCACAGTTGAGATTCGCTCACAGCACCATTATGGAACACTGATTTCGTTGAGAGGTGTTGCGAGTTGCGAGAGCGGGACTGAAAAAGTGTGTTTTGTGCTTGAAGCGGTAGCGTAGAGGTGATCAAGGAAAGCTGTTCTATCAATTGTCATTGTTGATGTATAGGTGTTTCAGAGCCCACCTGGAGGAGCGTCTCTCATCGGTCGTCCCCTCAGCCGAGTGGTCCAGGGAGGCGCAGGCTGCGTACCGTCTACTCGTGGAGTGCGGCGACAGACTCGCCAGTCACTCGCCCGAACCCCCACCCGCCGACCCGAAACAGAACGGACAGTCGCCCAAGGGGGAAGACGGGGACAGGGACAGACAAGTCATCTCCCCTCCCCCCGCACACACTGCGACCCTCACGAGGAGGGGCAACGAGGAGACTGTGGTGAGGGAGATGGAGCAGGAGAAGGAGCAGGAGGAGGGGAAGACGGTGGTGGAGGTGCCGGTGAGGAGGGTCACCATACAGGCGCCGGAGAAGGAGCAGGAGCAGGAGCGGAAGGAGGAGGAGCAGGTGGAGAAGGAGGAAGGAGGAGGAGGAGGACAGGAGAGGAGGATTCCCATCAAGATTCTTACCAAGGTGAGGTTATTTCGTTATTTCTTGTTGTTATTATGGAAAGTGTTAATCTGTTTTTATAGTTTTGCAGCGAAACGGATAATTTACTATATATGCAATGTTTTTAGGAGGAGGAGCTTCGCTTGAAAGAGGAGGAAGCTGCGAGGGAGCGTGCGGAGAGGGAAGAGAGGGAGGCGCGAGTGCGTGCGAGGTGCGCTGCCGCGGCGACGCCCCTCCAGGCCCCGCCCACCGGCAGTCCGGCGCTTCCCCCCAAGGCGTCGCAGCAGGCGCCCCCCGAGCTGCCCCCGAAGAGGGACCCCCGCCTGAACTACGACAACCTGAATGGCTTTGGAGCTGGGGCGCGGCTGCCCCCGCCAGTACCGCCCAAACCACGAGTTGTGTGAGTGAGAGTGATGAGTACTTTGTTATAACTCACTTGGTTATATCATTGAGTTAGTTTTGAGATTTGTGCATTAGTATATGTATTCAGTTCATTGACTTTGATCGTATGAGTTGTGCGAGTTGCTATTGAGTGTGCATCCCACCTAACTCGTTTCCTCTTCTAACTGGAATGTGCGTGATTGCAGTCTGCATCGACCGATCGAATCGCCTGTGCCACTGGAATCGATCAAACCCAGAGGATCCCTATTCAGCCACCAAGAAGAAGAGATCACCAAGTTCTGAGACTGGTTCCTTAGTGGTCGAACCTGGTTCCTGTGATATCGAGTGCCTAATATGCCCGTTCCTTGCCCACCATTCTATCCACGCATAATCTAGGCTCTCACACACACACCGATTGAAGTAATAAGCATGATGCGTGTCTTACCTATTGCACTACGTTTACACACGATTTGCATATGCATTGTATTTTGTAGGCGTTTTAGAGATTGATATTGATTTAGATGTTTGTTGTCGGTGTACATAGGTTCTCGTGTGAATCGCGTTGGTGAGATGCATTGTTTTATTGAAAATTGAAATGTGCCATGAGAATAAATTACTGTCATAAGATGTGACAATTTTGTTTCACTTACAACTGTATACATACATACATACATGTAGTGTGGTTCCATCTCAATATTTTTTTTTATTATTTCATTGCAACTTCTCAAAAAACTTTATTAATCAGATACAATGGGACGAAGTACACGATTTCACCGATATCGCTGCCTGCGGTGGAAATACTTCCACTCAGTGCCTCTGCTCGAACTCTGTTCCCCAGATGATGTCCCTGACCCTGTCTATGTACTCGTTGACCGCCTTGAACTCGTTCCGCAGAAGGGTCTTCACCGGGGTCTCATAGGGCAGGTAGGTGGACGAGCCAATCACACCAAGCACACAACAGTCCACCTGCAAACGAGAGATTGAGAGAGAGAGAGAGAGAGAATGAGAGAGAGAGAGAAAGAGAGAAAGAGAGACAGAGAGAGAGAGAGAGAGAGAGAGAGACTACTCACCGCGGTCGGTTCGTCGCCTGTGAGGAACTGTTTGTTGCCAAGAGAAGTCTGCAGGACAGCCAGATCTCTGCAATGTTCTCCACACATGCTCTTCCTCCCTTCTTTTCTCTTCCTCCCTCGTCAGCTCACCTCTTGATCAGCTCCATGAAATCCTCGTTCTCGAACATTCCAAGGTTCTTGGTGATTTTCTCGATCGACTGAAAAATTACATCATTAGAGAAAGGTTACAAGAAATAGATTTACCTGCTGCTTGAGGACCAGTGCCATAACGGGTGCGAGAAGAGCGTCCAGACCAGAGCCAAGCTGCCAACCTCTTCCTCTTTCTTTCTCTCTCTTTCTCTCTCTCTCTCTCTCTCTCTCTCTCTCCCACTCACCACTCCACTCAGCATATGCTGACAGAACACAGTGCAGTTGTCCACCACCTTGTATTTGAAGATAGCGCTGTAAATAATTTGTCACTGCTGATAAACGAAACAAACAAAACTATTATCGTCTTTTCGACCCCAAAACATTTGACCATATTTTGATTTGATTAAATCAAAAATTACATTGCATGCATATATGCGTTGAAATCACAAACATAACTTTATGGGAAAATCATTGCACTCACAAGAAGGTGTGCTTCTCTAGCATAATGGAGATGGTGCGAGCAAGAGCCTCGGACTCGGGGCTCGAATAGTCCTGAATGGTCTCTCTCTCTCTCTCCCTCCCTCCCTCCCCCCCTCTCTCTCTCCCTCTCTCTCTCTTTCTCTCTTTCTCTCTTTCTCTTTCTCCACCTTGATGTTGAAGTGTTTCGCCAGGTGAATGAGGATCAGCTGCGAGTCGGCGATCTAAGTTCATATATCTGTCATTGATGCTATAAGTTATTGTCCTCACCTGTTTTCCGTTGAGCTCGATGAACGGGAGCAGACCGTGCTTCGAGCGAGCCGTCATAGAGTAGCGCACCTATTCATTACCTTGCCAAGCAAGTCAGAGTCACCACGAAATTATACTTTTGTGATTTGTCCTCTGTCCTACGTTTCGTCGCCACCAAGTGCTTTTAAATTTCACCCTAATAAGGAAATAAGCTTCTTATCTTGTTCCCAATATCGTCGCGCTTATCACGTTACAGCTTTAGCTTTTGTTTTGTCGACAGTTCATGAAATCGCAAAACTCACCTCGTGGGCGATGTTGTGCAGCTTCAGGTAGCTCTCCACCTGGAATCGATATCGATTAATTGATTAATTATCGATTTATAGACTCACCTTGAGGCAGAAGGGTGACACGTTGGGCACGTACTTGTTCCTGGGGAACTGCCACAGGTAGACGACGTCCTTCTTGAAGTTGGGCTCGTGGAGCTGAAACGGGGGATCTCTCTCCCCCTCTCTCTCCCTCTCTCTCCCTCTCTTTCTCTCTCTCCCTCTCTCTCCCCCCCCCCCTCTCTCTCTCTCTCCACTCACCCCGTCGCCAGCCATCAGCTTCTTTCCCACATCGATCACGAAGACGATGATCTTCCCGAAGAGAATCACGAATATGGTTTGAAGAATGGTAGGGAACTGGAAGCCTTCAAACATCCTGCAATGTCGAAATGACTTTGGGAGATGACGACATGCGAAAGTTGATTCGGAAGTATCCGGAAGTAAACATAAACAATCAACGGAAATTAACACAAACAATAATCGCGTGAAACATCATATTCAAGAGTTTTAAATAGATTGTGTGCAGCGAACAACGATGGTGACAAATGGCGGTGAAAGGAGTGCCGATTGATTTGTTGTGAGCTGACCCTGTTTGCAGGTATAAGCGAGTGAGAGAGAGAGCGATAAGAGTAGACTAGAGTCTAGTCAAACGACACACAAACACACACGTTGTCCGAATGCAATGTGATGAAAGCATGCAACTTTTCTCTAGTGGAACGCTCGGCCAGTGATCTGCAATTCTTATCACAGGGGACTTACTCTGCATACTCACTACAAAAAAGAGATGCCAGAAAGAACAGGAACAGGGGTGAACCGCCATTTAAATAATTACAGTCAAATTGCCACAAATAAACAACAAATAATATGACACGGTTACGGTAGCAGAATAATTTGATCTGCGACACTTCCTTAGGATTACGATAGAAAAATAGTTTGATCTGCGGCACTCGCTTAGGAGTACGATAGAAGAATAGTTTGATCTGCGACATCCCCTTAGGATTACGGTATTAGAATAGTTTGATCTGTGACACATCCTTCGGATTACGATAGGAAAATAGTTTGATCTGCGCCACTTTTTCTTAGAATTGTGATAGCAAAATAATTTGAGAAGCAAAATAATTTGATAGAATAATGTGATATAGTGGCACCCCGAACGACATGCCGGTGCCGGTGCTGCTCCAACTCGCGATCTACCAACAACTATGTGAGTAAACTGTACATAAGGGTTGCGTTTCGTGTTCCCATGTCAAAGCGATTGTAAACGAAAATTTGGTTATATATGTGTCGCGTATTATTTTAGCGCTACGACGACCGCTACGAGTACGGAGAAGAGTTGGAGAAGCAGTCGATAGGAGAAGGAGAAGGAGCAGAGGAGATAAGAACGGTAATTTTAATGTTTCATTACAATAATGTGAAGTAGTGTTTTCTTTTTATATTATGTTCTATCAGAGTTTCAGTATGCACATTGTATTATTGGTACCAGTTTTGAACGGCTGTAACATCCACATAATACCAATCACGGTGCATACACATTGTCGCCGCAATAAGACAAACGAGTTTATTACGAGTACAATTATCACGAGTACAAGGTTAGTATCTAGTGGGTCAGTTTGAACAAGTAATGGTCCTTTTCCCGCTGCGCCGCCGCCTCCACCGACCTCCTTGCCTTCCGCGGCAGACGCGCCATGAATGCCAGCTGAAACAGAGGGGCGGTCAGAGGAAAGGGGGGAGGGGACAAGGAGTGATGTACCTGCTCGGAGAATGATCCGGCTGCTCGGACGGCTGCAATCAAAGTGTTAATACTACCAGGTTCACGGCGGATCAACCGCAGAACACCCAATAGAGAAAAGTTCTCAAAGGCGGGCAGCGCGACGCGGCCGCCACGCCGCGCCGGCAGACACATGAATCAGGCGATTCGACCAATGGGCGGCCCATAAGACTGACGTGTCCCTTCATTTACATATCTGCCGGCAGGCCGCAGCGCGCGACAAAAGCGAGACGCGGCGCCCCGCCCCTGAGAAAAGTTGTTCCCAAAAATAGGGATTTGGGCAGCTGTGAGGGTCCCTTTGAGTGTCGGGCGGCTAATTTTCCGGATCTTCTCCTTGAGCTGGCTGGCTGGCGCGTGCGTCCGCCGGTAGTGCGCAGTACATCGATAATCGATCGATAATCATATTACGAGAGAATAATTTGATCTGCGACACATCCTCATCTCCATCTTACCATTGTACCAATGTTTCATATTATGTTATCGCCATGTTAAGTTATCCTGTCACATCCTGTCACATAATAATTTCGGTACGTTTTGTGTGCATGGTGACAAATGAGGATTTTACGTCTCTTTTACTACTTACCATTGGTTATGCCGAGTTTCAGTTTTTTTGAAAAGTTTTTTATTATTATGTGTTTTGCTTTTTTGCTCAATTCAGTTTAAGTCATTTCCGTAGTCGGAGATGGCTCCACCGGCGGTAATAGGAGGGTCAACGTCTTCTGCAATTGCCGTCATCAGGTGAGGCGAGCGAAGATAGTGTTTCTAATGGATTCTGTATCTTTCATGTGAGATGTTTGTAATGTTATTGGTTTCAGGGACTACGAATTCAAAAACAAGAGCTACACCAACGTCGCATTCACCGTCTTCAACGAGATGTGGCAGTGAGTTTTTTTTTATATTACAACCAGCGCGGCAGCGCTGGTTGGTTTGTGTTAACCCTAGTCGCGCGCTAGAATCGGCAAAAGGCGATTGAACGAAAGGTTCCTTAGAATCTTTACGAGAACAATGTGATGCTGATAGATGTTATCAGGATGTTAGAAAATGGTTAAGTTTCGATTTTGGTAACGCTAGCTGTTGTAGGAAGCGAGATACGCGCGCGCGCCCCCTGAGGGGCAGGCAATCCCCCGTGTACGGAACGTTTTCTAGGGGGGGGGGGTGGCGCGCACCGGCTGCCCCCAGCAGACAGGAGGTGCACAATCCGCACTGCCTGTGGATTGCACTGATATCGTTTAGATCGCGTGCTCTGCAGTGCGCACAGTAGTGTTGTGGTTAGCGATTGCGCCTGTTGAGACACATGGCTCGAGTTCGGTTCCGGCTGGCGGCAAACCTTTTGTAAAATATGATTTTACATAGAAATGACATTGGAAATGTAAATTTTCCAATCAGCATTACTTAAACTCTTTTTTGCAAATTTTATACAATTTTGGACTCAACAAGGTGAGTGAACTGTTGGATTTCTTTAAAAAAATGTTTTGTGGTTCATGTTAATGTAGATAGATTTTTTATGAAATCCAATAAAAGTACATTCATTATCTTTTAAAAGGACTTCCGTAAGAGAAGAGTTTGTGTTACTCAACGTAATGCAACAAAAGCTCATGCATTTTATCAATCGAAATAGTACACAAACCTGCTCCAATAGTTCAACAAGTTATATATAATCGATCGGATACCGAAATCAATTTCCCGACATACAACATTTGCTCGCATTAGTTTTTATTGCAGAAAGAGCAGGTTTGTTTACTATTTCGATTGATAAAATGCATGAGCTTTTGTTGCATTACGTTGAGTAACACAAACTCTTCTCTTACGGAAGTCCTTTTAAAAGATAATTTGTGTTTGCGTTTCCAATTCGCTGTTTCGGTGTTTTGTTGTTGATCAAGTGTTTTCTTGATCATGTAAATAGCAATGAAATTTCAGGAACAAGGAGCTGTGTGACGTCGTCCTTGTCACGAATGGGGGCGAGGCGAGTTCCGGTGGTGGAGGACCGGGAGCGGTCAAGAAGGCGCGCGTAGAGAGGGAGGTCAGCACCACATGTTTGTATAGACTCCAACCTTCCTTCCAGATTCCCGCCCATCGGAATGTGCTGGCTGCCGCTTCCCCCTACTTCCGCCGTCTGTTCTCCTCCGGATTCGACGATGCCACATCTGCACGAGCTGTGATGCAGGTATGTTTTCGAAAAGTTGTATGCTTTCAATTTGGTGTTTGTTTGTTAGGACGCCGACGGAGACCTTCTATTCAACATCACACAGTACATGTACACTGGATACATCAAGATTGGTGAGTTTCGTTGTTGTTGTTGTTGTTGTTGTTGTTGTTGTTGTTGTTGTTGTTGTTGTTGTTGTTGAGTTGTTTTTGTTTAGATGGCTGCAATGTGACGGACATGCTGCATCTAGCAGATTACCTGCTCATGACCGATCTGAAGGAGGCGTGTGTCAAGTGAGATTATTATTAAGTAATGTATATTGTAATTTAAGTTGAAGATTTAATTTAATTTATCTATCGATCGTAGGTTGCTGATGTCGGCTCTCTCCGTGTCCAACTGCTTCTCCTTTGTTGATGTCGCCTTCCGCTACAACTGCCCCGACTTGGAGAAGGCAGCTCATCAGTTTGCTGCTCGCAACTTCGGGTCAGTGCGTGTAGGTGCTGTGGATATTATTGATAGAACAATTACCCATTGCAGCAAGCTAATCGAGTCCGACGCGATCCTCACCCTCACCGAGGAACAGTTGACGCGACTTATCTCGGGTATGTGTATTGTTTTTGTTGTTGTCATGGTGCTTTAATGCTTTCAGCTGACTGCTTGTGTGTCAGAGGGGAGGAAGAAATCTACAAGGCGGTTATTGCATGGGTCAGCCTCGATAAGGCGAGGCGCAAGAAGGCACTCCACAAGTATGAAAAGTTTTTGAAAGCTACTGTTGTGCTACATACTTTGTTGTAGGCTGCTCGGCCAGGTGCGTCTTCCGAGTCTGCCGAAGGAGTTCCTCATCTACACTGTCGGGGAGGAGCCACTCATCAAGGGAGACGCCAAGTGCAAGGAGATCTACCTAGACGCTCTCAAGGTGTGTTTTGGTATATGGTTTCGAAAACACCTATCATTATAGATATAGATATAGATATAGATAATAGATATAGATGGATATAGATATGGATATGGATATGGATAGATATATAGAAAGATAGATAGATAGATGAGTACATTTATAAGTACATTGCTTATTGTTTTTTTTTTGTTTTAGTATACTATTGTGAGTGACTGTGCTGACACGTCGTTCACGGCGCGTGATAACGTGTCTGGATGGGGTCGTGACCGTCAGTTCAACTGCTTGCCCTTCCCCACCAGGAAGACTCGGTGGTTGAATGCATCCAAGATGTTACAGAAAAGGTGAGATATAGTCTTCGCCTGGAGGATAGTTTCTGTTATTGCCAGCCGGGGTCAGTTGGCGAAACTCAGTTGCGAGCGAGAGAGGTCAGACAGCGCGAGCAAATGGTCGAGTGTCGCGCGGCCTCTTTGATTCGCATGCCGGCTTCTTTGATCAATATTATCGTTTGAAAGCGCGCGCTTGGGTCTCCTCACGACTAGAAGGTAGATCGAATGCGACTAGAGGGTAGATCGATTTTCTACCGTAATCTGGCAAACTATCTCCCAGAATAATATTATATGCATTTCATTTCGTTTTCTTCTTTTTTCTTACGCAAGTTATATCGATTTTAAAAGGCGTTCTTTGTTCTCACATGCCCGAGCACGTGAAGTGAAGTAATGAAGAGATCGGTGAGTGCCGGGAATTGAACAATTTGCACTCACAATTTGCGCTCTGGTCTGCTGTTCTGCTGATCGTTTCGGATCACCGAATGAAAGTAGAACTTCAAACTTGCATAAACTTGCATTTCATTGACTGTTTCGTGAGCGTGACGCATAACTAATTAAAAATCGTTAAAAATAGGCCACTAGATTTTTGACGCATTTACAGGAAATGGTCAAACGCATGCTCGCTCGATGGCAATCTGTTTGTGATGGGAGGAGATGATGGAACCAGAAATATCAAGAGCGGAGAAGTCTACAAAGGGGTTACAGGTGGAGGTGAGGTTTTTTTTCAATTTTTTCTCAGTGTTCAGTGATAATTGTTGGAAATTGGCTTGTGTTCTTTGTCTCAATTCAATTTAAAAAACCATTAGGCAGGCTGTACTTGTGCACTTTTGAAGAACCATGTTGAGAGCGTGTTCGCGCATGTCTCACTTGAAATCATTGAAATCCCTTTGCTCAATTGAAACAATCAGTTGTTCATTTGAAACAAACAAGCGAGAGGGTGCTGGTCTGCGTCTGCCCTGTCTGATCTATTTTCTCAATCTGAAAAAAGCTAAACCCAAGTCGAATTACAAGTCGAATTGTCGAATTATCTCTCTTAAAAAATACTTGCGTAAAGAGAGTCAGTTTGTCTTGACCCAATTCAACTAATTTCAACAGTACATTCATTGTATATTTGTCACATTGTTGATCCCGGCAGTAATAAATAAATTCAACAAAAGTGCAGGCATAAAACGTTTACAAATACTAACACAAACCTGCTCCTCTCTATTTTTCTTTCTCCCCCCTCTCTCTCTCCCTCCCCCTCTCTAATATTGACATTATTTATCTGTATTCTTATATATTTCATTTGTTAGTCTCAACAGTTCGATTTCGTTTTCATGCGGAGTCTTGACGGAGTGAGGAGCTGCCGGGCTTTGAACCAGTTCGACTTCCGGTCCGACCACCGGATGGTCCGGATGGAGCTGCGAGTCCACCTGCCCAAGAGGAAGCCGAAAACGAAAGGAAGATGGAAAACGAACTGGAAAGAATACAGAAAGGAGATTGGAGATTTGCTGTCGAGGACGCCGCTGCCGCGCTCGTCGGATGCTACGGTACACTACCGTATCCTGTGCGACGCAGTGAAGGACGCGGAATGGGCCACTTCAACATTCACGCCGCCTGATCCGCGCCTGTCAGATGCTACTATGGAGCTGTTCAGGCAAAGGAGACTGCTGCTAGGAAAGGACGACTCGGCTTCCCGCATTTCACTGACTCTGATCAACAAGGCAATTCGGTCTGCCATCGAGAAGGATTTGGAGAGACGCCACATAGCACTATACCGGAGAGGAATCGCGTCAAGGAAGGCACTGCGAGGACAGGAGGTCTCGAGGACGTTGATGGGACACCTACGTGCCGTCGACGACACGATCGCCACCCGCCCCGCTGACGTCTGCCAAGTTATCCGGCTCTTCTACAACGCTCTCTTTGACACTGCCTGGCTGCCGTTCCCGACGTTCGACGTGGATGAACCGCTACCGGAGGAGTTTACTGCCGAGGAGATTCGTCGCGTCCTGGTGCTGATGAAGAGGAATGTCGCTCGAGGACCTGACCGGATATCTACGGAGAGTCTGTTGTACGCGCCGCCGATACTACTGGAGTACGTTGCCGCGCTGTTCAACACCTGTCTCACTGGAGGGAGGATCGCTGACGACATGGCCGACTCCTTGGTATCGCTGCTGTACAAAAAGGGCGACCCACTCGACATCGGCAACTACAGACCGATCTCTGTGTCTTCGACGCTGCTGAAGCTGCTAATGCGGACTGTGCTCGCTCGACTACAACCGTCTTTGGAGGCGCAGCAGCCGCGGGAGCAGGCCGGTTTTCGGAGAGGATTCAGCTGCAACGACCATATTCTGGTGACGCGAGAAGTGATCTACAAACTCTATCGCCACGGCTACCACGGCTACCTGGTTTTTTTGTGGACTTTGCCAAGGCCTACGACTCCATCGAGCACAACGACACGTGGCTTGCGCTGAAGAGATGTGGAGTGCACCCCGCCTACATTCGACTGCTGCAGAGTATCTACAACGATGGCAAGACGAAAGTGAACGTTCGAGGGACACCGGCCGAAATCGAAGTGAAGAAATGTGTGCGCCAAGGCTGCCCGCTATCTCCTCATCTGTTCAACTGCGTGCTTGCTGAAATCTGTGCCAAGATGGACTTCGACTTCGTTGGAGCCGGACTGGACATTGGAGGACAGAAGCTGACTCATCTCTGTTATGCTGACGACATCATCCTTTTTGCACGTTCGGCCTCGGCTGCAGAAAGGATGCTGGAGGAACTCGCGGAGAAGAGCAGCGACTACGGGCTGTACGTGAACAGGAAGAAGACGGTGGTCATGAGCAACGGACCGAAGAAGAACATCAGACTGGACGGAGGAGAAGTGGAGTACGTGGACAAATTCGTCTACCTGGGCCGCTCTCTTAGTTTTCTGGCTGACGACCGAGTGGAGGTGACAAGGAGGATACAGGCTGGCTGGGGCGCTTTCTTCCGCCATAGCCAGTTCCTGACGCTGAAGAGTGCGCCGATGCGACTGCGGAGGAAAGTATTTCGGATGGCAGTTCTTCCCGCACTCACCTACGCTGCCGAAACATGGAGTCTAAGGAGAGAAGACCTGCAGAAGCTGAGAACTGTCCAACGACGAATGGAACGAAAGATGCTCGGGTTGACTCTGCTGGACAAAGTGCCGTGCAAGGATATACGACGACTGACGGGATTACGAGACGTTCTGTGCGAGGCGAGATCAAGGA
This sequence comes from Rhabditoides inermis, assembly GCA_963966185.1. NCBI lineage: Eukaryota > Metazoa > Nematoda > Chromadorea > Rhabditida > Rhabditidae > Rhabditoides > Rhabditoides inermis. The sequence goes on along the minus strand of CAWZYM010000224.1, from coordinate 290,748 downwards.
AGTGGAGGTTCGCCCGCCACATCATGACTTGCAACGACGACCGATGGACGCGACGCGTGATCGATTGGAACCCGCCAAGGAAAGGCAAGGCCGGTCGCCCCCATCTACAGTGGAGCGACGAATTCAAGAAGACGATCCAGACCAATAGGAGGACCCTCGAGGAGGAATGGAAGAGTGTGGCCGCGGACGCTGATGCGACAAGATGGAAGAATTTTGCTTCCCGGCGCTACTCTGTGAATGATTGATGTTTTGAGTTATGATCACATAATGCGATACCGGATAAATGTTGAATTGAATTGATTTGAATTGAACAGTTCGATATGCGCAGATTTGTGTTAGTATTTGTAAACTTTTTATGCATGCGCTTTTGTTGAATTGAGCCAAGACAAACTGACTCTCTTTACGCAAATAAATGTGCTTTTGTTGAATTTCATAGAAATTTCATGTAATGGAAATCCCATCTGATTGTGAGCACCGTGCTCGCTTTTCGCAGCGGCTCTGAAAGTGCAGCGAGCCAGCCCGCAGTCGGCGGTTGTGGGGCGAGAGAGCGCGGCAGCGATAGAGCGCGCAGACGACGAGACTCCCGAATTTCTCGACGACGGGGACACGCTGGCCTTTCGCCTTTTGGGGGCGCGGGATCGCTCATAACTTTTTTCGTAGAAGAGATACAAAGTTGCCACCGGCCAGTAATCTGTCTTACGGAACGGTGCGAATCTAACTAACATGAATTGGATGAGTTCACATCATTGCTATTATGACCTTTGGATATCGTTTCTTGAAAATTCTGGCGCGAGCCCTATCCTAAGCCAAAAGAGAGGGCGCTGCGCGCCCTTTCTAATGTCTTTGTGTTTTCTTAGGGAAATGGAATAAAATCGCGGACATGCTGGATGTTCGAGGAACGTTTGGACTGTGCGAATCGAAACAAAAACTCTACTTGATCGGCGGAATCAGCCACACCACTCTCAAGAAGTATGTTCTATGTGAAACGACTAACTGTGATGGAAGCTTCATTAACACGACCGCTCATTTTTTTAAGCTCATCTATGATCTATGACCCCCTCTCTGATGTGTGGACGTATGGAGCACAGACAATCGAAAAACGGTTTGTGAATGTATGATAATTAGCACGCATTTCATCATTTATTTCTTAAAGATACAGGGGGCTATTCAAATAGCATACTGATCGTAAATTTTCAAATTTCGCGCGTTTCTTTGCTCGCCAAGAAAACACACGGTACCAGCTGAAAAGTGGGTTGAAATCACGTGAGAAATTACATAAAACATGCGGGTGCGCTAGGAATCAAACCCGGGTTAGTCACATCAGCAGCCGCGCATGCTATCCACAATACCACGAGGAAAAGTTTATTGAAGATATATTGAGTGCTGTAGATATACTCACGACACGCGCAGCTATCGATAGAAAGCGGGTTTGAAAATTTTGCGATCAGAGTTGCCGATGAGCGTTTCTCAATCACGATGAACCTTTGTTTCTCCGTTCCAATTAAAGTTTGTTTGTGTTTTTGTGGACTATAAATCATTAAAAATTGTTATAAATAGGCCACTGTAGAGGTCAGACTCAACTTTTGCTGGCAAAAGAGAAGATCTCAGAACGGCTGCGCACCCCCAGAAAGATCCCCGGAAAGATTCTCAGAAAGATCTCAGAACGCGTCCCTACCCTCAGAAAGATCTTCAAAAAATTTTTGATACATAATCGAGTCTGACCTCGTATTTAGAGCCGGTAGTGCAGCCTTGTTGGAAGGAACTGTGTATGCTGCTGGCCATGGATCCAAGGACAGCTACTCGGCTACTGTGGAGATGTGGGATCCGCGCACGCGTAAGCAGAATGCACAGACGACCACGTAATTGGTTCATTTCAGCGACGTGGCAGCTCACTACCCCGATGTTGACTCTCCGCAATCGCCCTCGACTCGTGTCTGCCAAAGGAAAAGTGTATGCGATCGGAGGAGACGAAGCACAGCGGGTCACGGTATGATAGCTTCTATTTTGAGTGTTTGAAATGCAATATTGAGCATATTTGCAAACTTATGTTATATAAAATGTTGAATCAGGTCGAGTCATTTGATGTGCGCGCGTTGGCCTGGTCGCATGAGCAGACAATCGCCGAGTGGCAGAGTAGCGTCTACTACGCCACTCGTGTCGATGACAGGATCATCACCGCCGTGGCCAAGCCTCGCTGGGCGGATGGCGTGCAAGTTATGGTGAGTGTGGTTTGTCTATTTGTTTCAAAATGATTTGCTTGTCGGGCGACTTTGTCGAGGCGCTTGTCGACATGGAAGGCCGTCAGCAGTTCGCATTCTGCGCTCTTGATCAGGCAAGTATTTTATAGCGGATATTGCATGGATGAGATATAATATTATTCTGGGAGATAGTTCGCCAGATTACGGTAGAAAATCGATCTACCCTCTAGTCGCATTCGATCTACCTTCTAGTCGTGAGGAGACCCAAGCGCGCGCTTTCAAACGATAATATCGATCAAAGAAGCCGGCATGCGAATCAAAGAGGCCGCGCGACACTCGACCATTGGCCCGCGCTGTCTGGCCTCTCTCGCTCGAAACTGAGTTTCGCCAACTGACCCCGGCTGGCAATAACAGAAACTATCCACCAGGCGGCGACTATAGGATGAGGAATACGACTGTACGAGGACTGACGGGAATGAAGGACGTGATGGAGATTGCTTGGAGGAGGAAGGCGAGCTGGGCGAGGAAGGTGGCCAACTTCAACAACCGATGGTCGCGCCGAGTAACTGAATGGAGACCGTTTGGACAGAAGAGGAGAGTGGGAGCGCCGTACGTGAAGTGGAGCGACGACTTGGAGGAGATGATGGAGCGACAAGGACTGAGCGGGGAGACCTGGACGAGACTAGCAAGAAGAGACGACTGCGACGAATGGAAGCGGATTATGCTCACGGGACCAGCTCCATAGCGAACCAAACCATTGGAATGTGTATAGAGATCCTGGATAAAATTTTTGATTTTGATTTGATTTGATTGCAATCAATTGATACTGGTGGTCAAAATCTACTTATGTACTTATACCTACTTTTTTCAGTGCCTCTTCGCTCTCGGTGGCCATCTGGCGTCAACTGGAATCAAAGAGGTAACCGACATCGTCTCCTGCCTCTCCCTGTACTGATGGTGACGACGAGTTTTTGAAATGTTGTACCCATTTTGTGTGTTTTGAGTTACATGCGTTCTCATTGTTGTACCTTTATTGAAGTGGATTCTTCATGTACATAAACTTTTATGTGTCCGCGCACGAATGTAGTTGACATACCGGCAAAGATCAGGTCTTCATAGTATTGGGAAATAATAATAATATGTTTATTCATAGTGCTTGTGGGGGGTATACACAGGGAGTAATACAACATAACGAAAGGAGAGTGTAAGCAGCCCCTGTCGACGTTGAAAGACCCCCGTCGACCCGGTACAACTACGGCTTTCCAGAGATCAGTATTTAAACTTGATCTATGCGGGAAGGCGTAGTCTCGCCACTCGATATGGAACAGAAGAGAGTGAGAAAAAACGGACCAGGTTATGCCGTTTGCCACCACTTCTCACAGAATGAGTAATCCAGCTTCATATTTTAGTTAAGATTACCTAGAACCTGGTTGGATCATTTATATGAAGTAGAGTTGAAATCGTTCCGTTTTTACTATGGAAGTTTATTAAATCATTTAGTCTCTTTCGGAATAGGGGTTTTTCATGAACAGAGACCACGTTACTTGGAAGAGAATTCCAGACATTAACAACTGTGTATGTTAAAAATGACTGTTCTACAGAAGTTTTTGCGTTTGTGAGTAATTTTAGACCGTTTGAACGTGTTCTGTATGATCTCGAAGTTGTGCTTGCTACAGTGAAAGGATTTTCTGATTTTATGTGACCATGAATGTAGCTATGCGCCAGTGACAAACTGTTTTTCATTTTCCTCAAGAACAATGTCTCTATAATAGGCTCGCACTTAGCTCAGGATTTTTCGTTGAAAACATTATCGTGGATTTTGACACTACAGTATACAAAACGAAATGCACTGCATATTGTTTTAGCCGTTCATATCTCTACTCATCAGATACTCTCACATGGCCACGTGGCGTAGTGGTAACGCTCTCGCTTAGGAAGCATGTGTCCGCGGGTTCGATCTTGGGTACCCACGCAATATTTTGTCAAATTTAAAACATCATCGAAAAGGTTCTCATCGTTGTCTAACCACCCTAATGTCTCTCGTGAAAAGAGTAGAACTCATTTGCGGGCCTACTATAGATCAAGAAGACGTAATCTATCCACGTAGCACATCTTAGGTAAAATTGCCTTTGTAAATTTACGTTGGACTTTTTCAAGATCGTTACAATATGATATGTTCATATGACATAACACTTCACTACCATATTCTAGTATGGGTCGTATTTTGTACATATAGAAGTTTTTAAATAGGTCTTTAGAATACGAGAATGTTTTGGGAACAAGAACTGATAGAGCCGAAGCTTTTCGTATCTGTTTCGATAAGTGACTCGAGGGGTCTAAATCGTAGTTTAATTGAATACCCAGGTCTCTGATGTTTGTCACTGATCGTAAGGACTGACCTTGACATGAGTAGGCTTTGTTCGGATTCCGTTTACCGAAATGCATACATTCACACTTGGAAACAGAGAGAGTCATCTGCCCCATGTTTAAAGAAAGTCGAAATGATATGTAAGGCTAATTCAAGTTTTATTTCGAAACCTGGTGTACCAGAAGAAAGATATAGTTTTAGATCATCAGCATACATCAGAAAATGACAGTTTTCAATGAAATCTCCAATGTCATTTACATATAGCAGGAACAAAAGGGGACCAACTACACTTCCTTGTGGCACACCAGACAGAACCTCTAGCCAGTCAGACAGCGAATCGTTTATTCGTACTCGTTGTTGTCTACCAATCAAATAATTTGTTAACCACCGCAAAAGATTTCCACCAAACCCGTAGGCTTCGCAGATTTGCAATAATCTTCGATGACATACAGTATCAAACGCCTTTGCCAAATCCAGATAAATACTGTCAACGATTCTATTATTTCCAAGTTCTTCTACTAAATAGGAGACATAATCAACCATCTGCGTAATGGTTGAACGTCCATCAAGAAACCCGTGTTGTTGTGGTGATATGAGGTTATTTGCCCATAAGTGAGTGCGCATTTCAAAAACAAGCATCCTCTCAAATACCCTACAGCTTGTACATGTAAGAGATATCGGACGATAATTGGTTACCAATGATGGATTTTCTTTTTTGTGAACCGGAACTACTATGGATTGTTTCCAAAGTTGTGGCATATTTCCAGTACTTAGGGTTTCCTTAAATATGATAGAGAGAGGAAGAGCCAGAACTAGTGCTAAAGACTGAAGTACGATACTTGGAATGCCGTCCGGTCCACATGATAATTTTCTTTTGAAACGTTTTAGATATTCATAAACTCTGTCGGGTTCCAAATCAAAATGGAGCAACTTCGTCTTTGTTTTGTCCGTAACTGAGAATGCGGCATTGTTATCGCGAGTGAAAACATCTGAGAATTGCTTGTTGAAAAGTTGCGCTCTTTCAAAATCATCAGATACTAAACGAGAACCATCCGAAATGTTGGGAATATCGGATTTTCCAGCCGTTTTATTCTTTATGTAATTCCAATAACCTGCTGGTGAAGCAGTTCTGAGAATGTTGCGCTCTCGTTCTATAAAATAGCAACGCACGTCTTTTTTGTATTGTTTTGTAGCATTTTTGTAAGCGTATATTTGATTTGGATCCCGAGTTCGTTTTTGATTATCATACAATTTTCGAATCTGAAGTTTCTTGTTTTGTAACCACTTAGGAAATTTCTTCGCGCTTGTGACTGTTCGTTTTGGTACACGTAGATCTATTGAATCTTGAATGTGTTGAATGAGTATATTGTACCTTTCGTCAATATCAGAACAATTTGAGAACAGTGAAACCCAGTCAACAGCTGCGAGATCATGACACATTGCGGTATAATCTCCTTTGCGGTAGTCAACAAATACTGTAGAAGAAAGTGTATCGCGTTGTTGCAGCATTTTCAAATTCAAATCACATTCAATCGATATATGATCGCTAATTTGGATAGATGGTTTCACGTTAAAAATAAGCGATGAATCGTTGGTTAAAATTAGATCAAGTATATTGTTTTCGCGAGTCGAAAAATCAACAAGTTGTCTAAGACCCATACTGCTACAAAAGTTTAGAAAGTCTTGTGATTTGCTGTCTGAACTAGCTAGAGTATCCCAAATTATATCGGGAAAGTTTAGATCACCGGTTATTATTAGAGGGCAATCTATGACAAGTCGGGCAATGAACGACTCTAGTTGTGAAACGAAATTTGCCGTGCTTCGTGGATGTCTGTACACCCCGATGATAATAACTTTTTCACCATTGGGAAACGTTATCTTTGTCGCAACCGCATCGAGATCAGACAGACTACATTTAGAAAGTAGAGTGGAACCAAGTGGAACCGCCGATGGAAAATTGGTATTGACTTCTCGTCACGTATCCAAATTTCAGTCAAAACCCCTATTGTGGAAAGAGACGAGAGAGACGCAGTGATTAAATGTATTGAATTTTTGAAACTTCTTATATTACTCACAAATAGACTAAAATATTTGTCTGCTGGATTACTCATTAGTGAATAGGGGAAGCAACCGTCACATTTTCGGTATCGCTCTTCCCACCCACCTCAGTCCTCATATCGCCTGGCTTTCTCTCCCGGTTCGAGTGGTGGGCCCGACCGCGCCTCCTGGAGTCCTGGGGACAGCATGCACGCTCAGATCGCGCACGAAATACCACTGGAATAGAGAGCGATCATTTACAGTACGACAGTAGTACCTAAGGAAACTATCCCTACGCCTATCCATGTATCCGATGTCGTCGCGGCAGAAGAGACCCAGCTTGGCACGAGACAGCGCTTCCTTGAGCTTCTGGCGACGATCAGGGGTGACGTCATCTCGCAGGTACAGCTTGATGGGGCGGGCTCCAGACTTCTTCGGGTTCTTCTCGATCGGGTGGCGGACAGCCTTGATCACGTTCTCCTTGGGGATACCGGCGTCATCCAATGCAGAGTGGACGGCAGCCAGCAGAGTCTCCTCGGTTTCTTTGTCGTCCTCCGGGCGCGCGACGATAACCAGTCGAGAATCGCGTCCTTCGTTCACTCTCTCCTTTTCGCGTTCTCCCGACGATACAAACTTCTCGTACTCAAAGTCGCGAGGGATTCGCGACATCACCAGCTCCACGTTGTCCGCGTCGTAGACCGAGATAGGGGTCGCGAGCGGGGCGGGCGAGGTAGCAGTGACGTTGGCATATGTCTTTTCGGTAGCGGCAGACTTCGTAGCCAGGTACTGGATCTTCTGCAGCAGGTCGGCGTGCACAGATTCGAAAGATTTCTTCATCGTATCCATTTCCTTCGTCAGAGCTTGAATTCGTGCGTCACAACCCACGCAACAAGGGGGAGGGTCGTCGGGCGGCGGGGACATTCGGCAGACGCAGCCGCTCGCGGGCGGGGAAATGAGCGGGAATGAAAATTGGGATATAGGGGAGACAACGGTAATAGCGGGTAGCGAGTAGAAGCAGTGAAGAATAACTGGTGTCCGCCTTGTCTTCAAAGCTGTCTTCCGAGTTCATACTCCATTCAATTCGCGTTCCCGTTATAAATGTTGAGTGAGACTTGGAGAGAGAGAGAGAGAGAGAGAGAGAGAGAGAGAGAGAGACAACTCGCGAAACGCGTGTACATGCATGTCACTGTCTTTCTTATTGAGCGCTGTTGAACCCAACTCACATCGGTCACATCGTGTCAGCTAATCTAATGTAGTTCCCTTCAACACATACTACATAATATTTATCGCTTGAATGTCACAGAGTGTCATGGCTTGTATATTTGGCGGGAACGTAGTTCTACTGTCTTATTATGTACTCGGGTATAGCATAATGGCGACATGTCAATGTTGTCTTTCTAATGCATTCTACAATTGTATGTATTATCGATTCACAGCGCGTAGCCTTGTAGACGGGCCGACTCGCGCAGCTCTGAAATAGCGTAGTGTTACGTAGTGCGGAACAAGTGTTTTGTTCTGCACTTACTGATAATCGCGTGGTGAATCTTCTTGCGGGCGCCGATCGTCGATATGCCAATGTCCTTCAGATTCTGCTCGTTGAGAAGAAGGAACGCGTGCATGTCGATCTGTAAACAACGTAAACAAACAAATAAACTTCACAAACCTCCTGGTCCCTCAGATTTGGCGTGTATTCACTGCATGCCAACTGCGCGAGTACCATCGCCGGATCGGAATACCTGTAGTATTTATTGATTATCGATTCATTAATCGACTTATGATTTAACCTTGAAATATCCCACTCCAAATCGGAAATCGACGGGGAAGAGTCGAAAATCGATGTAGACGCGGAGAAAGCTGTATTGATTGATTGATTGATTGATTAGACATCTTATCAATGTTTTCACCGTTTCTCCTCGGCGCTGCGTTGAACGTGGGAATGTAACCGCCTCCGCTGCCTGAACAGTATAACAGTATTCTCTCTTCTCTCTCTCTCTCTCTCTCTCTCTCTCTCTCTCTCTCTCTCTCTCTTTCTCTCTCTCTCTCTCTCTTCCCCCCTCTCTCTCCTTCCCTCCCTCTCTCCCTCTCTCTCTCCCCTCTCTCTTTCCCTTTCTCTCTCTCTCTCTACCTGCTCCTCCACTGGTGGAGTAGCTAGCGAGGGAGCAGTCCTCATACTCCTCCTCCTCCCTCACAGAACACAGCCCCACAAACGAGTGCTGGAACTGAAAGGAAGCAATTTTTGATAAGGGCTTATGTGTGTTTAAAAACCACTACCACTTCTATCCACTATCTCATACGTTATATAGTATGTGTCCATTGAGCTTTGTTAGTGTATGTAAGGTAAAACGTTTTTTTAATAGTGAAACGTAATTTATTTGACAACTCACCCCGTTCTCCCGCTGCACTTCCCTCGTCGGTGGGGAAAGGACTGTCTGGGTAGGAGCATCCGTCGACAGATCCAACATGCCCTGAGGTGGTGCACTCTCTCTCCCTCTCTCTCTCTCTCACTCACTCTCTCCCATTCTCTCGCTCACACTCTCTTTCTTTCTCTCTCTCTCCCTTTCTCACTCTCTGTCTCTCTCCCTCCCTCTCTCCCTCTCTCCCTCCCTCTCTCCCTCTCCCCTCTCTCTCTCTCTCCTCCCCCCTCTCTCTCTCTCTCTCTCTCTTCTCTCTCTCCTCTCTCTCCCTCCCTCTCTCCCTCCCTCTCTCTCCCTCTCTCTCTCTTCTCTCTCCCTCCCTCTCCTCTCCTCTCTCTCTCCCCTCTCTCCCCTCTCTCTCCCCTCTCTATCTCTCTCTTTCTCCCCTTACCTTCAACAGATCGGCTGGCAGTGAGCAGCTGAATCCATAGCCCGCCCACTGATCGGTGGGGTAGCGGGCGCGGGGGGGAGAGGGCTCGAAGATGGCCTGACAGGGGGGGGGTGAGAGAGAAAGGAGAGAGAGAGTGAGAGAGAAAGGAGAGACAGAGGGAGAGAGAGAGTGGGAGAGAGAGAGGAGAGAGAAAGGAGAGAGAGAGAGAAAGAGAGAAAGAGAAAGGAGAGACAGAGGGAGAGAGAGAGTGGGAGAGAGAATGAGGAGAGAGAAAGGAGAGAGAGAGAAAGGAGAGAGAGAGGGAAGAGAGAGAGAAGAGAGAGGAACGGGGAGGTACCTGGTTCGCCTTTTGCAGCATCTCTTCTCGCGATGGTCGGGTAGGAGGTGGCCAGGGCTGAAGTTTTTCCTTTTCAATGACAACCAGAAATTTGAGAACATGCGATATTATTTCATATGTTTATATCAAAGTTTATATCAGAATCCCAGATGGTCACTTATTTCTAGTACCGCCCTGGTCCGCCTGGGGTCGATTTTTACGAAAAGATCGTGATATAACGAGTACCTTGTCGATGTGTTTTGCACTTGCGAGGAGTGAGTGTGCGATGGGAGAGTCGTCCGGGTCCGGCGAGCGGCAGGACTGAGAGGAAACATTGCAGCTATTCAATCATATAATCAAAATCAAACATAACTGTGTCGCTCGACTGGGTTCAGTAACAATCCAATCCGCGGATTAAACTGCCCACTATGCTAGTTTCGGTCTGTTATGGTATACAGACTGCACCCACTACCCTACCCCCCCCCCCCCCCCTACCATAAACACTAGCACACACGATCACACCCATTTCCTTATGATTACTTTTACAATCAGATGTATTTTTCCCCTCCTCTTGATTCTAGAGTGTTGTTATCGAGACGTTACCGTGGTGGAAACTGGTGCCTGCCCCAAAGTGCATTGCCTCCTCATGCACTCACTCGGGTTCCTCCGCCCGCTCTCCCACGCCACCTCCAGGCAGGGGTGGGTGTTAGTTGAAACTGCTGGTCTTACAGATTGATACGCACTTATTTGTTGCATTGATTTTTTTCTTCATTTTTATCATATTTGTGTGTGTGGCACAGTGTGAACTGTACTAAATTCTTATGATTACCTGTGCTGTCATCTGAGCAGTTGTGTGTGCGACTGCGGCGGCGGCTGATGGTGGGAGGGGGAGGGGGTCGAATGGGGGGAGGGAGGAGGGCGAGCAGATCAGCTCGCGCACCACAAGGGCCACACACACCTGCTCCTCCAGACACTTCAGCACAACTGTCTGCAAAAAGTTGTGTTATCATCATTTATTTATTGCATATAAACAATATTATACGGATCAAAGGTACACTTACACACTTGCATGATCACTATTATGGGGCATTGGAACACTTCAATCCTCCTACTCTGCAGCGATCCTCGATCACGTATTATTTATTGCTTTCTCAAAGGCAGGTTGAAACGTGCGTGGGAAAATGAGGTAAACGATGGTAGCTGAATAACTCACAGCCTGCTCGGCTGTCCTCTGCTTGATATGTACTCCTATGGCATGGTCGGTGGACAGACGATGCACATCCAATCGGGAGGCGAGTGCGAGGGGAACATCCAGGTGGAGAGACAGGGGAAGCACACCCTTGACAACAGTATTTTGTGTTTGAACAATCCAATGAGCAGAGGGGAGAGAGCGGAGAAAGAGAGAGGGGGGGGGAGAAGGAGAGAGAGTGAGTGAGTGAGAGAGAGAGAGAGATGAAGAGAGATATGAATGGGACCACCCACGATGACGCTCCTCCTCGCGGCGAGCACAGCGGGCAGAGTGCCGATCAGTCCGACAGCCGGTCGATCGGGGGTGGGAGGGTGCAGGACGACAGAGTGCGACAGACACACAGAAGACAGGCTGCAAGACGAGCATTGTCACTGTCATAGTTTAAGATTGCTACTGTCATAGATAAAGATTGCTACTCAGTTGAGATATAGATTATTCCGAACTGCGTCTATTCTATAGACGGATTGCCACATTCATGTATCTTGTAAGTTAAGTTACAGGATTGCTCGCTGTGAAACAAAAAGTTTTCTGGGATCGTAATAAAGTTATGAAAAAGTCGAGGGTCTCTGCTTCGACTGACTGACCGTTGTGTGACGGTGGACTGCTGGAAGAAAGGCACGAGGGACGCGCGGATGTCGACGGTGGTGCGAATGATCGGGTGCGGACACTGAAAGAATGAGACATTACAAATCCGTTTGTACATTGCCAGTTCTTTTGCCGCACGACTTACTCAAAAAAGAGGGATACTCAGTATTACACTTAGTACCGTATTCCGTATACCGTATGCCATTGCTCTATGCCTATGCTGTCTTGCACTGCACTGTTTCTCCAAATGTAAACGGTAATAAACTTAATTAATAATAATTATTATTATTATCATTATTATTATTATTATTTTTATTTTTATTAAAAACTTTTTCAAGAGGCTTTACCTGGAATGCAGCGGCGAGCCTTGCCACACTATCCGAGAGGGCCGCCTCCTCCCCCGATGTGCCGCGCACTGTGCAACACCACATGTGGTCAGACAGCTGACTGCAAGGGAGGTCCCCTCTCTCCTTCTCTCTTTCTCTTTCTCTCTCTCCCTCTCTCTCTCCTTCTCTATCTCCTTTCTCTCCCATTCTCTCTCTCTCTCTCTCCTCTCTCTCTCTGCCACTGTATTCAGAAGAGAGAGGGGGGGGACCAGGGCACCACGTACCGTATCATGATGGCGACTCCCCCAATGGCTGGCGGGGGTTGGAGGGGGTGCGGATAGTAGTGGGGGAAGTCAAACGAAACAACCACGGGGCACATGTCCTGTGCAATTCGTATTATCTTTCAAAAGTACTTCCAAGTAAAAGTAGTTGGTTTGTACTGTTGTCTCAGTTGAGCAAAAGGACTGACATGTTTTCAATGGAGACATGTGCCAACAGGCTCTCTCTCATACCAGTGCAAAGCGGCCATATTATAATGAACGCGTTTACGAAGTTATGCAGTTATTATCTGAAAGCACAACTTCTGTTGTATCATAACACGTCGAATAATGCTGAGAGCCTGTTTGCACATGTCTCCATTGAAAACATGTCAGTCCTTTTGCTCAACTGAGACAACAGTACAAACCAACTACTTTTACTTGGAAGTACTTTTGAAAGATAATATCTGTCCTTTTCTTAAGTTTTGTTTCACAAAATTACATTTTCATACACGTTCGCGATTCGCTGCGAGGATACCGACGCGCACCCGCTATTCTCCTCTCTCTCACTCACACACTGAGGGGGCGGGGCGAAAGCGATTGTCCGACGCCCGCCCGCCCGAGCGACCGACACCAATCTCAATCCGCACTCGAATGCGGACTCTCCGTATCTCGCTTCAAATTCAATCAAACTCAATACAACTTTCTATAACTCTATCGAATAGAGATGTGAATGCAATGTAACAATGGAAATCACTTCAAAATGAGGAAAAGTGCTTCATCCGGGAAAAGTCGTTTTTGAGCATTCTAGCGCGCGGGGACATCCAGTACAAACGAGAGGGCGCTGGCGCGCCCTCTTTAATTAGAACTACTGCTACAGCTATGTGCTTTCTAATTCTGGACTCGATGCTAGCTCTAAGAAATTCTGACAAGACAACGTGTGAACTGAAAAAAAAGACGGAATCAGCGCGAAAGAACGCAAGAACCGATATTTGGAATACACCTGGAACGTACGCAGTGTTATACAAAACAGTTTTTATATTAATGAAACGTAAGTACTGACTCTCAGCTGGCGACGCGCATGCTCCACCGACACGGCGCTGCCAGAGATCGACACCTGCAAGAGCTCTCTCTCTCTTCCCTCTCTCTCCCTCACTCCCTCTCTCTCCCTGTCTCTCCCTCCCTCTCTCTCTCTCTCTCTCCCTCCCTATCTCTCTATCTGTCCTTCTGTCTCTCTGTCTCTCAGTTCTCTCAGTTCTCTCGCCCTCTCTCTTTCTCTCTTTCTCTCTCCTCCCCCTCTCTCTCTCCCTCTCACCTGGTCACTCTTCGTGTGTGGCTCGCTGAACTTGTTGGAATCGGGAAAGTGCACATGACATCCCGTCGCACGCATGATTCTCTAGAAATTTTTTTTATTTTTTTTCGTAACAAGATATTACTCCAACTTTGTGCTAGCGCATTTATGCCACTTATCTGAAACGTGTGATGGGTATGATGATGATGATATAAAAAAAGCATCACGTATTACGATGTACTGCTTCATTTCAGTAAGGATCTGGTGGATAGTGAATAGATTGAACTTGTAACTTGTAACGTATAGAAACGTACCTGCACCCCGCTTCCTCCCTTTCCAATAATGTGCGAGTGGGAGAGGTGGTGGATCTCGATCTGGGAGGCATAGTCAATAGTGACAAACGACCAACTATACTTTCTATATAGAAGAGGAGAAACGATCGGGCAATGTTAAATGTTGATGTTACACAGAGAAGAGAGAGAATAGAGAGAGAGAGATAGAGAGAGAGAGAGAAGAGAGAGAGAGAGAGAGAGAGAGAGAGAGGAGAGAGAAGAGAAGAGAGAGAGAGAGAGAGAGAGAGAGAGAGAGAGAGATGGCACGTACCTTCATGGTGACCCTGTCCCTCCTGACCTGGAGGGTCGCCAGGATGAGTTCTCTCGCCTGCTCGATCTGATCCAGTGAAGACGCCAGGATCTTCACGAATGGGTCTGCATCAAGTAATTTTGATGCGATTTTGTGTGTATAAGATAATAGGAACTTTTAGGGTAGTATGTTTAACTCGGGTCATACCAAGGTTGTATTACACAGTTCTTCCGATTCCATACTTCTTATTCTAGTCTTGAAACGTATGTATTGTTATTGTTATATATAAATAGTTCAATGAGTTAAGTCAACGCAGTCGTGATTATCTTTTAAAAGTACTTCCGTAAAAAGTGTTGTTTGTGTTAACCTGATTCAAGAAAAGCGCATGCATATATTATTAATTTTCGAAAAATCAAATCGTAAACACCTGAACATGAAAACTAACACAAACTTGCTCTTTCAAACGAATATAGAATAGTTACACGTAACATTCAGAATAATACGATTGTTTTGTTTATTTAGTGTTTTTTGCGGTTTATTATTTATGGTTTATCAGTAAAATAAAATGTTATTCGTGATGTTGTTTGACTCAATGTTTCAGGTATAAAAATGTCAAAAAAAATAAAACATGGAATTATTCAACATTAATTATTCAAAAATTATTCAACGTTTTGAAAGAGCAAGTTTGTGTTAGTTTTCATGTTCAGGTGTTTACGATTTGATTTTTCGAAAATTAATAATATATGCATGCGCTTTTCTTGAATCAGGTTAACACAAACAACACTTTTTACGGAAGTACTTTTAAAAGATAATATATGTCCTTTTGTTGAATTTCATAGAAATTTTCTCTCTCGTCTTCATACATGTAACATGTTCTTCTCTCATTATTTCATCAATTTCATTTCAAATTTATTCGATATTTTCTCGTTCTCTCGTTCTCTCCTTCCATTCCTTCCCTCCTTCTCTCCTTCTTTCCTTCTCTCCTTCTTTCCTTCTCTCCTCCTCTCCTTTCCTCCTTCTCTCCTCCCATTCCTTCCCTCCTTCTCTCCTTCTCCCCTTCTCTCCTCCTCTCCTCCTCTCCTTCCCTCCTTCCTTCTTTCCCTCCTTCTTTCCTTCTCTCTTTCTCTCGTTCTCTCTTTCTCTCGTTCTCTCTTTCTCTCGTTCTCTCGTTATCCCTTTCTCTCTTTCTCTCGTTCTCTAGTTCTCTCGTTCTCTCGTTCTCTCGTTCTCTCTTTCTCCCTTTCTCTCTTTTCTCTCTTTCTCTCGTTCTCTCTTTTCTCTCTTTTCTCTCTTTCTCTCGTTCTCTCTTTCTCTCGTTCTCTCGTTCTCTCGTTCTCTCGTTCTCTCGTTCTCTCCGTCTCTCCTTCTCTCCTTCCCTCCTTCCCCCCTTCTCCCTTTCTCTCTTTCTCTCGTTCTCTCGTTCTCTCGTTATCTAGTTCTCTCGTTATTTCGTTTTCTCGTTCTCTCGTTCTCTCGTTCTCTCGTTCTCTCGTTCTCTCGTTCTCTCGTTCTCTCGTTCTCGCGTGTCTCCTTCTCTTCTTCTCTCCTTCCCTCCTTCCCTCCTTCTCCCTTTCTCTTTTTCTCTAGTTCTCCAGTTCTCTCTTTCTCTCGTTCTCTCTTTCTCTCTTTCTCTCTTTCTCTCGTTCTCTCGTTCTCTCGTTCTCTCGTTCTCTCGTTTCTCGTTCTCTCGTTCTCTCGTTTTCTCCGTCTCTCCGTCTCTCCTTCTCTTCTTCCCTCCTACCACCCTCCTTCTCTCTTTCTCTCGTTCTCTCGTTCTCTAGTTATATCGTTCTCTCTTTCTCTTTCTCTTGTTCTCTCTTTCTCTCGTTTTCTCGTTTTCTCGTTCTCTCGTTCTCTCGTTCTCTCTTTATCTCGTTCTCTCTTTCTATCCTTCTCTCGTTCTCTCGTTCTCTCGTTCTCTCGTTCTCTCCGTCTCTCCTTCTCTTCTTCCCTCCTTCTCTCCTTCTCTCTTTCTCTCTTTCTCTCGTTCTCTATTTCTCTCGTTATATCGTTATATCGTTCTCTCTTTCTCTCGTTCTCTCGTGCTCTCGTTTTCTCGTTCTCTCGTTCTCTCGTTGTCTCGTTGTCTCGTTGTCTCGTTCTCTCGTTGTCTCGTTCTCTCCTTCTTTCCTTCCCTCCTTCCCGCCTTCTCACTTTCTCTCTTTCTCTCGTTCTCTAGTTCTCTCGTTATATCGTTCTCTCTTTCACTCGTTTTCTCTTTCTATCGGTTTCTCTTTCTCTCGTTCTCTCATTATCTCTTTCTCTCTTTCTCTCTTTCTCTCTTTCTCTCTTTCTCTCTTTCTCTCTTTCTCTCTTTCTCTCTTTCTCTCTTTCTCTCTTTCTCTCTTTCTCTCTTTCTCTTTTTTCTCTAGTTCTCTCCTTCTCTCCTTCTCTTCTTCTCTCCATCCCTCCTTCCCTCCTTCTCCCTTTCTCTCTTTCTCTCGTTCTCTAGCTCTCTCGTTATATCGTTCTCTCTTTCTCTCGTTTTCTCTTTCTCTCGTTTTCTCGTTTTCTCGTTCTCTCTTTCTCTCTTTCTCTCCTTCCCTCCTTCCCTCCTCCTCCCATTTTCTCTTTCTCTCGTTCTCTAATTCTCTCGTTATATCGTTCTCGCTTTCTCTCGTTCTCTCTTTATCTCTTTCTCTCTTTCTCTCTTTCTCTCTTTCTTTCGTTCTCTAGTTCTCTCGTTCTCTCTTTCTATCCTTCTCTTCTTCTCTCCATCCCTCCTTCCCTCCTTCTCCCTTTCTCTCTTTCTCTCGTTCTCTAGCTCTCTCGTTCTCTTTTTATATCTTTCTCTCTTTCTCTGGTTCTCTGGTTCTCTCGTTCTCTCTTTCTATCCTTCTCTCGTTCTCTCGTTCTCTCGTTCTCTCCGTCTCTCCTTCCCTCCTTCCCTCCTCTCTTTTTCTCCTTTTCTCTCGTTATATCGTTCTCTCGTTCTCTCGTTCTCTCGTTCTCTCGTTCTCTCGTTCTCTCTTTCTCTCTCCCCTTACTAAATTCCTACTGATCGCAGCCACCAAAGTACATCTGTCTCTCTCCAAACAGCGTGCTCTCTCGCGTGCTCTCGCGCTCGCCCGCCAGCAGAGGGCTAGCTATCAGCTAGCGTGACTGGAAACGACACCCACCCACCCACCCACCCACCCACCCACCCACACGCTGGCCTTTCGCCTAGTGCGAGTGCGAGATCGCTCATAACTTCTTTCGGAGAAAAGATACAAAGATGCCGTCAATTAGTGATCTGCCCTATGGAACCGTGCGAATCTAACTAACATAAATTGGAAGACTTCACATTGTTGCTAACATGTCCTTTGGATATCGCTACTTGAAAATTCTGGCGCGAGCCTTATTTTAACCCAAGAGAGAGGGCGCTGCGCGCCCTCTCTAATGAATCGAAAAAAGAAAACACTAACTAAACCTCACGTACCCTTCTTTGTCTTGGCTCCGATCTTGAGTTTACTCGGCCAGCACACTTCGGCCCCGGAAAGGGACTGAACCTGAACACAGGAGGAGTAGTGATAAAACTTCACAATAGTGATAAAACTAGCACATCCTTCTATCCAAATACGCATTCTGTATGTACTTCCTTCTATATTTCTCTTCTCATCACCAACCTGCTGGAAGAATGACTCTGCCGGAGGGAGAGTGATCGAAGTGCCCGGCAGAGAATCGCATGGAAATCGATAATAAGTACTAAGTACCTACTCAACATGTATACAGAACTCGCTACTCACAAAACCAGCATGGACAACAAACGAAACGTATCATTGAAACGTACCGGTGATCATAGCCTCTAGCCTTCTTCTGTCCACCTGTACCCGGTGTTCGATCCGTCCATCTTCGAGTATCACATTTTGGGGAGAGGAGAGCGAGGGAGGGGGAGAGAAGCGCATCCTGCAAGCACATGCAGCCATGGAATGGACTAGTCAGTTATTGCATGTGTACTCCCTGATCATTTCGGCAAGAAGCAAAGAAGCCATGGACTATTTTGTTGTCTGACTGATCTGTGTCATTATGTAGTCGATTATATGTATAGTAAACCCAAATGGTAATCCGCGAGAGAAGGGAGACGGAAAGAGAGCGTTCTGCGAGGCTCTATGGACTATGCAGTAGTTGTACATATGATCGGATTCGTCATCTTTTTGTCTGTATGAATGGTGTAAGCGCTTGATAATGATGAACAAAAGAGATCTATCAACTGACGGTAGTTGAGTGACAATTTCACACCAGTCTGAAACGTACTCAAGTAAAATATACGGAGATCATATTATAGATAATTGAAACACTTCATCATTATCTTTCATAGGGGCAAACCATTGTAGCACTGACGATTATGACCCTTTCACATTCGGTTGCAACGTAACGACAAAAACAAACAAACAACAACAAACCTTTTACGGGCATAGGGTCATCGGAAACGGAAGTTGCGGCGCGCGGTTTTCTCGACTGTAGAGCGTGAACAGTCGATACATTACAGTCACACATCTGCCCCTATCAAATATCGACCCAATCAGTCGACCATTTCCTTTCTGTTGTCGTTTTATCATTTCGTCATCACCACCTTCTTGGGAAGTCAGCTGATTCTTTGTAACAACTCTTTTATCGTCGCGATATGTACGCGTTGTCTATACACAATCACACATCGCTCTGGAGAGAATACCGTATTTACAGATGACAGATGTATACCGTACGCTGAAAGTGTCTAACAGTAATAGTAATGTGGGGGAAACCCACGTAACCAGCACGTGTGATTACGATGGTGAGGGGTGAGGCTGGTAGACGACAGTGATAGTCAAAAGTAGGTGTCCTGAAAAATGAAAGATACAGTGGCTAACGTTCGCCGAACATGAGTTCTCAGGTGCGTCCTAGGCTCTCCGCTCCTAGTAGGTAGTAGACTGTGGGTGAAGTTATGGGGTGTGTGTGTGCGTTATTCCCTTTTTCTAGCGGTCCGTGCTAGACGGGGAGACAAATAGGCTCCTCTCTGGGAGACGCTCGTGTCCTCCGTGCCGCCTGTCATTCTCTTCTCCTCAACAACATTCATTCGGGCAATGAGGAGTTTGACATAAACTACCATTTTCTACCATAAACTACCATTAGGACTACGTCTGTCGTGTAAAGGGGCCGCGCCCGCCTCGCCGCCTTATTCCCTCTCTTCCCCTCGACCCGCCGCCATGCTCCATCGTCCCCGACTACCTCCCCGACCCACCTGAGGTAACCAGCCTTCCAACTCGGTCACGACCATCTCCACTCTTCAGTGCTCGACTGAAATGTGCACGCGAGAGCTGTCGATCAGCGTGCGTGCGTGCGTGCGTGCGTGTGTGCGTGCGTGCGTGCGTGCGTTCGAAAAGAAGAGAGTGCGTGCGTGCGTGTGCGGCTCGCATCCGTGCCACAACGTGCACCACTTGGTCCAGGTGCGTGTTTAGTCTACTTTTTGTTTCGTTCATTGTTTCGTTCAGTTTCCACCGGCTTCTCCCAAGAATATCGACGTGGGAGAATTCCTCCCGTTGACCGCACAGCTCGACTTCAAGTTGGAGGGGACGACGGATAAACTGGAGAAGGGAGAGATGGCTGGACAGAAAAATGCGGAGGCGGCTGTGCCGAAGTCTGCGGCCGAGAAGTGTCCGGGCAACGGAAACGGATGCGGGAAAGGACGGAATGGGTTCGAGTGCGGAGAGAAGGGAAGATGTGGCACACTGTCTCGATGCGAGCATGGCCACAGCTGATCTACAAGAAGACTATCGTGGAAGAGAAAGCCAAGGAACAGAACAAGTTCAAAGGATTCCCATCAACGTCAACGTCGACATTGGAATGGAGAAGGTCGGAATAATGTGGTGCAGATCGAAACTTCGGCAATCGACACAAACGAGTGAGTTCAGGAGTAGAGGCTGCACGACTATGTCCTCTCTTTCAGGATGCGTTTCTCGATCTGCCGGCGTTGCAAAGGAGTGAACGTCGACCCGGAAAGAGCGTTGTTCGTCTACCGCATGCCCGGATTCGTGTCCGATTTCAAGTCTGACAATCCTATCCCCGAAAAATAAAAATCAGATTTCTGTTGCTGTTTTATTATTTCCCTTATCAGCCTCTCCGGGCTGCTCCGCAGCCCTCCGAGGCTTGACCGCAGGGCCAGTCTTCAAAAGACGAACTTGCTCTCTGATAACTCTGGCTTAGTCCTTGGTCCTGCGGGCCAGCGTCGGAGGGCTGCGGAGCAGCCCGGAGAACACACGCTCACCTGATTTTCTTCCGTAGAAGCTTCTGGAAAGTTCCAAAAAGTTGATTACGACAACAGGCAACTCGAGAGTAACAGAAAAACAGTAAAAAACGGCTTAGACTATTGATTTTTCTTACTGTAGTGTACTGTAGGAATATACTGTTGGATACCGTAACCCACTGCGACATGATCCTCAACCCTTGAGGTGTTCATTGGTATAGGAATAGGTGATTGGGACCTCTGACCCTTTGGCGCGACAGGAGAGTCTGGACATACACACACCACGTTAGCGCTTTATTAAGGAGTAGGATAGGATAGGGAAGTCTGCAGAATAATTTGTAACAATTTTATCGTCGCGATATGTACGCGTTGTCTATACACAATCACACATCGCTCTGGAGAGAATACCGTATTTACAGATGACAGATATATACCGTACGCTTAAAGTGTCTAACAGTAATGGAGATGCTAGTAATGTGGGGGGTGTGGGGCAAGAGAGTCCGTCCCGTGATGCTGAGAGAGAGAGAGTATCGAGTCGATCGATATTATCGATCGATTATCGATTAGTGGGCACGGGCGGGCGAGGTGGGGTGCTTGTTGCCTCGGCGACCCATCAGTCGAAACATCACACAGTACTGCTTCAGGTCACTGCAAATGATTTCATTCGTCTCTCTCTCTCTCTCTCTCTCTCTCTCTCTCTCTGTCTCTCTCTCTCTCGCTCTCTCCCTTCTTTCTTTATCCCCCCCAATATCATCACGCGGGGGTTTGGTTTTGGTTGATCAGAAATGAGAAATCATTGCATGACCATAAGTTTTCTCCGGAAGGGGCGTAGTCTGCGCGTTTTTTTTGCGGATCGCATTCCCGTCGCAGCGTGGTGAAATACAGCCTGGTCTGGTAGCACAGTGATTTCTGATTTCGCGCCGCGCAACTTTCATCCAAGCTACGCTCTAGGGGAAGACTGGCGAAAACAGTATACTGCACGTTTTGTGCGATTTGACACGTCTCGCGTCTGGGAGAAAGAGAATGAACTACACTTCACATTACACATCTTATTAGTAGCACAACAGACAGGGGAATGAAGGAAACACTGTGCTTTGTGCCCTGCGCATGTCTACTTCCTCTGCTTTTGCTTCACGAAAATCGGAAGTTCACTCAGAAGTGAGCAGAAGATGGGATTGCGGACAAACACGAACTCTGATCATTGCGAGCATAGAACTATTAACAATCAACACATGCATAGATTAAAATCCCATGTGAGGCACTGAGTGGCACCCAAACTAACACGTTCTCTCCTAAGTTGCATCCATATCTCACTTCTTGGAAACTCTGGCGCGTGCCCTACCCTATCCTAAGCCAAAAGAGAGGGTGCAGCGTGCCCTCTCTTTTGGCTTAGGGCGAGTCCCGCGTGCGCACTCTTTCATACTTGCCGTCTTACAGTCAATCAATAGTTCTTCCCACACGTTGATATATATATATATATATATATATATATATAAACGCACGTGAGTCCGGCGTGTACTGCGCACTCGCACATGTCGGCCGCCTGCTTCTTCCAGTGCATCTTCCGCATACACGTCCGGAACCCGTTCTGCGCCTTGTCCTCCAGAATCAGCGGCTGGCACCTCAAATATCGATTTATTGATTTATGGATTACACATTTGACGTGTGTTGTTGTTTTGTAAGGTGTGCGTTGGTGATTCACCCCACAAGAATGGCATGTTTTCTCAACTTTCAAGTAGTTTTGTAATCACCCCCCATAACACTCTCTCTGGTTTCTGGAAATAGCGTTTGCCCTTGCCACACCGAATGCGTTCGTCAAACCAGCTCGACCTTGTGTATCGTGGAAACAGTTCTATGAACACTGCGTTTTCGTCGTCGGTCAGTCGCCCCTAATTGTTTCTTCGAGAGCCCCCCCCCCCCTCTCTCTCTCCAATCTCTCTGAACACTGAACCCCCCAAACCGAGAGATGAGAAGTGGCAATGGTGGTTCTCATCTCTTTTTCGATGTCAATTGCACCCTTGACATGTAACCAGTTCGCAGTGTCATAGATCATAGAGAGAGAGAGAGCCGAGACTATTCGATGGTCAGACAGTGGGTAAACTAAAAAAAAGGGGGAAGAAAGCAGACACGCATTATATGAAATTGCTAGCGATTTGTGGAGAAAAAGCCACTCGCAAACTGGACTGTGTACAAGAGTAGAATGTAGCCAGGTGCAGTATGTACCGTAAAGTAAAAATATTGTAAAATAGACTCACCCCTTGCGATCGAAGCAGAATCCACCGCGGTTCTTCTCGATGAAACAGTCCTGAAAATGGAATATAAAGTACAGTATGACACAAAACTACAGTATCCGAAATAGCATAACCCCACCGTACCTTGACGCACTTGGCGAACTCGCCTGCGGTGTCAAGGATCTCTTTGATCGGGGCGATGATCGCCTATAATTGTATTGAATTTACATTAATTCATCGACATTTCACATGCTCATTTCTTCCCTTTCAGCAACGCAAACCACTACACTTTCTGAAATAAATGACAAAAACTGAACTCATCTCGTAGGGTTTTGCTATTGTATAAGTAAATAGGTAAAAGTATGAGTAAAGTATTATAGGTAAACATGTAAGCCCCGCCCACCTGGAGAGTGTTGGATCACATGGATCACATCAATTTTCTGTTGTGTCACTGTATCGCTAATGCGCTAATCTCTCGAAGACAGATAATTGTAGCCCCCTTGTTACCTGGAGGGTGTTGCTGACGGGTCGGCTGAGCTTCTGCTCCCCGTGGTGGAACAGGGCGGCGATGTCCGTGCGAGGAATGGTGTGCGACGGGTCGTGGCGGGGAAGGCAGCTGGGAGGGGGGAGTGAGGGAGGGAGGGAGGGAGGGAGGGAGGGAGGGAGGGAGGGAGGGAGGGAGGGAGGGAGGAAAGTAGAGAGGGAGGGAGAGAGGGAGGGAGGGAGGGAGAAAAAGAGAGAGGGAGAGAGAGGGAGAGAGGGAGAGAGAGGGAGAGAGAGATCATTACCCCTCGACGCGGCTCTCGAAACAGTCGAGGAACGAGTTGAGGATGTCGTTCTTGTTGTCGAAGCACTGCCTGAAAATCGATAAATCAGTAAACTTATCAATAACGTTCAACTCACTTTAGGCTCTCGGTCTTGTCGGTGATCTTGTTGAAGCGTGCGAAGCATGGCTGCGCGCACGCCTGAGAAGTATTGATTTATTGATTTATTGATTCAATCAAAAATCGATATATTGTTTATGTTCACCTTTGCCTGTGCCTTCATTTCAATTACGCACTCCCTCTGCTCACCGCAAGCACATTGCCTCACCTGAATGAGTACTGTAAATGATAAAGGTATACGGTAGGTTTTATGTTACAATATCTCGCTAATGCGTTATTGATATATAGTAGAAAATTGAATATGAGATTTATGAGGTGAAAATTGAGCGAAGCTTACGCGAAAATTGAGCGACGCTTAATAAAACGTAAATCTTTATCTGGCCTGAAACGTACCACGCCTCCAGTCTGTGATTTCCTCAGAATTTCGCCAGCGTCCCTGGATACCTGAAAAACGGAATACAATTATTATTCAAATCCAAAATCACTACCGAAGCGTCGTTCATTGAATGGAAAGTGAAACCGCCTGGATTATATCCCCTTTCTATGTGAGTGTCGCAAACCGTTTCCATATAGGATGAACTGACTGTATTCACTTCGAATCTGGTTTCACTTTCACAGTAACCACGTGAAAATACATGTGTAAGTGACTGGAGTTGTTGATGCGAGTGTTTGTTACAGCGAGTTGTTGCTACCGAGAGAATCGATGGAAATCGCAGGGGAGCCATTCACTTAATTTCACCATTGTACCGGTAATCATTCGCACATAATCTCGAATCACCTGATCCAACACGACATCATCTATCGCTTGTGCGGCCACCGAGAGAAGAGCCACTGTGCACAGGGCGCGGATCATTCTAGAAGGGTGTGATCAGAGGAATCAGAAGATCAGAACAACACGCAAAACGCAGACGGGAGCGCGGGTGAAATGGAAAGAGAGAGAGTGAGTGAGTATTGTGGCAGACCGCAGAGTGGGCGGGGCCGAGCGGTCAATGCGCGCACCCCCCGAGAAACCTCTCTGCTACGCACCAGTGAGGCACCAGCGGTATTTTGGCGCTGTTTTGTAGTGTGGAGTGGTGACGACACAACAAACTAGTTCACCAGTGACAGTAACATTAGAGCCCGGTGAGGGGAGAGCATCGAAACGGCGACAAAAGCGGTGAGTCATCGTTGTTGAGAGAGAAGGAAGAATGAATGAATGCGACTTCACTGTGAACATCTTTTATTGTGTACACCGTTTTGGCCGCTTTTTTTGCACCACCCTATTGTCAGCTGGTATGTCTCTCTCTCTCATTCTCATCTCATCAAGGTTGAACACTGCGATTCGAGAAGGAGAGGGAGAGAGAGAGAGAGAGAGAGAGAGTGAGAGAGAGAGAGTGAGAGAGAGAGAAGAAGAAAGAGACGTGCACTACAAACTAGACAGACAAACAGTTCATCGAATACGGATAAAAGATAAAACGCCGTAAAGAGCTGACCATCAAGGGTTCAGAGGACGGAAAAAGACGTGTTTATCTCTCTCTCTCTCTCTCTCTCTCTCTCTCAAGGAGAGAATGCGCAAGACCGCATGACGTGATGCGTGACCTATTCCACCACCAATTCCATCCAGAAGTGAAACGGTTGGACCAAGGGATTCTGTCTTATTTTCTTTCGTTTCAAACATTTATGTTATTCAAATACGTGCAAATTTGGTCAATTTAAGCGCTGTGCAACTGTTGTTGTCTGCCGGTAAGTTAGTATTAAATACTCGGTACTAATGTCATAGTTGTTGTTCGGGGGTACGGTATGCACTAAGTGAATCACTCAACGTCGAAAGTTATCCAGAATCGCATTCGATAAACACACAAGAGACACAAGTAAATGTGACAGATTCATGAAAGCAAATAAAAGTGCATAATGAATTGATTTTTATATTTGTTTGCGAGTGCATTTTGCCTTTGTTTCTCTAATACTGAAGTTTTTTAGAAAGGTTTTTATTATATATTTTTCTGTGTTTGTCACTAAAGTTTTAAGAGTTTGAAATAAATCGTATGATGGAAAATCAAGCGAGCTATATCGATATCGCATTTTATCTCTTCTTCTCTCCCTCTCTATTTCTCTCTCTCATTCTCTCTCTCAGTGGGCAGTGAGAAAAGTTGTTGGTTGGTGAAACAACACTTATGAAAAAGATAAGGAAAGGTGAATGGTTGATCATTGAAACAAAGACAAACGTGGAAATGAATTCCGGCTCACAAGAACATGTGAAAACAGGTTTTCAACATGGCTTTTGCTTGTCTAAAATAGTGTTCCGTATCCGTATTCGTACAATGTAGAATCTGAAGATATAGTTAAAATTTTCGCTACGAAGTACGATCCCTCCGAAATTACGCATATGCACAATTCTACCGTTTATAGTGACAGCTTGACCTGTCTTTCTCGTTTGCAGAAGATTTTTATCTGATGATATTAATGATGAATTTTATCAGAAGTCTTTGAAAATGATTTTGCAGAAGTGCACACGGGGCTAATTCGGGAGGTTCCCTACTCCCTAGCCTTAGAGAGGTGGTATGGCGAGGATAACCAGTACTAGTTGTAAGTTGTTATCGTACCTGTGCACTACGAATACGTGATTCACTTTTTGCCATTCTCCCACCGGCAAACAGTTAGCGAACAATGTGTGATAATCATTGCAGAGCATCATTTCGCGATCAGAATCGTTTTCAAGAAGTGGTTAGAGGGCAATCGCGAGTAGTTTGAAGTGTTTTGGAACAATCAGTTGGAAATGTTGAAAAATCCGGAATCCCTGACCGTGTCTTTAGATGCCATCATTTCTCGCGGCAATATGCGGTGGGTCGGCTGTTTAACATGGCTGCTTCTCGTAGCGGGAGGTCTTGCCAAGAAGGTAGAATTTTAGAGTAATCGGTTGCCCGATAGATAATCAAAATTTATCATCAAATACTTCCTTACAGGAGCCGGATCAGGAGATGCAGAATCGCTTCCTCGACTGGGAGCGCTGCCTCTCGCATCCGTCTGTCGATGTGCGTCTCTCTCTCTCCCTCTCCCTCTCCCTCCCCCCTCTCTCTCTATCTCTCTTTCTCTCTCTCTCTCTCTCATGTTTTCCCACCCAGGAAGTGGCCGACTCGGGCCGCCAAACAGTGCGAGTGATCACCGCCCGCAGAGGTGCCCACGTCTACCTGCCCTGCTTCCAGTGGTAGTCGATCGATTTATCGATTGATTATCGATTGCTTATCAGTCTGTCACCGTCGGAAACAATCGAGATCGAGACGGTGTGGCGTCCGCACGAGGGATTCATCGGCAAGCGACTGCGCAAAATGAAAGACTACTTCAAAAGGGTGGGCGGGTCTCGCCGCGAATGTCGGAATACCGTACTCCGTACTTTCAGGTACTCTTCGACACCGCCGAAGTGGACGAGGATCCATGGAAGTTCGAGTGGGAATTCGCCCCGATGAAACACACCAAGAAGGTTCCGGCGCATAAGTAGGCTACTGTATGATTACAATCATATCATGTTTGTATAGATGGATTCCTCTCACGAGCAACTTCAAGAAGGACAACGAAGTGACCAAGCTCTATCAGGGCCTCAAAAAGTATGAATTTCGTTGGTTGATTCAGACAAAATTAAATTGAAATTATTCAGCAAATACATTCGCCCCTACAACGAGTCAGTGGTGGTGGACGAGTTCTATCAGCTGATTCTGCGAGAGGTGCACGCCTTCAAGCGGACCGGATTCTACAGGTGGGCGTGACGTCATCCTTTCTATAAATGACGTCATCGCCAATCAGATGCATTCACAAGAATGAGACGACAAAGCACGAGCGACTCGGACAGACGTACTTTCTCGATGTGCTCACTGCGAAAAGGACCAAGACGGTATAATTTTTTCTTTCCAAATATTCAAACCCTAAAACCCCAGATCTTCAACCCCAACGAGCACGTCCACGCGATTCCGCAAGTTCACATTCCAATCGTAAAAACACACGGACTGGAGAGCTACGCAAAGGTAGCTCTCTCTCTCTCTCTCTCTCTCTCTCTCTCTCTCTCTCTCTCTCCATTCCCTTCCAGCCCTCCCCTTGGACACCCTGCAGCTCCTGTGGCCCATTGCGACAGACCGGAATCATACCCGAACAGCAGAGGAGCATCGAGTGCTATCTCAGGGTACTGTAGCCTGAACAAAGATACGGTAGTTACCGTATTCCAGAGAGACCCGTCCACCCCGCTCCACCCAGACGCCCAATTCCACTGGATATTCGGAGAGGTGCCATGTGCGTATTCAAAGTACAGTAACCCGAAAGTGCATGTACCGTATGGCAGGTGTGTCGTCGGTGGTGCCGCTCTCGATCAGGCGCATGTTTGAGGACGTGGCCGAGTACATCCAAGTCAAGTCGTGTCTGGTCAGTATCTCTCTTACTGTCTCTTTCATCCTTCCCTGCAGGTGGAGTGTCACACAGAAGACGGCCACGACAGGGTCATCCATGGCATCGACGACTCGGGAGAGAGCAAGGTCAACGGTGCGTCACACACCCCCTCTCCTCCCACAGACTCCTCTCAGACCTCATCCCTGCCGGCGACTTTCTCATCGGAGAGGTCCTCCCGCGAATCACCCCACCAGTCATCAGGAGAACTATCAGGGTGGGTGGACATGAAACGTTTATGTACATAAACAACACGTGAAAGAACAATAAAATACATAACAAGGGAAAAAACATATAAACTATGTATGAACAAAGAATATGCGTATTGAGTAGAGGGAGAGACAAGCGACGGCATCGGTAACAGCGGATGTAGTCGACGCATCAGGCACGAGTCCACCAAACGCAAACACACACTGAATAAAAATCGGTGTTGATCGAACATGAAAAAGAAAATACATTCGATACATTCCCATTAAAACAACTCTTTCTCATAATAGTATTCTTTTCGAAAGTATGGCTGTGAAAATGGGAGTGGGGTGTGAATATGAAAAGATATCGGCACACTTTCTGGTTCCGAGGTTCCGACTCAAGTCAGCAGAATAAATATCCATCACCGTTGATAGTAATTAGGAGGGAAGTCAAGATAAAAGAACAAAACGATAACGTACCTGATCAAGGGCGCAGAACGCAATCTCAGCGCGAGCAGACATACCAGCAAGCTCTTCCCAGCAATCACCCGTTTGAGACAGCATCTGAGCGACATTATTTCAAGAAATACACTGTGAAGACGCACCTTGACGTTAACACCCTTCCTCCAGCTGGACTTGGCCATTGCGACAACAATTCGATCGTCGAGAGTAGTCGCGTAGAAGACCGAGTGTCGATCGACTATAGTAGGCTCTACTAACCACGCCGACGCTCGCACATCGAACGATTCTATCTTCAAAATGTACATATGAACGATCAATTGTCGTTCTTGTTCACATACCGTAACCTGTTGCGACTCGTCTCCTCCAATCGCATACAGTTTTCCGTGAGCGGAAACAAGGCGCGGCCGACAGCGGGGAGTCGACATTGGAGTCGTCAATAGCCACGCAGCTAAAACCCCGCTATCTCACGTCTGAACGCAAGAGAACACGATTTACCCGTTCGCGGATCCCACATCTCTACACTTGTCGAGAAGCGGTTCTCGCCACCAGCTGCGTACACAACACCGTCGATCAGAGCAGCCCCATCAACACTAAATTGAGAAAAAAGTTAATGTTTTGACATGCAATGTATCTATACCGCTGTTCTTTTGTGTGTGCTCCATATGTCCAAACATCAGCGTGTGGGTCATAGATCATACATTCGCTGGAAGTACATGAAATGCACGGTCTAAAGCATTACACAAGAACGAACCTACTGATATGACCCTTGCTGATTCCGCCGATCAAGTAGATGTTTTGATCAGATGCGCAAAGGCCGAACGATAGTCGGTCATCCAGCATGTCCGCGATTCGTGTCCACTCCCCTAAAGTGGCATGCAACTTGAATCGAACTCCACTTGCATTGGATAGTAAAAAATAACTCACTTTCAACAATGTAGACTTCTCCGTTCTTGACATGTTTGGTCCCATCATTTCCTCCCATCACAAACAGACTGCCATCGTGCGAGCATGCGTTGAACCATTTCCTGTTGAAAAATCATTGTTTGTCGCGACCTGCGGTCACGCCAACTCCTTACCATGCGTTTCTACAGCTTGTATTTTGCCAACTCTAGAACATACATATACCCAGAGGTGCATCAAGCTGGAGGAAGTAAGGAATGTCGCGACCAGAGGTCACGCAACTCTAAAATCCTCAGAAGTACGCAAACTAATGTAATAAAAGACGACTATTGTGAATTAGTATTGTTCTACTTTTAAGCAGCTATTATGTTCAAAAAATGGTAAAATTCCCGAAAACACATTTTTTCGTATTTTTCGACATTTTGGCAATGGGGCGCGCAAAGAATGTAAAAATTTACAATATTTTTTGACATTTTCTTGGACATTTTTCTGCATTTTTTCGCTATTTTTCGACATTTATTTTGTATTATTTTACATTTTTTGGGAACTTAATAGCTGCTTTAGCGCGCATACTTTGCCTGCTCAGCATTTACCAGTCAATTTGAGACACGCTAATTTCCTTACTGAATATCAGCTCGCGCAGTGAGTGCGCTACGCAGTGCAGACTAGTGTCCGACTCATACTCATACTCACGAGGAGTGTCGTTAGAGCCACACCCTCGGATCCGAACCAAATTGATAAGATACCTTAGTTAGGACCCCAAACATCGATTTAGGGTGTTACTTTTTCTTACGCGCCATATACGTTTCCAGTACGAAAACGTACAGGGCTGGTTTTTAGCTACCTCATACCCATCTCTGGCTGATAGAGAACGAGCCGTTGTGGCCTAGTGGTTAGCGGATCAGGCTGTCAGAGAGGCTGGGGTTCGAGTCCGCGCACACGTTTTTTTTGTTTTGCTAGCACTTTCTGAACTTCGCGTTTCTAGTTTATAGACAGAACACAGATAACAAATGTTCATGCTTTGTTATAACAGTTTCCAAACTCGGTTTCATCCTATCAAGTGTTTGAAGTGCACTAAAACGGTATTAGAAGCAAGTCACACAGAAAATTGTCCAAAAATAGACTAATTTGTAGTTACAAACAAATGAAAGCACATCGCAAGAAAAAAACTTTAAGTCCATGTCCAGAAAGTGCTGGCAAAACAAAAATCGTGTGCGCGGACTCGAACCCCAGCCTCAGTTCTGACAGACTGATCTGCTAACCACTAGGCCACAACGGCTCGGTCTCTGACCGCCAGAGGTGGAGTGAGGTAGCTAAAAACCAGCCCTGTACGTTTTCGTACCCGAAACGTATAGGGCGCGTAGGAAAAAGTAACACCATAAATCGATGTCTGGGGTCCTAACTAAGGTATGTGTGGCTCTAACGACACTCCTCGTCAGGCCTACCTAATGGTGGATACCTAAATTATCGCAGAGACTATGTGAAGACTTTGTATGTGTGGAGACTTTATATAATGTGTGTGAAACGTATCGTGTGAGACCCTTACTATGAAACAATGCAGACCACATTTTTCAATTATACACATTGATTGAATCAATCAATCAATCAATCAATCATTTATCCAGAATCGCTATATCCTGACTATACAACAAGTGCATACGGTACACCACTAGGGCTAAGCGCTGGGAGAAACACAGTTTAGCAACGGGGATGGTAGGGTCGAAGGTCGAAAGTCGATATTAGATCGATATTCAGTCGATAATCATTCGATTTCCTTTCCATAATCCATTAGAATTAGATACCATTATAGACGATAGTGGGGCTCCGGGTGTTCCTTTCCTTCCATTATAATCCACAATAGTGTACCTCCACGGGCTAGGAAGACAGCGTTCTCATGAGCTATTCCCCGCCTTGCTCAAGGGTACTGGGGGAAGATCATTTCGACCCGACCGCGCGATGCGAGAGAGGAAGAAATAATAATAATAATAAAAATGGGGAAAATCACAGGCCACAATGGGGAAAATCACAGGCCACGATACAATGATACAATATATTCCAAATACTAATACATGTAATTCGTAGCATCTGGTAAAACCGAAACGTATGGAAATTAGCTTTATACTGTACTGTGAATGAAGGATTGTTGTCTATGAGACTACTTTATTATTGCCACTGAACGACGTCGAAGGACTTTGGATTCAAGAAGATTCGACTGTGATGTGGACTATAGACTAAACCGTGCCCCCTCGACGGACTGACGGAGGAAGGGCGGAAGACGGATCGCCCAGAAGATGATAGAAGTACAACAAGATTCTCGTGAGTGATGATTGGAAGGGCGGAAGACGGATCGCCCAGAAGATGATAGAAGTACAACAAGATTCTCGTGAGTGATGATTATTGTAGCAGATTAGTATAATCCCGTGTAATGTATTGTCTGATTATCGATTAAGTATCGATTAGTGAGCCGTAGTGCTACCCCGAGTTTTAGCCCTGTGACGTGGCCTGTGATTTTCCCCATTGAATCGTATGATTCCCCGTTTTCCGATGATACTTCCCCGTTGACTCTATGCCTTGTGTGCACCTATTTCCTCATATTCTGACTTCGTTATTTGGTTTGAGCGAGTTCCACTGATTCACTGATTTCCCGAGATAAATCACATAGTACCGTATCGTGTTATGGATGTGTGCGTGTGTGATTCTGTGCTTATAACCCATACAGCTCGTCTTTATGATGCGACATTGTTTGTGGAAAATGAAAATCCGAACCCCCCCCCAAATCTCACCTCTTGTGTAACATCTTGGGTGCGTCCATCCATTGTCGTTGGCTGGTAGGGAAAGGGAAGAAGTTGAATCTGCGATCGCCGCCCCAACCAGCCATGTCCTTGCGCTGAGTGAACGACGTGTCTGCACAACCGCTCACTGTTATTAGCGCATACTGAAATATGAGTGCTCATGAGCTCATAATCATGAAAATGGGAAATTCAAACAAACAAATGTCTATACACAATCACCGTGACTGCGTCGTGATAGATCTGCTTGCACTTGGCGTCTCCCTTGATGAGCGGGTTCTCCCCGACAGTGTAGATGAGGAACTCCTTCGGCAGACTCGGAAGACGCACCTGGCCGAGCAGCCTGCAAAAAGGTATGTAGCACCACATTAACTTTCATAAATTGTCATACCTGTGGAGTGCCTTCTTGCGCCTCGCCTTATCGAGGCCGACCCATGCAACAACGGCCTTGTAGATCTCTTCCTCCCCTCCCACACACACGCAGTCAGCTGAAAGCATTAAAGCACCATGACAACAAAAAAAAACAATACACATACCCGAGATAAGTTGCGTCAACTGTTCCTCGGTGAGGGTGAGGATCGCGTCGGACTCGATTAGCTTGCTGCTATGGGTAATTGTTCTATCAATAATATCCACAGCACCAACACGCACTGACCCGAAGTTGCGGGCAGCAAACTGATGAGCTGCCTTCTCCAAGTCAGGGCAGTTGTAGCGGACGGCAACATCGACGAATGAGAAGCAGTTGGACACGGAGAGAGCCGACATCAACAACCTACGATCGATTGATATCAATTTAATCAAACCTTCAACTTAAATTACAATAGAAATTACTTAATAGTAATCTCACTTGTTACACACCTCCTTCAGATCGGTCATCAGCAGGTGATCTGCTAGATGCAGCATGTCCGTCACATTGAAGCCATCTAAACAAAAACAACTCAACAACAACAACAACAACCACAACAACGAAACTCACCGATCTTGATGTGTCCAGTGTACATGTATTGAGTGATGTTAAAAAGGAGATCTCCATCAGCGTCCTAAAAACAAAAACACAATAATATCTGCAACCACGTTTTAAACGTGCCTGCAGCATAGCTCGTGCAGATGTGGCATCGTCGAATCCGGAGGAGAACAAACGGCGGAAGTAAGGGGAGGCGGCAGCCAGCACATTCCGATGGGCGGGAATCTGGAAGGAAGGTTGGAGTATATCCAGACATGTGGTGCTGACCTCTCTCTTCTCTACAAGCGCCTTCTTGGCCGCCCCTGGTTCTCCTTCGCCGGAACTCGCCTCGCCTCCACTCGAGACGAGGATTACGTCACATAGCTCCTTGTTCCTGAAAGTACAATTATACCAGTACGACCCAAATGTAACAATACTAATAACCGGCGACCACAACTATCAAACTGGCTAACGGGAAGTAAACGCACAACACGAACTTCAAACTCACTTCCACATGTCGTTGAACATGGCGAGAGTGGAGTTGGCATAGTTCTTGTTCTCGAACTCGTAGTCCCTAAAACAAAAAAACAATACAAACATCCAATATGAAATATTCAGAATATATAAACATTTCGCTCGCCTCACCTGATGACGTCAATCGCCGGAGACTTTGACCCTCCCGTTACCGGTGGAGCCATATTTTCCAACTATGGAAATGACTGAAACTGCAATAAACATATAATAATAAACATGAAAAAGATGCGTTGAAAAATTAAAAATAGAAAAACTAAATGGAGTGCTAGTGAAAGAGACTTGAAATGCTCATTTGTCACCGTGCACAATGAAAGTCGAAATCATTTTGATGATAATGTGTCACAGATCAAACTATTCTCCTATCGTAATTCTAAGCGAGCGTCAAACATCAAATTATTTTGCTATCGTAATTTTGAGAAAGTGACGCAGATGAAACTATTCTTCTATCGTAATCCCAAGGAAGTGTCGCTGATCAAACAATTATATTACCGTAATCCTAAGGGCATGCCGCAGATAAAATTATTCATGCGAGACTATCGGTACTCCTTCTGTATATGTGGGTAATACTATTGGATGGATGGGTATCGGGATTGTTAGAGCAATAGTAGAATGACGCATTAAAAGAAATTGTTTCGTTGAAATGATTTTGAGAATAATAATAAAATTGAGGCCATCGAGGGTGACCCGTCTATCATCTCTTGTGTTCGCGACCCCAACTCTCGATGGGGAATGTACTGGAAAAGCGAGAGATACAAGTACATGAGCACAATGCGCATAGAGGTATGCTCTCTCTCTCTCCCCCTCTCTCTCTCTCTCTCTCTCTCTCTCTCTCTCTTCTCTCTTATTTCATTTGTTTAATTTTTCATATTAGGAACATCACGCTGTTACCAGTTTGTTTTGCTTATTTATTGCCCTCAGGCGATCCACCGCGGTCGCGTATTCATGGACGATCAGATGCAGATAGTGTTCACAGATGTACACAAGGATGACGAGGGAGAGTGGTAGTGAGTATTTCTCTCCCTCCCCCCTCTCTCATCACTCTCTCTTCTCTTTCTCTCCCCCCCCCCTCCCCTCTCTCTCTCTTTCAGCTGCTACAGTTCCGAGCACACCCTCCTCGGCTCGTTTCGAATGACGCCACAGAAGAACAGCGCGACAAACGAGGTAAGAGAGTAAACAAACAAGTGAATAACAACAACAACAACTCTCCCACAGATCATTGCTGGTGTGCACATGGGCATTCGATTCGCCGCTCTCCTTCTTATCGTCATTCTCATCGGAAGCCAGCTCATCAAATGATTAAGTGTATTCACAGATCACTTTGTTCAGTCATTGTTGATTAAATGAATAGATTCATATCTGTGATTGACTTAATCAGCGTTCATGAATGGGAATTTCCAATCAACAAAGTTGAAAATATTATCGCAACTTCTGAATGTGGCAGGTCAACGTTCATGAAACTATAGTTCTATACTCGCAATAAGTTGAGTGCGGCGGGGTAGATCAGAGGAAGACGGTGAGTCAGCTCTCCGCAATAACACGCGAAACAAGAAAGGCAGACGGTTATGGCACCGTATTTCGAACTGCAAGCGAGGTAGATCGAAAACTATCGCTCTGACGCAGGCTATATTGTCACCTGGAAACCATCAAGGAAGAATGGCACTGACGAATCGAATCACTCACCGGCGATGAGATCCGAGTGGGTCGACTTGGACACGAAACGTTTATGTACAATATAAACTCTTCTCAACTCCTATATTAAAACAAACAATTGCAAATATGCAAACAACACTATAAGTGAATAAAGGGGAACACGCATTCAGTAGAGGGAGAGGCAGGAGACAGTGTCGGTGATGACGCTGACTCCAGGCGACGTGGAGTAACCCCCGAAAACGAAGAGACACTGAACTCAGAAAACTAGAATCGCGAGATGCACCCAGCAACACCCCCATGAACATGAACTCACCTGGTCCAGAACACACAGTCCAAACTGACTGCGGCCCGAGAAACCAACAAGGTTATCCCAGCAATCGCCCGTTGGAGACAGCACCTTTGAAATAAACATGAATATACACGATTAGATACATATACCTTGACGACAACGCCATGCTCCCAGTGAGGCTTGGGAACGGCGACAAGGATGGTGTCATTGTGACACGTGGCCTTGACCGACTGACTTCTCCAATTGGTCACCGCAGCCTCAACGGTCCACACCCCAGCGCGCGTGTCAAACGACTCCATCTAGGAATACATATTGCTATAATCCAGGCGTGGTCAATCTCCTCGAAAACTATTTTCGAAGAAGTTCGAAACAGTTTAAAGTAGTTGAAAGATGTTTAGAGGGGAGTAGTTTGAATGTTCGGTATGGCATATGATACCGCACCGTGACTCGCTGTTCCCCGTCTCCTCCGATCGCGTACAGCTTTCCGTTAGCAGACACGAGATGGGGTCGCTGGCGGGCAGTCAGCATCGGAGTCGTCGGCTGCCACGTTGCTGAAAGACCAGTTGCCGTGTTGTGTATGGTGGGCAGGTCGACTGACGCGTGCGAGGATCCCACATCTCCACGCTGGTCGAGTAGTTGTCGCCGCCGCTCGATCCATGACCAGCCGCGAACACCACTCCTCCCACACTTGCCGCACCATCAACTCTGAAAGATAGTAAGTACTGAAATTGTCTAGGCGTGATAGATTAGCGAGACGGTACAACCCATACCGTGCTTCTATCGTGCTCGCGCCATAGGTCCAGATGTCAGAAGCGGGATCATAGATCATAGTCGCGCTGAACGGAAAATTCACGCATCTTCAGTCCGCACTGATCAATTACCTATTCAATTGTTTTGCGCTCAATCCGCCGACCACATAGATCTTCCCGCCGGTGTCGCATACACCGAACGAGCTGCGGACGTCCGGCATATTCGCAGTTCCACTCCACTCGCCTACGAGAAACACTTCGGTGTGAAAATAACATGGAAAAGCATATAGGTGAGTACTACATTTCATGAAACCACAAACAAAATTTAACCACGACGACCAAATGTCAACTTAGTGTTAGAAAAATAGAACGACAAACCAGTCGACGGCACGTAAACTTCCCCGCTGTTGAGATTCTCGACTCCATTATCTCCTCCCATAACAAACATATTGTCATGAATCGAGCACGCATTAAACCATCTCCTGAAATCGTAGTTGTACACATATTATAATTGCATCGTGCAAAATTTACGAATTCACACACAGTTGGAAGACAAATGTTGAAGTCAAATAACACCGATTCTCATAACTCACCTCTTGTGCAGCATCCTGGGCCCATCCATCCACCGAGTCTTGCTGGTGGGGAAGGGGAAGCAGTTGAACTGACGATCGCGGCTCCAACCCGTCATACCGTCCCGTTCCGTGAATGATGTGTCAGCACAATCACTGACAAACGCGAACTGAAACATGTATGAAATGCAAAGAAGTACTTGAATGCAACCATAATCATATACCTAACACACCTTGAGGGCGTCGACGTAGATGCTCATACACTCCGCATTTTCCTTGATGAGCGGCTCCTCTCCGACAGTGTAGATGAGGAACTCCTTCGGCAGACTTGGAAGACGCACCTTGCCGAGCAGCCTACAATAAAATAATGTAGCCCAAGAGTAGCTTGCGGAAAAGGTGTCATACTTGTGGAGTGCCTCCTTGCGCGTAGCTCTGTCGTGGTTGACCCATGCAATGACAGCCTCGTAAATTGCCTGCTCTCCTCCCCTCACACACAAGCGGTCAGCTGGAATCAAATCAATGAAACAAGAGAAATCAGTAAGACAAACGTACAAGAGAGGAGCCGAGCGAAGTGTTCTTCGTTGAGAGCGAGGATCGCACCACACTCGATCGCCGTGCTGCAATTATTATTTTTAGACCAAAACGATTATCAACAAGCACACTGACCCGAAGTTGCTGGCAGCAAATTGATAGACTGCCTTCTCCAAGTCGGGGCAATTGTAGCGGACGGCAACATCGACGAATGAGAAGCAATAGGACACGGAGAGAGCCGACATTAACAGCCTGCAATCAACGGGTAAATCAATGATAACACGATTAATCTCACTTGAC
Source organism: Rhabditoides inermis (assembly GCA_963966185.1). Classification (NCBI taxonomy): domain Eukaryota; kingdom Metazoa; phylum Nematoda; class Chromadorea; order Rhabditida; family Rhabditidae; genus Rhabditoides; species Rhabditoides inermis. Next base: position 253,109 of record CAWZYM010000224.1, on the reverse strand, counting down.
ACACGCCTCCTTCAGATCGGGCATCAACAGGTAATCTGCTAGATGCAGCATGTCCGTCACATTGCAGCCATCTTAACGAATAGTAATAATAAAAACAACAACAATCAAAACAACACAACCCACCGATCTTGATGTGTCCAGTGTACATGTACTGTGTGATGTTCATTAGAAGATCTTCGTCAATGTCCTAAATAGTAACACAAATTTTTGCAATTTTCGTATTTTTTTCCATATATAGTGCGTCCCCCGTTTGTACAAAATGGGGGATAACTGCGAGTTTGTATCACAATTTTGATACCGAATCAGAGCACTCTATTGGGAAGAAGCATCCATTATTATACATGTTGAATTATTTCGCTAGAAAACGGTTTAATATTGATTTTAATTTTACCCAATTTCATATTTTGCTATTATTATGAATACCAGACCAATATTTCCAAAATTTCGAACGTAGAGGTCCAGTAAGCGGTTTGAAGAAGCTACCATCCGAAAATTGTAGAAAAATATTCATGCGTTAAGGAGTTATTTCCGTTTATCGATCACGACTTCAATGCGAAATAGTCTAAACTACGAAGACGTTGTGTACTCGTTTTTGCTTGAAGCTACATATTGGTACACCCAATGGGAACAATCCCTCGCAATTCCATTATATTTAGATCACTTTTCAGAATATGACGTGGTTACGGTAGTTGCTGCATTGGTGACATAGTTCATTTGCCTACATTACGTATGCAATTTCATCCCGTTCACACCGCTAACCGGTCAAGAAAGTGGAAAATGAACTAGCGAAACGCGTCTGGAATCTCAATTTATCAGTCGGAACTGTGACATCTCGTATTCCATTTTTCGTTTTTGCGGACCGCGAAAACGGGGGATCCACTATAGTTATAGTCAGAATCTGCAAGTTAGCCCTTGGCTATGCGCTCAGCAGCCACCGCACGCGTTTAGTGAGACAGACATGGCTTTCCTCTTTTATAGTACTCTCTTCGCGTCTCTGACCGTGGGAATAGAGAGGCAGGGGGCACAGGGGCGCACTTTCTGGTTGCGAGTTTACGTACCTGCATCACAGCTCGTGCAGATGTGGCATCGTCGAATCCGGAGGAGAACAGACGGCGGAAGTAGGGGGAGGCGGCAGCCAGCACTGCTCGGTGGGCGGGAATCTGGAAGACTGGTTCGAGTCTATAATAGGCTCGCACTTAGCTCAGGATTTTTCATTGAAAACATTATCGTGGAAACATTATCGTTTTGAACATACAGTATACTGAACGAATTGCAGCATATGTGTTTTTGCCGTTCATATCTCTACTCCGCTGGACCTCTCATATAACCACGTGGCGTTGTGGTAACGCTCTGGCTCATCAAGCAGCGGCTCATCAAGACATCAATCAGTCCGCGGGTTCGATATTGGGTACCCACGCAAAAACTTGTCAATTTGAAAATATCATCGAATGGGTTCTGATCTTTGTCTAACCACCCTCATGTCTCTCGTGAGAAGAGTGGAACTCATTTGCGAACCCACTATAGCCAGGCATGTGGTGCTAACCTCCTTCGCAACTCGAGCTCGTGCTTTCTTGGCCGCTCCGGGTCCTCCTTCGCCGGCACTCTCACCTCCACTCGAAACGAGGATGATGTCACACAGCTCCTGGTTTCTGAAAATGCAATTATACTTTCATAGTATATTCAAAAGTAACAATACTAATAACCAGCGATCACCAAAACGAGCAAACTGGAACGGAAAGTAACACACAAAACGAACTTCAAACTCACTTCCACATGTCGTTGAACATGGCGAGAGTGGAGTTGGCATAGTTCTTGTTCTCGAACTCGTAGTCCCTAAAACAAATAACAATACAAACATCCAATATGAGATATTCAGAATACATAAACATTTCGCTCGCCTCACCTGATGACGTCAATCGCCGGAGACTTTGACCCTCCCGTTACCGGTGGAGATGGAGCCATACCCTCCAATTATGGAAATGACTGAAACTGCAATAAACATATAATAATAAACATGAAAAATATGCGTTGAAAAATTAAAAATAGAAAAACTAAATGGAGTGCTAGTAAAAGAGACGTGAAATGCTCATTTGTCACCGTGCACAATGAAAGTCGAAATCATTTTGATGATGATGTGTCACAGATCAAACTATTCTCCTATCGTAATCCTAAGCGAGTGTCGAAGATCAAATTATTTTGCTATCGTAATTTTGAGAAAGTGACGCAGGTCAAACTATTCTTCTATCGTAATCCCAAGGAAGTGTCGCTGATCAAACAATTATATTACCGTAATCCTAAGAGCATGCCGCAGATAAAATTATTCTCTTACTTACCATGCGAGACTATCGGTACTCCTTCTGTATATTATCTTTCAAAAGTACTTCCAAGTAAAAGTAGTTGGTTTGTACCGTTGTCTCAGTTGAGCAAAAGGACTGACATGTTTTCAATGGAGACATGTGCCAACAGGCTCTCTCTCTCATACCAGTGCAAAGCGGCCATATTATAATGAACGCGTTTACGAAGTTATGCAGTTATTATCTTAAACGCAAAACTTCTGTTGTAACATAACACGTCGAATAATGCTGAGAGCCTGTTTGCACATGTCTCCATTGAAAACATGTCAGTCCTTTTGCTCAACTGAGACAACGGTACAAACCAACTACTTTTACTTGGAAGTACTTTTGAAAGATAATATCTGTCCTTTTCTTAAGTTTTGTTTCACAAAATTACATTTTCATACACGTTCGCGATTCGCTGCGAGGATACCGACGCGCACCCGCTATTCGCCTATCTCTCTCTCACTCACACACAGAGGGGGCGGGGCGAAAGCGATTGTCCGACGCCCGCCCGAGCGACCGACACCAATCTCAATCCGCACTCGAATGCGGACTCTCCGTATCTCGCTTCAAATTCAATCAAACTCAATACAACTTTCTATAACTCTATCGAATAGAGATGTGAATGCAATGTAACAGTGGAAATCACTTCAAAATGAGGAAAAGTGCTTTATCCGGGAAAAGTCGTTTTTGAGCATTCTAGCGCGCGGGGACATCCAGTACAAACGAGAGGGCGCTGGCCCGCCCTCTCTAATGTGGGTAATATTATTGGATGGATGGATATCGGGGTTGTTAAAGCAATAGTAGGATGACGCATTAAAAATGAGTTGTTTAATTTATATAATGTTTTTGAGAATAATAATGAAATTGAGGCCATCGAGGGTGACCCGTCTATCATCTCTTGTGTTCGCGATCCCAACCTCTCGATGGGGAATGTACTGGAAAAGAGATACAAGTACATGAGCACAATGCGTATAGAAGTATGCTCTCTCTCTCTCTCTCTCTCTCTCTCTCTCTCTCTCTCTCTCTCTTCCCTCTTTTTTCATCTGCTCATGTTTTTCCAATTCAGAACATCACGCTGTTACCAGTTTGTTTTCTTGTTTATTGCCCTCAGGCGATCCACCGCGGTCGCGTATTCATGGAAGATCAGATGCAGATAGTGTTCACAGATGTACAGGATGACGAGGGAGAGTGGTAGTGAGTATCTCTCTCTCTCTCTCTTTCTCTCTCTCTCTCGCTCTTTCTTTCTCTCTGTCTTTCTGTCTTTCTGTAAATAACAACAACAATCCTCTCGCATATCATCGCTGGTGTGCAATGGGTATCCGGTTCGCCATTCTGCTACTTTTCGTCATTCTTATCGGAATCCAACTCATCAAGTGAACATATTGCGTGATTCAGTTATTGTGAATTATGAATACTTAGCTTTATATCGGTGACTGGCTGGGTCAACCCTATGTTCATGAATATGCATTCCCGATAATTTGATATCAGATATGATATAAATTGGTGGCAAACGACAAATAATATCATATCACAACTTTTGAATGTCATATTCTACTATGGTACTTTTAGACCGAGCGACCGGGAGACTTCTGAAAAACGATCCATAAACTTGCCGTTATCAGTCAATCAGTAGGAAATCACTGCTTTATAGAGTGCTCCTACTGCAAGAAAAAGGTATGGGGGAGAGAGAGAGAGAGAGAGAGAGAGAGAGAGAGAGCGACAATGGGGACACGTGCTGCATCGCGCGATTAAACAGCCATCGCGCAGAAGCAATGACAAAGCTATTTCTCTCTCTTTTTGTACCACGTCTGCTCTCTTCTCTTCGATCACGCTCTATCAATCACTCCCGTTTCTCTACCAGACCCTCCTACGATCACACGTTCCTTCGTCGATGTCACAAACCCGGTGTGGATTGGGCGAGGCGGCGCCGTATAGGCGGCGATTGGTTCTCTCGTGCCCCGCTCTCGCGGTTCCAACTCTACACTACGTGCTTCGCTTTTTTTTAAATATCGCCTGTCTCTTGCTGTTTCCGTGCCTGTCGTAGAACATTCGCGCGTTGAATATATATGCGCGGTGTGTACTATGCAGTAATGTGGTGTGACCTATGCGTTCTCTCTCTCTCTCTCTCTCTCTCTCTCTCTCTCTCTTTCTCTCTTTCTCTCTTTCTCTCTCTCTCTCTTTCTCTCTCTCTCTTTCTCTCTCTCTCTTTCTCTCTCTCTCTTTCTCTCTCTCTCTTTCTCTTTCTCTCTCTCTCTCTCTCTCTCTCTCTCTCTCTCTCTCTCTCTCTCTCTCTCTCTCTCTCTCTCACTGCGCGCGCCCTTATCTCGCCGCTGCCTACTCACACTTTCACCCCATTGTTATTCTGGCATCTCTATCTCTCGATTTCTGCCGCGCTGTCAAAAGCTTTCTCATCACTCTTTTCGGCCGTCGAAATCTGGGATGATCCCTATGAGCTGCTTTTATCGGCTGGCCCCTGGGTGATTGGGTGATTCCAGCTGTCACCATTCCAATGGCGAAACGCTCCCCAGTTCCGCCTCAACCCTGAATGCTTTCGCATTCCATTTATAGTCCATGACAGAACGACAGTTCTTCAATATACCTCGCTTGCTGCACGAATACGCTGGTACCACCAACGGACTCGCTTTTTGGCTTGCTATTATACCGCAAGATGTCCGACTATCCGACTTTTTTGTACTGGTGGATGGATGGATATCGGGGTTGTTAAAGCAATAGCAGCGCGCGATTTAGAATATCATATCATGTCACATCATATGTTATACCAAACCCTCCCTCATCTACCGTACCCATTTCAGAGTACAGTATGTCGCACGCCGAGCTCATCCAGGCCGCCAAGGACGTGATGAAGCACGCCTACTGTCCTTACAGGTGAGTGGTTACTGTACATACAATTACTGTACCTACTGTACCTACATACCGTATCCCAGCAAGTTCCAAGTGGGCGCGGCGCTGCTCTGCGAGGATGGCAGCATCGTCAAGGGCGGTGAGTCCAGTTTTTTTTATCGCTGGTTTTGCGTATGTCTCATTACTCATCGATTTTTGAAATTACACAAAACAGTGTTTTAGACCTTTTTAATTTATTATCTCTTTCGGAATTATTTTTATATTAAATCAACGCTATCAGTGTGGTATATTATGGTGCGTCTGAAACGTATGACATTGCAGCCAATCACGAGAACGCGTCGTATGGAGGGACGATCTGCGCGGAGAGATCCGCCATGTGCGCCGCCCTCTCGCAGGGACACAGAAAGT